>CM050408.1:17199588-17799588 GCA_027580255.1 Therioaphis trifolii
TTATGTTGAAGTTTTTAACCTTAGGTATGAAAAGAAAAATGTTATGAATTTTTAACTGCCAAATTACTTGCATATTTTCGCGATTTCGGCATATTTCGTAATAATTTGATGTGCGTGAAGTTGGCCCCCCAACTAGGTACGTGACGCTGACACCCGCACATTCGAAAATCAATCCAAAAATGGTCGCAATCAATGTTATATCATTTGTACAGGTTTGTAACCACAACACTTTCATTTGTACACCCCTCTAACACCCGGAAAATCAAATTCCGAAGTGCGGGTGGCAGTGTCACGCTATTCTATCACCCGCTTTCGGTAATATTTGAGCTATCGACTTAAAAATAGTCGCAATCAATGTTATATCAAAATAAAAAATAAAGCATACAAAATAAAAATCTAATTTGAATAAAAAATTACATGTTTATTTTTCTATCTAGATTTTTTATTCAAATTACAAATTTTATTTTTTGTTCTATTTAGAGTTTTTATTTAAAATCATTTTTAATTTATTTAGATTTTTTTTAGATATTTTATTAAAATTCTTTTTTTTTTATTCAAATTTTCTTTTTTATTCCATATAGATTCATATTCAAAATCATTTTTTATTTATTTAGATTTTTTATTAAAATAAAATGTAAATTGAATAAAAAAATAATTTTGAATAAAAACTCTGAATAGAACAAAAAATAAATATGTAATTTTTTACTATTATATATTATTAGGCGATATATAATTTTATTTCTTTGAATGTTCTTCAAACTTTTTAATGGTACTACTCGCGTATAGTCTCGTTGATACTTTGTTGAGAATTGTGACTTTTACATTATAAATATATAGAATTGTTCAATTGTGTACTATTGTGTTGACACAAAATTTGCAATTATATGTTAGTGGAATCTAAAAAAAATTAGAAAAATCAAAAATTTAAATTGTCTATAAATATTAAATAGCTACAAAACTCAAAATATTTTGAAAATTTAATAGTAAATAAATTATACTAATATAAACATTTTGTGAAAATTTAAAGTATTTACAATGATTCGTTGGACATTTTTTACTTTTGACCCCCCAAAAAACAACTAGATTCATTTTCCTTTTAAAGAGGGGCTGAAATCAAAAATCAAAGCACTATTATACTACTCCAAAACGTGATGACAGACACAAATAAAATAAATATGTATTAATTATTGTATATTTTTCTAATATTTTAACTTAAATTGTATAAGTACAATTGATAACCAATTTATTTTATATTTTTTTAGACGTGAAAATGGTAATAATAATACCATTACTGATACCGAAACATCGTAAGTATAATATTATTACTTTATTCTTACTCAGTGTTTAATTTTAAATTTTTTAATTGTGGAAAATGTATATTTATTGAAGTTGTAATTACTTTGTTTTAATAATGTTAAAATCATATTCGATAGTATGCCACAGCGTGATGAGAATAATTTAGAAATAAGTGGTATCAATGAAATTGATGAATTTGGTTCTTACGAGATTGCTAAAGAAAATCTTAGCGAAGAGTAAGTCTTACATTTTCATGTAAAAGTAATATATAATAATAATTTTATTTTTGACATCTAGGAATTCTTTAAAACAATGTTTTGGTAGACGTATTGTTGATATGATGTTTATATTCAAACAAATCAAAAAAAGTCGACACATAGGTGGTTTTGGTTGTACTTTTTTGGATATGAAATTCGTATCCGAAAAGCAGAGTGGTTTTAGGTCTTCGTTCAAATTTTCATGCGAAATGTGTAACTGTGAATTAATAATTTATTCGGAAGAAAAGGTGCCTTCTTCATGCATTCCAATAAATGAAGCTATTGTTAATGGTACTATTGCAGCTGGTATTGGATATTCTCAGTTATCAGAATTATCAGCATCATTAGATATTCCTTGTATGTCAAACACCACATACGGTTTAGTTCTCTCCAAAATGGGTGATACGATACACGATGCTGCATTACAAGAGATGAAACTTGCAGGGGAGGAGGAAAGAAAGTTTGCTATTGAAACTGGTTGTTTTGATGATGATGGTGTACCTATGTGTACCGTGATAGCTGACGGACAATGGTCAAAACGGTCTTATAAGACCAAATATGACGCATTGTCTGGAGTCGTAAGTGAATGATAACTTAAAAAAAAAAACAAAATATTTTTATACAAATTTGTAAATGTATAATGTTATATTTATGTTTGTTTTCAGGCTACAATAATAGGTTACAAATCAAAAAAAATTTTGTTTATTGGTATACGTAATCGCTATTGCGTATTATGTCAAAGAGCTGCAAATAAAAATACATCTGTACCTAACCATAAGTGTTTTTTAAATTGGACTAAAGGAGCAACTAGTATGGAAGCTGATGCAATAGCTGAAGGGTTCAAACGAAGCGTAGAAATACATGGTCTTAAATTCAATAAATTAATCGGTAAATATGTATTTAATTGTATAATGTATAATGAACTGTACGATATAATAGGATTATAGAAGTTACCTAATTTTAAATTTTGATTTTACAATGATGTGTGTTTTTTAGTGTCTTGTTCTATATTATTTTTAGTTAAAATGCATACAATTTTTGTCATTCATACCTAAGATTTAAAAATGTGGAATACAATTTTTTTTATAAATTTTCAATCTATTTAGAAACAAAAATATTTCTATCTGAAAGTCAAATTAGTTTTTATGAGCATTGAAGTTCAAATTTTTACACTATTGGATACTCATCACTCATATGAGTCATATGATAACTATTTCTTCAAGAACTATTTTCTTTTTTTTTTTAATAAAAATAATAAACTATTTATTCACGAACTATTTTAGATTCTGAACGGAGTGAAGAATGTATTGATTTTACAATGATGTGTGTTTTTTTTTTTTTTTTTTTTATTTTTGTGTCTGTCGACACGATTTGGGGCAGTAAAAATGCTTCGATTGCCTTATATAGCAACTTTTCTGAAAGGAAATTGAATCTAGTTGGTACTTTAGGGGGTCAAAAGTTAAAAATTTTCAATATTTTTTTAACGCGCCGGGAAAAACCCTTAAAAAATGAGGGAAAAACGGTATATTTTACGCAAAACCAGTTTTCGACAAAATCAAATTTTTTATTTTGCTATAACTCAAAAACTAATCGATGTAAATACTTGAAATTTTCACCAAATGTTTAGATTAGCGTTCTCTATACACCGTTAAATTTTCAAAGTATTTTGACTTTTATTGAGCTAATTATAGACAATTGAAATTTTCAATTTTTTTAAGTATTTTTTTTTAAAATAACGATAAAATTTTTTTTTTTTTGCCAGAAAATCTTGAAAATTTAATACAAGGTTTCTTATAAGTTGTTCCATAACTGATAAAAAAAATCCAAAATCGTAAGTCACAATTTTTTTTTATAAGTGCTCAAAGTTCCAATTTATACGAAATATGTAAAAATTGCGAAAATTTGAAGTTATTTTGCAGTTGAAAATTCATAAAATTTTAAGTATTCAAAACTAAGAATTGTAAATTCGGTACAAAGTTTGACATACGTTTTCCTTCAATTATCTGTAAAAAAATTTGCACTGGAATAAAATCAAACATTTTTATGAGTGTTTGAAATTACAATTTTTTCACATAATCGCGTAAAATAACAATTTAGGCATCATTGATTTTTGATATTTGTTCTTATTCAAAAAGTATAGGTCGTAGAAACTTAAAACTTTTACAAAATGTTTAAATAGGCATTTTCTTTACATAGTTGTATTTTCAAAATATTTCGTTTATTTTTTAGCTATTTATAGGCATTTGAATAATTCGATTTTTCTTAGATTTTTTTTTATAAAAGTCGATAACAATTTTTTGGCCCTACCAAATCGCTTGAAAATTTAATAGAAGGTTTTGAATAAGTTGATCTAAGAGTGATTCAAAAATTATTCAAATACATAGGCACAATTTTTTTTTATAAGCAGTTGAAGTTCAAAAATCGACAAAATTTGTCAAAATCACGAATATTTGCAAATTATTTTGTAGTTGAAAATGTATAAAAATTGTTGTATTCAAAGATAAGAAATGAAAATATTATGTAATATCACAGCTGATAAAGATAATTAAATAGATTAAGTTTATTATAATATAATCAGTAGCTGACAGCTGTTCTATACAAAATATTGGTAGATTGTAAACACAAGGTGTATAACGTACCTTTACATGGTTGAATAGAACGTTACTAACTTCCAATTTCCAGTTATTTTAATGTGTGTATCAGTTCCATAAACATGCGGATTTTATATATTATTATTAATTATTAATATTTAAATAGACGTAGCGACGGAGCATTCAGCATATATGGACGGCGGGGTCGGGTGGTACCGTCACGATAGTGCATTTAGGCAAATAATATGGTATTTACCTACGCCCTATCTATGCACATCCTGGTTTGTCCAATGCTCACGAGCAGAAGTCACATGAATAGACAAATGTAAATTTAACCCAATCTAGGATATTAAAATAAAATATATATTACAATTTAAGGCTGACATCTTCATCTTCGTTCAGAATCGTTTTTTTTTTTATAATATAAAATAATTCCAAAATCTATCCAATAATGCCTAATCTAGCAATGCATCTCGTGTATCCCACCCAACTACTGTATCCTGTACTTAACTTACAATGATTTATCATTGCATTCAAATGTAAAGTACCATACAACTAAACTATCGTAAACCAGGTGATCCCATGATAGAAAGTGCTATACACTCCTCACCATTATCTTGTCCGAGGAGCGAAGCGACGAAGGACGAACTTCCACCACCATTATCTTATCGGCTTTTTTTTTTTTTTTTTTTTAATAAAAATAATAAACCGCAAATTCGTTTTAGGTGATGGAGATTCTAGTGTCACCAAACGGTTACGTGAATTAATGCCATATGGACCTAATCTATTAGTTGAAAAAATTGAATGTCGCAATCATCTATTGCGTAATTACGGAACTAAATTAGCTGCAATGATTAAAAATACTAATTATCCTATAGCATTGAGAAATCACATAAAGAGCAATCAGTTACGATTTAGATTTTCTATTACTAAAGCAATTGAGTATCGCAATACATTGGAAAATCAAACAAAAGCTCAGAAAATATTTGGTTTGTAATTTTAATTTAACGGGTTCCGTTTACGTATAGGTATATCAAACTGATTTTTTTTTTAATATTTTACATTTATTTAATTGTATTAGGTTTAAGAAAAGATATAACGAATAGTTTTTTACACATTCTTGGCGATCATAGACAATGTGAACAATACTTTTGTAAGGGTTCAAAATTGAATGAAACTAATTATTTTAAACTAGCAAACAAGTCGGGTCTTATACAAGAATTTAGCCAAATTGTTAGTCGTTTAGCTAACAACGCAGACAGCTTATTAATGAACGTAGATAATAATATCTGCGAACAATTTAACAGTATTATAAATAAACACCTTGCTGGAAAACGGATTAATTTTTCACAAAGGCAGTCCTATAATATCCGAGTAGAAGCTGCGGTATTGTCACATAATACTGCAGGCAAATATATACGAAGTATTCATAAGAGTATTGTAAATGATATCAGTCCCGGTAAACTTTGAAATGCGAAATATGGTATACAATATAATAAAAATTGCAAATTTCATTTTTTAGGTAATATAGGTAAAAAATTTTTAAAATCAAAAACCAACAAGATAAAAAATACACGTAGACGAAAACTATTTCAAGAACATAGACCTAAAAAAGTAGCAAGTTCTGGTCCAGACCAATATTACGGACTAGTAGAAAATTTAATTGAGGATATAACACCCGAGGAAATCAATAACAGAAAAAAAACGTTCTTAGATACACTTTCTCTAACTCCGTCTAATAGATTGGCATTAGAATTTGAAACGAGAGTTCAATCAAATTCTCAAATGTGGCATAAAGAAAGACGTAATCGCTTAACAGCATCAAACTTTGGACGAATATGCAAAATGAGGACATCAACATCGTGTAAAAATACTGTTTACGATCTATTGTATAGATCTTTTACATCAAAAGCCACGGAGTATGGAAAATTAATGGAATCGGTAGCCATTAAAGAAGCAGAAAAAAAAATTGGACAAGTAATAAATACATGTGGTCTTTTCATTGATGTAAACAAACCATTTTTGGCTGCTTCTCCTGGTACCTAATACATATTTTTAAATTCATTATATTATAGACTATAAATATATAAATTAATACATTTTATGCATATAATATACTAATATCAATATGAAAATTAAATTAGAAAAAATACAAATACCTAATTTGGTGATAATTGTGGTAAAACATTGAATTTTAAAGTAAAGGTTTTTTTTTTTTTGATAGATGGCACAATAGGTACAGATAGTTTAATTGAAATAAAATGTCCATTTTTAGCAAAAGATTGTGACAACTATGTAGAAGCTATCAATGAAAAAAAGGTATAACACAAAATAATTTCGTATTAATAATTCTAATAATATTTATTTAAAAACTTATGTTTAATAACTACTTTATAATTTTAGTTACCCAATTGTACATTAGTTCATGACGAATTGCGTTTAAAAACGAGTAGTAATTATTACTACCAAGTGCAAGGACAAATGCATGTATGCCAAAAAAAAAAATGTTATTTTGTTACTTACACCAAGAAATGGATAAATATTGAGTGCATAACCTACGATGAAGAATTTTGGCAGAAACAAATGGAGACTAAGTTAGAAAAGTTAGTGCATACAAAATGACTTATGAAAATATCTTATATATCTAGTTTTATATTTAATAAATATTGAATACTTACATAAATGAGTAATCTACCTACCTGCATCACAACTTTAAAAAAATGTTAATTTTTTTCAGTTTTTACATGAATTGCATTTTACCGGAAATCATAAACCCACAGTATGGTAAACGCCTATTGGTAGACGATATAAAAGATCCAAAAGAAGACAGAAAATAACCAATATAATACGACATACATCAAATATCAATACTCTGTATATTATAATTAATATTAATATGGTATATCTTATAGCCAGTTATCAATCTTCGAATCAAATTTCGAAAAAAATAAAAACGCTACGTCACAGATAATGTTCTTCTTAGTGCAATGTGAAAATTTCATAAATTTATTATAATTGTAGTCTATGTAAAACATGTTCGCGTAAAATAGTTTTTAACTATAATCATTTACGCGGATGAATTCGAAAAAATACGAGGCGTCGAGGCATATCTATACCGTTCACGTCGAATTATAGATAAGAATGTACAACGACGGCTGTTCGTGAAATAATAAACAGTGCTTCCTAATAAACTTTTGAGGGACCGGTCCGTAGTCGCCGATTATGAGTAATGGGCGTGTCAACGACGCACATCGCGTGCTTGCGCCGCACGAAAACATCTAACAGCGCGTTCTCTCGGTCATTGTATACGTTTCACTTTCAGTGTGGCGTCCTCTTAACGACTCGACACATTTTCGCCACGCTCTGCGAATGACACAGCAACGGTTTCGGTTTGTAACCCGTATGATGTATTTTTGTTTTTTTTTTTTTTTTTTTTTTATACATATAAACCCCTCAACCGTCGTTTTTACGCCCACCAACGAGCGTTTTTTAGTTTCCACCCTCCTTCCCCACCCGCCCCTGGTCCTCGTCCCGTGCTTATTTTTCGTCCCGCCGCCGCAGATAAACGACACTCGTTTAATATATCCACCGCGGATATAAATGCGAACGTTTTATACACACACACACACACACACACACGTGTACATAATATATTACGGCGTCCGCGCGTGCGTGTGTGTGAGCGTTTTATATACAATGTGCACTCTTCGTGTATAATAATATAAGTCTGTGTATAAACGAATACACATATATGTACACGAATTCGTTCTGCACGCCGCAAGTCCTCTCCGCGCGCCGTGTTTGCATAAAACGGTACACGTGTCCGGGCCGGAGACGGGGTGGGAATAAAATAAAAACACACACACACGAACGCACGAACACACTCGAAAAAAAAAACAAAGTCGCCTTTCGTCGTCATCCACTGCGTTTTACAGCCAAACATTAAAACCATCAAAAGCAATTAATTACACGAACCGTTTGCGGGTCACCGCCAAAATATATCTGCTCTGGGCACTCTTTTATTTTATTTATTTATTATAATTTTTTTTTTTTTTGTTATTCATTAATACTCTTTTTTTCAAACGAATTTTTAACCCGCTTCCGCCCTTGCACACTTGTCGTAGTCTTTGAAAATTATCATACTTCGCCGGTCCTGTTCGAATCATCACACGGAGGACGGAGGGAGTAGAAAGAATACTGATTTTTGATGTTCAATTCAATGTTTTACAAAGAGATAATATACCGGTCTTTTGTTGAACGTTTACGCAATCGATGTACTCGAATCAAGTCTCGATGTTTGCATTTTCCGAGTCGAGTATCATCAACATTTAAAATAATTCGTCTGCTTTGAGTCCCTGCAGCATTTGTTATACGGTGTCGGTATCCAAATCGAATCCCGGGACTTTTATAATATAAATAGAAATCAGAAAGGAACGTAATTGATATAATTGTATATCACTGCATCATGTCTGACTGTGAAATCAATATAAAAATAAAATTTAAAAAAATTTAAAAAAAATTAAAAATACTTAGAAATATACTGTCTGAATATGGTTTGAAAAAAAAAAAAAAAGAAAATCGACATTTTTAACCACAAACTATAACCACATTAAAAAATAAAAGTCTATATTTTTGACCATATTTTTGATCAGGACATAAATAGAAAGGGAAATGATTTTTCTAGAGACTTAACTGTAATAATCATGTTATGTACTCAGGACTTCACTATACATATAAACTTTATACAGTTTTGGGACTCAACTGGTTGCCTTTTTTTTTTTTTTTTTTTTTTTTTTTAGTGAGGTTCGATTCGTACGCGGCCAGTGGAATATTAGGTTCGATTAAGTGGCGGCAAATATCTCGCCTAAGGGTTTGATTCGCACACAAAACGTACCCGATCGCTTCCGGAATACACGGTAAGCCGCGTCGAATTAGACAATATGTATTCATAACATTCGAATTTTCAAAAACGCACGAGCCACACGGGTATTATTTCTGCAGTATTCAAGTCTCTTCCGGAGAGAAATCTTTGCGCAGGTATCGAAAAACATCACGTCCGGCACGAGTATAAAGAATAGTGACCGTTTAAGTTTCAGCCACAACGGGTCCGCTCCGTACAATAAGAACACGACCGGAATCGCGCCCGCGTGATACGACCGCTTACTAGTATTAATGGGAATTATTCGAATATTCGAATTATTTGAATCCGAATAGTTCTATCGTAAATAATTAGAAAATTAGAATATTCGAATATCAGTATTCGATACTACAATACAATATACGTAACGAAAATTATTCGTTTACGTTTACGCGTTTTATACTATATAAAACGTTTAATAGTAAAACATAGAGTTAGGATGTTGATGGCCTAAAAAACACGCAAAAATTCCCTAAAAAAAAATGCGAAAATTCTCTAAAAAAAGTGCAAAAATGCCCTAAAAGCTTCAAAAAACTATCTTAAAAATGATCTAAAAAACTAAATAAGTAAGTGAAAAAAATGTATTTATAAATAATAATTTTTACTAGAGATATGGGCGTGATAATGTGTGTAATAGTAATTTTTTACTACTTGTCCAAATCCAAAGTTAGATTTTAAATAAATTAAATTTGTTTCCAAACTTGGGTTCAACACTTGCTCTAAAATCTAAAATTGCCCCACATTGTACAGAAACTTCAAAAAATGACCTAAAAGATGAAAAAATGTCTTAAAAATGTTGAAAAATGACGTAAACAAAAAAAAAAAACCTGCATTAATAGCTAAAAATGCCGAAAAATACAAAAAAAAATGTAGAATAAAATTAGAATATTCTGCATCAAGAGAGCATGAATCAAAAATTTAGCTCGGATAGCATTGTATAGAATCAAAGGAAAAAAAAAATGCAAAAGTCATCAACATCCTAACTCTAGTAATATAATATGGCTTGTGGTGCACAAAGGCCTACGAAAAGTGGCTTCATTGTCAGCGATATTGAACACTCGAGTGTATTGACCGTTAGACAGGACAATATGCCACATTTTTTTGGGGATTTTTCGGTTTGAAATAATTTACGGACTTAGTTGATAGTAGAACAATTGAATAAATAGTATAAAAATCTTATCGTGGAAAAACGGATATAACAAATTAGGTAGGTATTGTATAACATCGAATACTGATTTTCGAATGTTTGAATTATTCGAATAATCGGATAATTCGAATATGCGTTACGTCCCTGCCGCTTACACGCGCGTTTCGTGTCTCTCTCTCCGTGTGGAGACGACGTCTCGAGTTTTGGCCCCCGTCTCGTCTCGCCGCAGCCGTCTTGTACGATTCGGGTCGATCGAGGTCGACAGAGCTCGGGCGGTGAATAAACGACTGTCACGCAAACCGCCGACACGTGTTCGGGCGACGTCGTGAGATTTACGGGACTCGACCGCGCCCGCTGCTCCGACCCTCTGCAGTGTCCCGGGTCGTATGGGAAACGTAACTACGAGTACATTCGTTCTCGCTCGACGACGAATAATTATTATTATTACTCATATACGTATATCACAGCGTTTCTTAAACTTTTGTATCCATGGAACCCTTTTTGATGTCCGTGGAACCCCTACTTTTTTTAAACTTTTTAGCTTTTTTGAGGATTATTTGTAAATCAATTATAATCATATTATAATAATATTAAGTTAAAGGTATTTAATTAAAAAAAAAAAAAAAAATACGTTAAAATAAAAATAAAAATAATAATAATCGTATGCAAATCTAATAATACTTCAATTAATAATTACATTAATTAGATTAAGTATAAATGTTAATGAGACGAATGAAATTGCTTTTTATTTTTACAAATATTCTTAAAATTAGGCTCAATTGATGAAAGTTGTATGATTATATTAGGTTCAGCGTCAAGTGTGTTGCGGTATTTTGTTTTTGTTGATATGTTGGTGGAGGACTTCGTTTCACACATAATACGAGTATAGTTGCAAAAGGCAAAAGTGCCAACACGGCCTTTTGTGACAGTCGAGGATATTCATCTTTGAAACTGCCCAAAATTCTAATGGTGGTATCGATTTAAATTTTTCTTGCAACGATGAATCTGATGTCATTTCAGAAAAAGTTTCGTATTCCTTTATACTGGAATGGCTGGAGGCTGGATGTATTGACAATAAACGGATTTTTCAATTCACAATTCATTTTTATATTTCATCGATTGGTCATATTTGGAAAATACCGGCGTTTTGAAATTTCGAAATAAAGCATTAAAGCTTCGCGGAACCATGAAGCGGTCTTCGTGGAACCCCAGGGTTCCGCGGAACACAGCTCATGAAATGCTGGACTATATCATATACAATAATATGTTGTTTAGAACGAGTTCGACACGAGTACACGATAACAATATTTTAACACCGTGTACACTGTTGTAATCGTCACGATATAAAATATATTTTACTAGCTGGCGGGAGCAACGATTTTTACGGACATTGTTAACCGTACGCACAGATAGACAAATTACTACCTACTGAATTAAAACGACGCCTGAAACAATTGCACGAGTAGTGCGCGTACAGAGATATTCACAAGCGTAAACGTGTTACAACTTGTCGATTTTGAATTATAAGCGAACGGCCCTTACTTTTCGAATATGCCTCGTACACACACTCCCGGAGACTATTTACATATTTTAGTTCTAGTTTGGCGCTCGTGCAGTCCGCGCGCCAAACCACCGTCGAAAGTCTACACGGCTCTTCTCGGCGTGTTTTGTAACGTAATTATTGCAGACGGGCGCTGCGCGTGCGTGTGAGTGTGTGATTACACGACCCGCGGTGTGACTCTCGGATAACGATACACGATGAGATACGTGAAAATCGGAAGTCACGCGTGACACATCTTGATACGATACACTAAACCCGTTGTATATTATTACTGCAGTACACTCGAGCTCGTTTAACACGAGAATTTAATAAACGAGTAAAAGATCCAGAGGGAGACAAAGAGAGAGAGAGAGAGGGAGAGAGAGACAGACAGAGACAGAGACAGAGACAGAGAGAGAGAGAGAAGAGACAAAATAAAAAATAATAATATTATGTAAATTTCCACTGGTATCGTGATAATTAGCGCGATTTCTACACGTGATGCGCACGGAAGCGCCAGACGGAGGAAGTGTCGGACCACTGGGTTTTAGGATTTCGCCGTCTCCGGAAAATACAAAACTACCTGGCCGCGGCGGCCGGGATATTATGGTAATTTCAGTGTCGGTCAAGAGTGGGCATACACACACACACACACTCGTACGCACTCCAGCTGGCCGCACGACGGACGGACGCGTACACGTGCCGCAGAAAAGTGTGACGTTGAACCTGCTAAAAAAAAAAATAATAAAAAAAATAATAAGTAATTATAACGAAAAAATTCACGGACGCAAAGGCGTTCGTCTGCGGACGGACGGCGGCGGCGGCGGCGCGGGCCTCGTCCGACACGTGCGGTCAATCGCCCGGGCCGGCCGGCGAGTCCGGGCGCTGCACGTGCCGCAGAAAAGTGTGACGTTCGCCCGTCCGTCGACGGTTTTTGGCGGCGAGAATCGACGGGCGGATTTTCACGCGTCGTGGTTTTTCGACGCATTGTTTCCGGGCGGTCCGTCGAAACCGTTTCCGCGGTCCACCACGCTGGGGCGACGACCCGTGTACGCCGACGAGTATTCCGCACGTATATAGACGCGTTCTCGCGCGGAATCCGATCGCTTTCGTAGTCGGGTAGAACCAGGCCCTGATTTACGCATGCGCGTGCGGTGCACAAGCACTGGGCCCCCGAATTTTTAGGGGCCCCATTATCATTCTGTAGTTTACAAAAAAAAAAAAATATGGTAGTATTGAGGATTTTGAGTACTCAATGAGCAATAATAATATTATGGAAATAGATGTAAAATTATTATGTAATACGTGAATTGAATATACTTAACACAATATTTTAATCCATCATAGTGTGATTAGTATAATACATAGAGTAATGGTGTAATAGCACAGATAAATGGTTTTATAAAAGCTGCGATAATAGCGTGATAAATGATAACTAGAATATCCATAGACGACAAACCACACCGAGATATCTATTATTAATTTGTGCCATAGGTCTATATCACGATTAAAGACATATATTTAATCGTGTTCTATACTAAGCAATAATAACATTCAATTTATGTAACTGTGGTATAAGGTCTATGATAAAATCAGTCATTGCATTGATTAAATATCAATATAATACTCTGTGATTTCTATTTACTGACTTGTGGATGTGATAACTGTTAGTATTTTTTTTATCATGTTTACTGAAATTTCTAGTTAAGAAGGACCCCCCAAAAAATAGTGCACAGGGCCCCCCTATTTTTATAAATCAGGGCCTGGGTAGAACGCGTACTGTTAGCGATATTCCGTCAGAACGTCGATAATTTTCCTCCCGCTTCGCAACTCAAGCAGGAGTGCCTGCACAAAGCGAGTGATCTCGGCCCTGATTCGTTCGATGTCTGTGCACACATCGGATGTTCCTCGAGCAGCAAACACAACAGCACATACACAGCAGCAACGCGTGCCCGCGATACGGCTGAACCGGCTTCTGACACAGAACCCGTCAGAGGCAGATCGTTATAAGATTACCAGGAGCAGTTGCTCCTGGTCCAAAAAGAGTTGGGTGTGTATCAAACACAAATAGTCAGTCAAAATGTATAGGTACTTTGTTACACCTATAACAATTATTAATCTACAGCAAAACAGGTACTTCCTGACAACCCCACAAGACGTCCAAAACGCAACTGGTGCAGAGATCTTATTAATATAACTTTAAATTTATATTTAAATGCTTAATAAACTTTTTCACTATCAAATTATTTTATATAATATATATAAAATATTGTTTTTGAACATAAAATATTAATTGTTGTGTGTAGCTGAAGAGCCGCAACTTTAGACCGATGTGGCTCGCGAGCCGCAAGTCGCCGAGCCCTTATCTAGGGCATTCGAGTAAACATCATTGCAGCAAATTTCAAGTTCTTAACCGTGAAGAGCCAACTCTAGCCTCTAGCCGATACCTACGAAACATAAAATACTGAAATAACAGAAAGGAAATAAATATAGAATTAACGACCTTTCTTTGTGGAGTACACTCGGAGAGCTCAGACTGGAACGGTTTGAAGTCGTTTTGATAGTACAGTTCGAGAGAGCGAGTTCTAAAGCTTGACGCACAACTCGATTCACCTGTCAAATCGATTTGATCTGAAATCGTTAGAGATTGTTTTAAAACCGAATTCCAAAATAATTAAGGAAAAATGTTTAACTACCAAAAGGAATTCTATTAACACTGAGTACTCTATGTCTACAGAAGTTGCATTTCTGCGTGTGCTTTATGATTTCCATTTATACGATAACGTTCAACCAGGGCCGGCGAGAGGGTGGGGCAGTAGGGGCCAGAGCCCCGGGGCCCGGACCTCCGAGGGGGCCCGTTGTCAGAGGCGTATTTAGGCATAGCCGCACAGGCTCTATAGACCCGGGCCATTATCGTCCGTTTGCTCAAAATTAAACAACTATCTATAATATTATATATACCTACAGTAGAGCCTTGATAGTCCGGATGAATTCAGACCAAGCCTCGTCCGGATTAGCGATTCGTCCGGATTACCGGAGGTTTTTCCTACTCAATTGACTAAGACATTTTTCTTTCCTCCGACTTTATTAATTGAAAATTACAAATATTTTAAATTCTACGTACATAAATTGGTACATGCATACATTTTTATATATAATAAATTATCAAAAAAAATTATTTCAACTTTTTGTTCCAAATTTAAAGTTACGTTACGTGTTTACGAGGAGCCATTGCATGTTAGACTCGACAAGAAAGAAGAAAACGAACTGACGACCGATTTATAATTGCTAGTCATTAATAGGGACAGTATAGGTACTAAAATTGATGAAATTGTTATTGTCGAAAAAATATTTCATCGATTAATATTGGATTAAGGGAATTCCGAACAAACTGCCTATGTTTAAATAGATTTATGGGCCGTCCGGATTACCGCGTTCACCGGATTATCGGGGGTCCGAACTATCGAGGTTCTACTGTACTATATTGTAAAAAATACGCAACACAGAACACACAAAGATAACAAAACAAACGCGCATTCACTGCTGGTTCGATCGGTATAATCGCGTAGTTGGTTTTATATAGTGTGTGCTATTAATGATATGGTTGTAAATTCTTAAATTTTGACATGAAAAATACCAGAAAAGGGAAGACATTAATTGAACCTAATTATTCGTTAATTACTGTTCAATAGTTCATTGTTTTCTTCAATTTTAATAAAAGATTTTATGTACCAAATATTGTTTTTTTTTTTTTTATTTACAATTCATCCAACTTAAATATTAAGTATCGTTACTGTATTAAAATGCTATTCAGCTATATAAATCTCAGCAAAATAAGTATATATAAGTGACGGGGCCCGGAAATAATCAGCACTGGTGCCCACCAAAGCTCTCGCCGGCCCTGCGTTCAACACTGCTTGCTCGCGACTTTGTGGCACTGCAACAATCGTGCCTGATGATATTTTCATAGTAAATAATAAACGATCGTTGCAGATTTGATATAGTTTACGGACAACGGCAACGGCGATGACCCCCGTCGACCGGGTAATCTTACTAAGTCTTATACATTTCTAATATCAAAATTCAATGTTCGAGGGTAAAGGAGACGGCGCATATTTAATACATATTTTATATACGGGCACGAGTAAGTCGTGTAAAGTTCGCGGTGTACGCTCTAACCGTGAATCGTCGAACGCACTCGAGGCGACAGCCCCCCTCGACCCTTCAGCCGAAAAAAGTCGGAAATCATACGGGATTTCGCCCCGTGATCATAAGCGATATAGAAGCGTCAGTAATAATGACTATCGTCGTCGTCGTTATTTCACGTGTACAGGTACCGTTTTACACTCGACACCGCACATAATTATTACGACCCGCGTAATATTTTATAACGTACGATTATTGCAATACCACCTCCTCTCCTCCTCCCACCGTGGATATTATATTGTGATATATTATATTGTAAGTCGAACGCGATTATGAACGCGCGTGTGGTATTATCGGATATATCCGTATAAATATGTGCGATCTACGTATATAATATGTATGTGTGTGTGTGTGTGTGTGTGTGTGTATTCACCGGTCTGCCACGCACGCACGCACGCACACACTCGTACGCTTGTACAAGTAATATCTCTATAAGTAGCGTTTACGATCGCCTATAGGTTCTGTAAGTCAGCGATAATCGACGCGTAAGCCATAACCGATCGAATAAAAAAAAAAAAAAATATTTATATATTTACAGTAGAACCTCGACTATCAGATCTAATTGGGACCGCACCTAGTTCGGATACGCAAAAGTTCGGATATTGGAAAGAATTTTTTTTTTTTAAACAGTTAAATACTTTATATTTATTATGTTTATCGTACATTTTTTTTTTTTACAAAATTATCGATTTTCATTTGACGACGAGCTGCAACGCGCTTTTTTGCAGCCAAGTCTTTTAGACAAACTAATTGATAAACCCGTTACGTTTTGATTATCTACTAACGATTGACACACGTGCATTCATATATGTATGTACTAGTTAATAAACCAAAAGCAAAAGTTATGATAAATTCGGTATACCGATCGCGGATATGAGTGCTTCAACGAGTTTTAACGTTCGGATAACAGAACGATCGGATACTCTAATTGTAGTTCGGAGGACAATAGAGGGTTCGTATAACGGAGGTTCAGATAATCGAGGTTCTACTGTATATATAGCGTAATGATATCGAACAGGAAAAAACAGTCGTCGATACGTCTTGGCACGTGTGCGATTCCAAACGATTATCAACACACATGAACGTACTCGAGCAACTCGAATTCTCATAGATCCTCTTCTAATGAATGATCTTGATCGTTTCACTTTCAGTACACTCAGTGGATCAAGTTCTTTTTTTTAGCTATTAACTGCTAAAATTCGTTGAGTTTGAGGAATGTTATGTGTGCACAATCAACTTCACTTTGAATTTTTTCCAAAAATATATAATATAATATAATAATACGTTTTTATTATATAAATAAATAAGGTATATTTATCGCGAATTTACGAAACGGGTATACTGGTAATAATAATTATAATAGGTAATACAAGTTTACTGAAAAACGATTGATTCTTTAGAGTACAACGATTACGACTAATACACGCGGTGAGTAAAAGTCACAAACATAAAAGCGTTTTTCTCGACTATTTTATTTCGTATATTATAGTCTTTGATAAAAAACGTTTAGAGACAAAGTTTTACATTCAAACATCGATGTGGAGTACGACACCGACAACACCTTTTCACGCGTGCACACGTCGTATTATTTGCGATCGCCTGCGGTCTGAAGCGGGTGCCGACCGGCCACGGCCTCAAATCGGTTGGTCGGTTAGGTTAGGTGCACTGCACGACCATACAAACGCAAACAGAAACATAAAAAAAGCAAAACAAAACAATATTATTATATTCATCAAACAGTCCATTTGAATACTTTACGACATTAATTTAAATCACAAGCGTAGACATTTTATGTGGTTTTCTTTAATAAATCTTAATAAGGAATAAGGGGTACATCTGAAGTAACTGAAACTAAATTTATAAAAACATTAATGAAACCAACAACAATAAATTAATTACACACAACGGTTAAAATGTAATATTTTACTTTTAATGCATCATCTTAAAAACATTTTGAGATAATATACCTATCCATGTGTATAACTTTATTTCAACTCACTGATGAATATATTATAATTACATTAATTGCATGTTGATCATTCATTAAAATATGTAACAGACATTTTTTCTCTCGAATTCGTTTTCTGATTTGCCCGTTGGAGAAAATAGCCACTGACGGGTACCTACTAAAATGTTTACGTTTAAAGATTAAATGTCACGTTTACAAAATGTAGCCCTTTTTTAGCGTTACAACACATCATCATGACGTGCTCTACACAAACACGCACAGTATAATAAAAAATACTAGGTGTAAAAACATTATTGTGTCATTTATTATTTTAATATCATAATCGTAAAAATTGTTGAGTATATTATATTTTTTTTTAAATAATCGAAAGAATTGAATATTTCATAAGGTATTATTATTATTATTATTATTATTTATGACATATTATGATCTTGCACGAGGTCAAATACCGTAGTCGTAAACGTTTGAAAACTAAAATATAATTCATTTTTTTTTTTGAACTCCGGTCTCGATGATTTTACATAATATTTAAGGGGAAAACATAAATTAAAACGTGTTCGAAAACTTTTAATAATATATCCGGCACGAAAAATATTTATACCAGAGGTTTCGGGCGTACTGTTATTTGATTGCCACGAGCACTGCAACCATAGTGACCAAAACACGCGCACGTGATTTGTTTTAAACGCCAAACGGTCTTCAGTTATCAACAAGACATTGTCGAGAAAACATCGATTTGGTGTAAAAAAAATCTAACGGAACGGAACGGAACGAAAAGAAATAATGGCTGGACAAACCTGCAGGAGAAGTCTGCGGATTATGTCGAAAAGGAGTCTGACCGAGGCGAAGGAAGTGGTAGAACCGACGACCGCGACCACGAGCGCTGGACCGGCGGCGGTGGCCTCCGGGTCGACGTGGACGCGTGCGGACGACACGGCAGCCACAGGTTTGTGCATACGGTCGAGAGACGTGAATTTTATTTTATTTTCATTCTAGGGGTGAGGGAGGAGTCGGTGTCCCCTAAAATGTCGACAGTTTATTGAAAAAAAAAAAAAAACAAATTGAAATTTTTCGCAGCGTATCGATTCGCCGGTACGGTTATATACATTGTATTACACTCCGTGGCTCCGTCGCCTGCGACCGCAACAGGCGTTTACAATAGTGTCGATATAAACGTCTATCATCCATGTCGATTATTGAACAATATTGTCCATGTGGAATAGTGCGATATTATTTTCATGTCTTTTTTTCGATTTTCCAAAATTCCAACCTGAAATTTTTTTGATGGGTCGTGACTCGCGGTTACGATTACAGTCATTTTAGTCTTAAATTGATAAATAATATAAATAACTAGTATTGTAGAATAAACTACGTAAAGTTATTACGATTATTGAATTTTTATCTTAACAGTAAAGGTGCTGATGACTAGTGACTAGTCGATGCGATCGATCTCGGTCGTTTGTCCATAATCCATAATATGCAGTTGAGTAACGATCGGTACATCGAGACTATTGAAATTGTACCCCAGTGGGAAATTTTATGCAACAGTGTCCAAAATCAAAATTCATACTAAATTTTCTATTCAACTAATTTCTTGTATTTTTTTATAATTTATTTTATTAATTAAGTTATTATTATTCAGTATATTTGGTTCGTATTGTATTTTAGAAAAAAAGCTCATTGGTAAAATGGACTACAGTAAAAATCATGTTTATTTACGGCGTACTCATTTTTAGGGAGGAGGGGGGTCGCGTACCTAATAAAGATTAAATTTATGGGTCGCCATAGCCAAAAGGTTGGGAAACGTCACGCTTTATCGTGTACACGCGGCTTAACCGATAAAAGACAACAACAAAAAACCCCTCACGTACGCTAAAACAATAATATATTAAGACGTCCAGAGGTCACACTATTATTATTATTATTATTTGTAAAAACGCAAGCGGTTTTCATCAATTCTTTTCTCGTACGCAGCGTACGTGGGCGAAAACCACGAGCCGCGTCGGAGTCGCGGTGCCCCGAAGACGAGTGGCGAGGCGCGCTACAGGTCACGGTCCCGCAGCCCCATCGTCCGGCGACCGTCGGCCAATTGGCCGCGCGACACGCACAGGTTCGTGGTGCCGCCCGACGTGTCCGCGGGCCCGTGGCCACAGTGGCCAGTTCGCGGCGACGGCGACGGCGACGGTGGCCACGGCAGCGGTGGCCGGTCATCGACGCGGCCGCGTAAGTGGCCCGAGGACCCGGACCATCCGGCGGTCGAGACAGAGACGTGGAACACGGCGGAAGACGCGCTGTCGATGCGGGTGCAGTGGACGGACCACGGCGGCGACAGGACGGTGGCGTCGAAGGAGGCGGCGGCGGCGGCGGCGGCGGCCGAGTACGGACGACGGCGGTTCGAGGTATACGCGCGCCGCCGTCGGGAAATCGGCGACCGGCGAACGACCGACGAACGCCGCATGAGCACTGGCGGATGGCGGTTTTTGTGCCGCGGCGAGACGCGCAGGCCGTTCGTCTCGCTGCGCGTCGACGGGCTCCGGTCCGGATACCGGTACCAGGTGCTCGTCAACAACCAGCGTTCCTAACCTAACCTAACGCCTTCTGGCCCGTTTTCGGGTTAGAGAGAAACAGAGAAATTTGTTGTCAGGGTTCGAGTGTTAGTCAATCCGAAATCCGAAATTTATATCACGTCCTATGTGATGTAAAACGATTATTTTCAAAAACGGTGCCAGGGTTTAATAACCGATAAGTAACTCCGTTCGTAAAACCATAAATTTAGAATTCGTAAGGTTACTGATCGGTTACTAAACCCTGAGTGGTAACCTTACGAATTCTAAATATATGGTTACGAATGGTTACTAAACCTCAGTGTTTGGTAACCGATCAGTAACCTTACGAATTCTAAATTTATGGTTATACGAATGGGGTTACTAATTGGTTACCAGGGTTTACCTGGCACCGTTTTTGAAAATAATCGTTTTACATCACATAGGACATGATATAAATTTCGGATTTCACTTTTCTATGTGTAATTTTTTTTGTTTGTTTTTGTTTGTTTATATAACTATACTATGTACTTCCAATGTTACGTCCGTCGGACAATAAATAAATTATTTGAAATTTAACCGATTGACTCGACTACAGTTTATTCTCTATAGCACGACTTAGGGGGAAGGGCAAGTTTATTGAACGTCCGTTTATTGTACGTCTTAATTAACTAAGACGTCGATAAACAAAAATACAGTAGAAGCCGTTTATGATGACGTTCAAGGGACCAAAGTAAAATGGGTCATAATAAATTGGCAATATAAGTAAAATAACTAAAAACAAAAAATTACTAAACTTCAATACATATTAATATTATTACATATTTATATAACAAATTGTATTTAAAAAAGTAAATATAAAAACACTTAATTGTGTACATATTATGTATTTGAATTAATCAGTTCAGTTGTTATTTTAAAAAAACTGTTATTTTAGACTGAACTTTGTTTGTGTGAAAGTCAAGCTCTATTTTTTTTCTGGTTCTTCAAAATTTATCATTAGACTACGTTATTCAGAGCCATAGAATTTACTAACATTTTCGCTGCATTGAACACTACATTAATAGATAAATCTTCATCGGGAGTATCTCGGATGTGTCTCAAAACAAATGGCAACAAATTCACTCCATACCTGTGTAGCTCATTTACCATTTTAAAGTCAGAACCATATCCCATTCGTTCGTGATTTGGATTCCCAGAAAAATGGTAAAATTAATTTTACACGGTATATCGCTGAAAATATTTCCAGCCTCCTGCTTTCAAAAAACGTATTTGAAAATTATTGTTCTGGGATATTGTATTTTTTCAACTTTTTTTACATCGTTATAATTTATATCATTAAAAATTACTGCGTGTCCTTACAACGAATACACGCAATAAAATAACGACATTGCAAACGACGAAAACAAAACGCGTTTTACTCTACGATATTAAAAATGTGCTTTATTTGAATTTCCAAATTGCAGCACCTAGAACTCACGAATTAAAAAAAAAAAAAAAATCAAATAACAAAAAAAAATCAATAATTATAATAATAATTACGTACGATTTATGAATGAATACAATTTTTTATAATAATATTAGCTTTTTTTGTCGCTGCAATATTATAATAACTAGGGCCCGGATTTCAATGCAAAATGCATATTTTTTTGGTTGATCTTACACAATGCGTTCCAAGTACATAATTCGTTTCATGCAACAAGGGTTTCATAGCTACAAATTTTATATTGCATTTTTTTGCATATTTTGACGTTTTTTCATTTTTAGAGCATTTTTAAAATTATTAGGTCATTTTTTTGGTTTTTAATGCATATATGTTCAATATACTATACAAAGTTAGCAGATTCAAAATATTATCTAAAAATAAATTATTCTATTCAGTTTTTATCTCATCTTAATTTATTATTGACTGTATTCGGTCAAATCACAAAATTATTTAATAATCAATCAGTTCGTGTTCGTCGTGGTTGTTGTTCGTGTTGTCTGTGATTTTATTGTGTTACACTGTTACATAATGCCCAAAATAAAAATATCATCTACTTCTTCTCGCTTGCGTGACTCCGTAAAGGAATTCGGAAAAGACGTCCTTAAAACAGATGGGACTATTTTACTTTGTAAAATTTGTAATATTAAAGCCGCAGCTGAAAAAAAATTTCGATTCAGCGAATACATATTGTGCGAGTCAAAATCAATCAAATGTTCAGTTTTTTTTTTTTTTTTTTTTAATAAAATAATAAAAAATAATTCAATATTATTTATAAATTAAAAATCGTATAAAGAAATATATATTATGTCATTTTTTAAGTCAGTTTTTCAATTTTAAGGTCATTTTTGTGGAAAAATGTATTTTTTAAGGGCGTTTTGGCAATTTTTTAGAGCATATTTGTATGGTTTTAAGTGCATTTAAATCCGGGCCCTAATAATAACGTACGACGCGCACACAAACACTGTGCACGGCCGCGGCATAATATGCGATGTCCACTGGTACAATACGCCTAGAACACGATTATATCCGTGTGTGTGTGTGTCGGGGCCAGTCACAGTGTCTTACACTGTATATTGTATAGGCCCGTGGTACAGGATGTTATGTCGATTAACTCTCCGGACACATCACACTCGACTCCGTCAATTAAATAATACACGACCTATACCCGTCCGTAGAATATTATAATACGTACAGGTACGTCGTACACGTAGGCGTGTGCTCGTATACACATAACGCACAATGGGGCAAAACACACGAAACGTGACGTTGTACAACGTCGATATATATAATACGTACATCACAGTTCTCCGAGTACTTTACTACACTAGACGAACTCTCGCATCTATGGCGTATTCTACTGCAGCAACTACACATTAAGCTAGGGACACACTATTCACACGCCTCGTCTTAACATGTCTTCACACGCCACGCGTTAACACGCCGATAATTTTAAAACGCGTGTTAACGCGTTTATTTTTATGTATTTTTCGATTTTGTGATCAAATTTATAACACGCAACGCATTCCCACTCAATTCCACGCCACGCGTTTCAAACAATTTTGAAAAACGAGTGACGTGTGATCGTATCGTATTATGTAAATCAGTAAATTGATCATACGACATACGAAAGTATTGATGAAACTTTTCCGGATCATTTATTCACAACTGTGGAAATAAGTTCATAAATATCCCTTTTTCATTCCTTTCCTAGTTAATCGGGTGAACCCAAAATCTACGGTTCTTATAGGTTTGATCTAAAATATATGTTGCTACTACCGTTATTTCTTCCATTTCTTCTATCCAATCACTTTCAGATGAACTTGACGAAGAATTCATAATGAAGTTACAAAGTTGATCTTGCTTCTTTCGACAGAAAAACGGTACTGACTGATACAAATTAGCGTGTAAAAAAGTGTGACCAGCATACGACGCTATCACACGCGTTGTATTAATAATGTGTACAGTGGCGTCTCACACGTCTTACCACGACGTGGTATGTAAAGGCGTGTTAACACGTGGCGTGTGAATAGTGTGTCCCTAGCTTTACAGTGATATAATCGTGGCGACTATATAGGCAAACGAGTGATCCAAAAGTTTTATTCAGCAACCTATTATAGATCGTACGTAGAATTATACTTTAATTACGTCGTTTTCATCTCCTTTAAAAAACGGTAAAATATTTCGTAGATGACACTTTTACTAAATATTGATTTCAGTTATTCAGTCATAACTATCGGAAAGTAATGTTGCTAAAAACTCGAAATGTTCACCATAATATATTAATGACATATTAGTGCTGCATACTTAACGAAAAATAGAACTTTGAAAATACCTTGGTTCGTCAAAGTTCAACTCCAATTATGTTATTAAATATTAATACACGAAAGAAGTTTTGAGAATGTAATAGGTATGAATGTATGATCATACTTATACACTTTACTTTAACGATACTGAAACATTTTCAAAAATTTTGACTTAGGTGATTTTTTATAAGCGTTTAAGTTAACCATGGTATAATTTTTACGGAGTAGATATTGTTTTTACATCGAATTTCAACTTTAAAATGTGTATATAAAAAAATGTACAAGATTATCAAATCGTTATGTACCTTTGCAGGGTACAGATATAGAACATGTTTTGAAACTTCTGGTAAAGAAATTTCTCCATTGTCAAACAAGGAAATTTTAAACAGGTTTGATAAAAAAAAAAAAAATCTACCGCGGTTGGTTGTCGCGACAATTAAACTAAAAATGATAAATCATATAAACGATATCGTTTTTATACCGGAATTTTGCACTTCAGAATCATTTAACGAAATAAATTACATCTATTGTTTCTATTGTTTCTATTTAAAACGCAATACACGCGTCAGCATTATATTGCTCGGGGATCGACGAATATCATCCCATGGTGCGAAATACGTCCTCTTTTCGACATCAATTTATGTGATTCGCATAAAGATAGTGTATAGGTCGTGTACGATTTCGTTTCGCGAATTTCTTCCCCCTCGTTCCCTTCAAATACTAAAAAGACGCCGCCGGTGATAATCTTTAATTGAGAACATAATATATTATGTAAAATCTCCATGTACCAATATCGGTGAAACAGCCTAATTATACAAAATACTATATACAACTCACATTACAGTGGATATTTTAACTAACGCACTGGGCGACGAAAATGTCACCCAGTGAAAACTTTTTGTCGCCCAGTAGATGTTATGTTTAATAACTGGGCGACGATGACGTTTTACTAAAATCGCATTATTTGTGTATGATTTCGTTTGATAATTTGAACTTGACGGTAAAAATAAGTTCATAAATACAAATTGCGAAGTGTTTATATAACATGAATAATAATACTAATAGATATTATCTACCGATTACAATATTGAAAAATATACCCGTGAAAATCTTCCAGTGCCACGTAATATAACAGATTTCACTGGAAAACTAAACTATTATTTGAAAATAAATGCACCAAATACATTGTTTTCTAAACAAGTGCGGACATATATTTCTCTCACTCTCTACACTTGTGGACCTGAACGTGCTGTATCTTGCCATACAATTTTGAAATCAAACAAACAGTCCAATTATTCGAGAGAAGCAATCTTTACATCGCCGTTTATAGCAGTGGTACAGCACATTTTGATCCTCGGCCATCAGTAGCAAGATTTTTACAAAAAAAAAAAAAAAAACACAACGTAGGTACAACTTGCCCGACGAAGAAGCATATAAAGATAACTTCTACGTCAGAAAATTCTTCGAAGGAGTTTGAAAAATAATTTGTTTTTATAGTTATATTCAGACGAATTAAACATAATAATAAATTGTTTGTTATTATTGATGTTTTGCGAATTATGATGGTTATATAAGTAGTACATCAGGTTTGTATATTAAACTCTGAAATTTCCCCTTTTCTTTTTTTTCCTTAGACTTATGTTAACTTTTATTATGACGTGTAAAGTGTGTTTAATGTCGCCCGGTGGAAATCCCTTAAAATATCCACTGACTCAACAATAACTCTATTGAGCCGTGCACGGTGCTCGAGTTACGCCGCCAAGACGCGCTTGTATTATTGCTTACACTTAATAGGTTCAGCCGTCCGCGTCGACGAAAATAATCTATACGACACACCTCCCGACAAGGCTCGATTCCGTACCGAACCGATCACGATTTCGAGTTCTGGACGAAAGTGATAACAGAGTTCTAAAATCGGGGGCAGTATAATATTATTAATGGAGCAGCAGATATTTCTGACACCGCGATTGTTCTAAAACTTCCGTTGGTCGTGATAACGAGCACGGAAAGTTCTCAGAGAAGATTACCGGCCGTCGAGACTGACACTTGTACGATCAAACTAAAAGACAACGATAACGAGCGGTGCGCGGCGAAAGTCGAATCGTTATGCGACGTAAAGGTTTTGATGACCGCTCGAAAACTCGCGAAACTTTGAGATGAAAAACAAACACGAGATGTACATGGAAAATATGCCTAATCATGGTTTACTTGATACTCACGAGTACTCGCGTACATGACGTGTCAGGGGCGTATTTAGATTTTTTTTTTTGTTTGGAGGGGTCCAAGGTATTTTTTCCAACTGAAATTCCCCAATTCAGCCTATTGAACTGAAATCAAAGGTATAATCGTTACGATCAAAATCGTCAGACACATTACATATGAATAACTTGTTCGTTGTCACTAATAATTCTTTATAAAATATTATATTGAACTTTTACGATTTACATCTGATAGGGCATTTATTATGCAGACTTCATAAACAATTCCTGGATTTCGGGGGGGGGGGGGCGAAGTATTTTCTTTTATTTATGAAAACATTTTAATTAGTATTGGTTAGTTTCAACTTTCAGGGCACCTATAATTCATTCAATTTTTATTTAAAAATAAATATAACTCAACGACAGTTCTTTTTGAATTTAGAATACGATTATATGATTGTGAACTGTGAACTTGTCTGGGAAAGTAATTGATAAATTATTATGAATCGGTTCGCGGGCATAAAATCCTCGTCGTTATGAAAATACCGAAAAACTTGAAGAAAAATTCTAGAATAATTCGTTTTAAAAAAAACGAAAGATGTGAAATAAAAGAATACCGAAATATAAGAATTACAGAATTTTTTTGGACATGAACGAAAAACGTCCAAAGATTTATATCGAAACGAACAAAAAAAAAAAAAAACAAAATTACGTTTCCGTTCGCGGTATATAGGTATAGAGACGATGATTATTTTTGGTTCGATCGTTGATAATCGTACGGCTCACGGGAAAACTCTGGACTAGTGATGTGCCACTAGGAATACTCCCCAAGGAATGTTCCCGGGAACAGGGAATATTTCCGGAATATTCCCCAGCCTCTCGAGAAATTTCTTGAAAAAAAAAAATTGAGTGGGAATAGAATGACGTCGACTCGTCCGAAACGTTCGTCTTTTGTTTACGGACAAAACACGCGTCTCTCCCGTGCACGGCGGCCGCACGCTCGTCGACAGCGCACGCAGCAGTTCGTAAAACGAATCGTCGCGGAATATCCGCAGCGTCCACGTCGATGAAAATAAATCAACCCGTACAAATAATAATTTGCCGCCGCCCCATAAATATCGAGTATATCATATATATATATATATATACAGGGTGTTTCACGAAGATCTGACATGTTGAATACTATAGCCTAGCGCTACAATAAAATTGCATTAACATTTTTTTTTTTAACTCAAATTTCAAAATTTTAAATGTTAATTTAGAGTTTGAAAAAAAAAATCGAAATAGCCGTTTTGTAAACATGATTTGTAGAAAAATTTAGGTGTTTGAAATTTTTATAAAGGTTGATCCGTTAATTTTCTATGATTTTTTAAAGTTTACGAAACTTCGAATTAAATCACTTAATAGTTCAAATTATTACTAGTGATATTATCCGATGACTGATAAACGATACATATTATTACATTTTTCGTAAACTTTAAAAAATCATAGAAAACTAACGGCTAAACCTTTATAAGAATTTCAAACACCAAAATTTTTCTAAAAATCATGTTTACAAAATGGCTATTTTGATTTTTTTTTCAAACTTTAAAATAAAATTTTAAATTTTGAAATTTGAGTTTTAAAAATAAAAAAAATAAAAAATAAAATAAAATTGTATTGTAGCGCTAGGCTTTAGTATTCATTAAAAAAAAAAAAGTTAAAAATATTGAATAGAACAAAAGTTATTCAACATGTCAGATCTTCGTGAAACACCCTGTATATATATGTACGGTACGTATAGATATATAACATATTATATACTCGCGCGTTCGTACCGAGGAGGTCCGCATAGTTGGCATTTCCGTCATAAATTCACCGCCGGGGCGGCCGCGAAATTGCCTGCCTATAATTTTTCTATACGGGTTGTGCTGCGCGCGTTTACACGCGACGACGTGTACGTAGAAGTATATTACGAGTGTACGTACACGCACACACACACGCACACACACGCCGGTATATTATATTATATACGTTGCATACTCGTCGGCTCGAGTCGAAATCGTTCTCTTTCAGTTCTCCCGACGACGGCGGCGGCGGAGTATTCGTCGCGGAGACACTGTCCGTTGGTGGTCTGAACCGTATATACGCTCGTCGCGCGTGTATGTATATAATACATGTGTATGTATGTGTGTGTGTGTGTGTGTGTGTGTGTGTGTGTGTGTGTGCGTGTGTGTATACGTGTGTATACGTGTACGCGACATGTCGATTTGTTAAAAACTCGCTTTATCTGATCACAACCATCTTCGGAGGTGTTGGAAGTCCGAGAAAAAAAAAAGAACCAAATACACACTCACACGTTATTATAAACACACACATAATAATATACTGCACTCACCTCCTTCCGATAGACACTCACACACACATACATGTAATACACGCACGTGTGAGTCTATAGGTGTGTGTGTGCGTGTGTGCGCGCGCAGTGTGATTTACGACTAGCGTCACAATTTGGGCCTTGGAATGCGTTTTGCAACAATGCACACACACACACACACATACACACACGCATACTCGCTTTAGAGCGCGTATATACACGCAGTGGTGGCGGCGATGCGCACACACATTCTTGTCGTCCGTTTAATTGGCCATTAAATGTCCCTAGCGAATATTTCACACCGTCGCCGCGCGCAATTGTCTTTTCCTTCCCCGTACGCCCACCCGTTATTATATACATGTGTGCGTGTGCGTTTACTGTATAGCCTACACACACACACACACACACACACACACACACATTTATTATTACCGAGTAGGTACATATAAAAGTATAAGCGTGCTATTGATACGCGAGTTTTTGTTGTTAATTTCGTATTTTTTTTTTTTTTTTGGCCAATTTTTCCTAAGTAACCTGTGAGTAAACACGCTAATACGCATGTTGGTTTGCAATCATATGTCGATATCAAAATGACCCGGGAGTGTATCAGAGCATTTGGTTTTTGTGTAAAACGAACGATTTTGAATTCGAACCAAGATTGTCGTTCGATTTCAACTGCTGCGTCTCGAATTGCATGGCTTTAAAAAGACCCGCACTTATCTGCAGCAATCATCTGCCAAAAGAAAAATGTTCGGTCGCGGAACATCGTCGACTTCAAATGCCTATACGGCCATACTTTGTGCTAAATCACCACTATAGTTGTATATATATATATCGTATACATATTATTTGAACACACCGGAAATATGCAGTCGATGAGAAAATAAATGAGAATAAATATTGTAAAAACCGGAACCGCGATTCGAGTGATTTATAAACGAAATCGGAAGAGAAATATCCACTCGGTCGGCAGACAGCGAATGCCTAGTAAATACCCAGACATGCGTATACACAACGTAAATTCGTAAAAAATGTTTTGTGCGCACACGCAGTTATGATGGGATCGAAATAACAATCTGATGTCAAAACAATATTTAGTTTTCATACACGGTTAGACAGATTTTTCCTGCAAAAATCAGACCTGACCGCAAGGAAAATAAGAGGGCCCGGAATGTTTAGTTCCCAAAGACGAAAATCAGGGAGAGGGCTTTAGGGGGCTAAGCCCTACAAAAAATAGTAGAGGTCTTAGCCCCCCCCCTAACGAGCTTTCTATTTTAAATATAGAAAAATATTCAACTATAATGATAAACAATCAGAACATATAGTTGATAGTTTTCAAATGAAAACTTATGCATTATAGTAAAGTAATTGAGTTCTGAGTACTTGTGTATCCGTTTTTAGTTTTTTTTTTTTATTAATTTTATGGATTTTGTATAAAAAAATATGGAGTTGATTCGTTTATTTTATATATTATTTTAAATACAATTAAGTTTAAAGAGTTAGTTGTTTTTTTTTTTTTTAATAGTAATTGTACTTAAAAAAAATATTTCCCAAGAAAGACATGTCTTTAGGTACCAAACCATTAAGTATTAAATGTAAAAATTTAAAAATTAATTTATTCAGAGTCATGAGTGAAGCGAGTAGCTTTGGTCGGTATAGGTCCAATGAGCATAAAAAACTTAGCCTCCACATTTTTACACCAAATTTCTGCCTCCGTTTTGTCCGAGGCTCGTCAAAGCCGAGTGCGGCCCTGCATATATTGTAAATACCAATAATAAAGAAATAAATAAAAAAAATAAATTAATACATAAATGTACACACACACTCAAACGTAACATAACGATCGCAGCAGAGACGATCGCCTGATCTACGCAGACCGCCGGCGATGACCTTTCGATTTGCATCTCGTCGGTTTATAAACCTTTTCTTTTTTTTTTTTACACACTTTTATTATTTTAATCATTATACAATTTGTCGTGTTAGCACAAGACGCGTATTATTCCACGTATCAACGATATAAACGCTTTTTTTTCGCCGCACGCGTACACCTCTTGCACGCGATAGCCTGCCATCAGGCCATTATCTGATAACACGAACATAATGCGATTTTATTATTATTATTAGGATTTTTTTTTTTTTTTCGTCGCGAAACGATAAAATAATAATATATTATTACTGTCGTCATAAACGGACGACGCCGCGTCGAAGACGTTTCTCGTACCGGACGGGCGGGCGGCAAAACAAACGTGACGATAAATCTCGGGCGGGTTTTCGTTTTTTTTTTTTTTTTTTTTGTTTTTTTCGCATCGTTCCAGTTTCGACGACAATAATAACAATTAGCATCGTCCGGAACGCGTGCGACCGTATCGAGACCGAAAATCTGATTAGCATTTTTCTGCAGCGCTGTGCGAAGAACACCCGGTCCGCGTCGCCTGTGGTACACTTAGATGTGCCGCCTTCGTACCGGGCGTCAATAAAACAAATACACGGCCGTGTTCACAACGTGTTTCGCGATGTGCACCTATAACGCGACAATGGCCGACAAGACTCAACTCGTACCTGGACGTTTCGGTTTTTCGTGATTTTTTAAAATGAACGAAAAACACATTTTTTCGTGTAAAACGAGAAACGGGTTTAACGCGAACTATCCGCAACGGCTGGCCGCAACGATCAGCGGCAACGATCGCATAATCGACTGCTCTTTAAACAAATGCATCATCGTGGTTTCCAATGAGCGATCGACGTGTGCGTGTCAACAATAGTCGTTGCGTCTGACGATCGTACCGCTCTGGAAGCAGTGCATTGCGATTTTATTCTGAACGAATTTATTATAATATGTTTTTATAAACGAATTTATTTAATCGAAAAATGTCAAAAACGACGAAAACTCTATTCATTACAATCGACCATGACCTGTAAGTTGAAAACGCGATTAAAAACCGTGTGTTGTACATGACAATTTGCACGAAAACATAAAGATCATAAACTTATCATAATTGCCCGAAAAAATTCGGGAAATTTATTTTTATTTTCTTATAAGTGGCTATTTATTAAGAATATAAAGAAGTCTTATTTTTCTCTTGTTTTAAATAAATTACTTAATGGCTTCCAATATGTACTCAAAGTATGCACTATTTCTTATTGTTCTTCCTCTTCTATTAGTAAATGTATGAATTTTTTTTTTTAATTATTATTTATAAGTATTTGTTCCATTTTTTGTGATCATTAACGACAAATTAAAAAAAAAAAAATCTGTTATTCGCATTGAAATATCGAGCTAAACTTAACTAAGTTTAAAATAAACGCCAGCCGCAGCCTTCGGTCGTATTATAGGAAACCAATACGCACGCAACGATTAGTCGTTGCGTAAAATCGTTGCGGCTAGCCGCAGCTTGGAAACCGTACCTTAATAAGTGCGTATATTATCTTCTAAATAATAATAAATACACACAACGCCTTTTGTAGAAATGAACGATATAAAATATAATATTATTCGCTTTATATACAACCTGTTTTTTTATATTTCAAGTAAGTGTATTACTTTACTAAAACGTGATGAAAACTGAAGTGCACCTGATCCAGGTACACATTACACCGTGTACGCAGAGAGAGTGCATCAAATATAGATTATTTAAAACAATCATGAATATTATACTATTGTTGCGCGTGTACCTAGTGCCTAAATCAGTGGTTTTCAAACCGGGTGCCGTGAGCATTCACTAGGTGTGCCGCGGTGTTTTGAACATTTTTCATTTTTTTTTTCGTTAATGACCGAACGAATTGAATAATTACGATGTATGAAAATGGACCGTCGTGAATCTGCAATATTTAAGTGTGTATTGATAAATCGAAAGTTTGCAGTAAGAAAGCGACTAAGATAAGTTATGTTAGATAAGAATTGCACCCTAACAAAATGTATCGGTAATGTAATTTTTTAGATTACAGTGAAAACTCCCTTAACGGACACCTCTGAATAGCGGACACCTCTAAATAACGGACAATATTTCGGCTACCGAGAGTTTCCGGTATTCAGAGGTTTCACTGTATTAAAATTAAAAGTCATAGTGTGCCGTGGAAATTTCGTGAAGGGCGAAGTGTGCCGTGGTCAAAAAAAGTTTAAAAACCACTGGCCTAAATATTACTCAGGGCCGGCGGAAGATTTAACGGGGCCCGGGGTAGATGTTTTCACTGGCCCTAGAAATAAACCTTGGTTTGGTTAGAGCTATAACTGCTTGTGAGTTTGAGTTTATTCGCGTTTTCTGTTTTCTGTTCGTGTGAATAGAATAGCGGTGAAATGTTTTTTTGTAGATTTTTTAAATAGTGTTGTTTACTATACTGGTGCGAAGAAGTGAACGATATCGACGACTTTTATTATACATACCTATAACATAATATTATGAAGGTTAAACATTCAAGTACCATTCAAATTTTCACGAAATAGACGAAACTTGTTCAAACTTAGTTTGAAAAACAAAATTTCAGGCTGACAAATCAATGAATTCCGTGAAAGGCGCGGGGCCCCTAAAATATCTTCTGCCTGCCCTTCCACCGTCGATGATATTACCCGTTTCTGTTCACTTAGTGTTCGTAACTTTGACATTCTTATCAGTAGGCGTACAGCAACGCGTACGGCTTGATAAAACGCGTAACAAGTATAATTGATCTTCGATATATTTTCACTTATATTGTTCACCGTCGTCTTTCAAAAAAAAAAAAAATAATAATAATAATAATAAAATTTAATTTTTTCATGCGTAGCATAGAAAATTAATATATACCTAATATGATATCAAAACAGACTAGTTTTAATCAAAACGAATAATATAACGCATTTCCCGTACTCGATCTTCACCCTAAAGTACACCGCAGAGATGTACTCGTAATTTGTGGGACGCGGGATGTGCGATTCACCATATCTGGAGGAGTTTTTCGAACTCAATTCCAACCGAGACCCGGGACCCCCCCCTCCGTTAATACGCCACTGTATACAAGGGTGACCAGAAGTCCTGTTTTTTACAGGATTGTCTTTTATTTTAGAGTTGTGTCCTGTTGTGCTGACGAATGTCTCTCAGGACACTTATAGTCCTGTTTTTTAGTCCACCTCATAAAGTTACAAATACGTTTTTTATTATATAAATACAATACACACAAAGTACTCCAAATTATTATATTTGATAAGTTTTTCGCGAAAAGATGACAAATTAAAATGTGTAGACATGCGATCCGAAAAATGTTCATCAATATGAATAAAAAAGTTTTAATTTAGTAAGTAACTACTATTTTTATTTATTTATTTATTTATGCATTTATTAAAAATGATGTATTAGTTTTGTAACTGCTTTATAAGAATAGAAAAAAATATTAAATACATATTGGATACTATATGAGGTATATCGAGTTGCGTTTTTTTATCATGATTAAAAATTATGATGAAAAATTCGATGAAAATTAATAAAAAAAAAAAAAAAAAAAAAAAAAAAAAAAAACTATGAAAATTATTTTAGTCCGGTTTTCTATATATATATATATTTTTTTTTATATGGTCACCTTAATGTATACACATATGTACAATAAGTATTGCGATACAAACGTCCCCACTATTGACTGTTATTCTTTCTACGAGACTTTTCGACGCGTCCGCTTAACGGCGAGACGTACAATCACTATTGCAGAGTTTCACCGTATACAGAGCGATTGTATTATATCGAGCGCGATCGCTCGATTTCAATGCACTGTAATGATTTAGAAATTTGATTTTTTTCCTCTAAGTACGTACGATTTTTCTCACAAATAAAACTAAAAAATATAATAAACTTTTTTACTCTTCTAATGTGCGACGTGATTTTTTAAGTCTGTTAGATGAACTTAAATGATGGTAATAATGTATACTTGCAGATATTTTCATAAATTATACATTACGATATTTTCAAATATCGAATTTTTTTTTTGTTTCGAAACCATCGATTTATAAATTTATTTTCTTTTCATCAAATACCTACATAAGAGAAATTCAAAACTTAAAATAACAGAGTGCGTATAAGAGGAGAGTTCCGCAAAAATGCACTGGCATTATTATTACTCCATGCAATATTGTCTAACACTATTTTATACGTCTGAAACCACTAATTATATATAACAGAAATTAAAAACACACGAAAGTATTCAATGAAATTATTTTATTTTTCCGAATAATAAGTGTGACTAATAAGGTTAATCATTCGTGAAAACATAACAAACTCGCGAACAAAATTGCGCAAATATAAAAAGAGTAAAACTTGATTTTTTCATGTATAGGAATTACTTGATTTGACAACGTTTAAATAATTGTATTATGAATTTGTATACGTACAGACATGTCCATCGTAGTGTCGGGCGGTCAATACGAATCGTAACGATATAATAGAGCAGTGGTTTCCAAACTGTGCTCCGCGGAGCCCTAGGGCTCCGAGAGAGTAGTCTAGGGGCTCCGTGGATCCCTGGGAATATCTGTATTCATTAAATTCAAGTTATTAAATTATTATATTTCTTAGTCACGTTTTTATATTTATATTCAATATCATCTGGATCGTATCAATAATTATTATTTTCAATGTTTAAAAACCTTCAAATATTTATAGATCCACATATTTTGTATTACAGTCTGCAAAATGAGATGATATAAAAGTCGGGTTTTTCGTTCATTTGACGTGTAGGATAATTACGTTTACTCGTTTACAATCTACATTCTTCAAGGTACAAAAAAAAAAAAAGAAGAAAAATATTTACAATTGACATCATTTTTTATGAATTATTGTTGTCTCAAATAGAGATTTGTCTGATTTTCGGGGCTCCGTAATTTTTTTTTATGGACATAAGGGCTCCGCGAACAAAAAAGTTTGAGAACCGCTGTAATAGAGGAAGATGCGAGTCCTTATTCGGAACGGGTCCGACGAATTTCGAGTTAAAAATGATTTAGAGATAAACGCCGCCGTTTCGATTGTTGTTTTCTTACGTCGACGTCCGTCGTCTTGCGCGTGCCGTGTGCGTGGCGAAACGCGCGTATAGGCGACATATTTTTCCGCGACCAACTGACGTCCGGGAGGGGGGCATCAGAGCTCCTCGCGTTCCGGGCGCACGAGTCCCCCCCCTCTCCCCTTAGATTCTTTGGCCACGTCAAACGTGTTTTTTTTTAAATAGACGACGCGCGCACAACACTTGACCGCAGCAGCAACAATGTGAAATAAAAGACAGAAGGCGACGGGGGCAGAAAAAAAAAACAAGCCGAGTTTTTATTATTAATATATTTTTTTAATTTTTTTTTTAAGAAAAAACAATGTATTAGGAAAAGTACCGACTACAATATCACAAAAAAAAAAAAAAAACATAATAGAATAATTTAAATTTAAAAGCTATAACAATGGTTTTATTTTAATTTCAATTAATTACAAAATAAAAATAATATCGCGTACCGCTATTTATAAATATAATTATATTGTACAATGTACAAACCGCTAAATATACACTAAAATGGGAAAACAATATATTATAATATTATGATGCACGAGAAGAGATAGTACATAATGTATACACAATAATCATAAATATTATTATTATTATTATTATTACGTAGTATCATAGTAGTTTTTTTGTTTTTTTGTTTTTTTTTTTGTTTTTTTCATTAATGAATTCCGTTCGGCTTGTACGTATGTGTGCACACGTAATTAATAAAATATCTTTAAAAGTAGTTGTTCGCTCCTATACATAGACCGGGGGGCAAAGGGAAACGGAAGAAAGTAAAATAAATAATAATAATAAAAAAAAAAAAATGAAACGTAAATATATATATTATTATTAAAAGTATTATTAAAAGATCAAGGAACGTATCTAAATTGTTTAGTCCTTCTCGGCAGTTCCCGTGCGAATAATAATAATAAAAAAAAAATAAATAATAATAATAATAATAATAAATAAATAATAATCATTATAATCATAGGTATAATGATAACAACAACGTTATCGTGTTCCCGCGGCAAATGTGTGAAAAGATTGTCCAGTCATCTTAAACCAGACAGACTCGGGTACGCCTGTCGTCTATACGTCGATTTAAGTTAAAAAAAAATTTAATTTACAGACATATCATATCATACACATATATATGTATATAAATGTTAGTATAAAATACACTGTACGATGATAGCTATCATCGATTACTGTGCGACCAGTCTAGGGGGGGGGGACTTGGAAATAAATCTTGCACGTCCCAGTCTCATCATCCAACCCACCCTTCTTGTCATACGGGAAAAATTGTCGTTTTAAAAATTTCGCACGTACGAAACAACTCCTCCCCCCACCTCGAATAACGTCAGTATTGTAAAAAAAAAAAAATAATAATTTCTAGACACGGCACACAGAGTACAGTGGAACATTACACATACACGATATATTTTATTTATATACATCATATAATATGTATATCGATACAGTTTCTCTGTCACAAGTACGTATATTTTTTAAATTTTAATCGTTATCATTACTTTTTTTTTTTTTAATTATTCATTATTATTGTCCGCACAATATTTTTTAAACATGCCGCTTTTTAATATAATTTATATTTATATTAAATATATTCGTAACTTTATATAATAAAATGCTATGTACAAAAATTTTCTTTAAATTATAAGATATATACGTATTATGTCGTATCGTAATATTATGTACACGAATAAAATATGTATTATTTAAATTTTGTTTTTCTTTGGATTTACGTGTGTGTGTGTGTGAGTTTTACGGACAGTGAATATATCGATTACACACGTTTTCACTAGGCCCGTTCGGCGAGTTGGACGGCCACGACGGACTCGGCGTCGGAATTGGACGAGGCCGGCGACGGTTCGGCGACCGACGAGTGTTGTTGCTGTTGCTGTTGCTGTTGTTGTTGTTGTTGTTGTTGCTGCTGCTGCTGCTGTTGCTGGTGGTGGTGGTGCAAGTGGTGCTGCTGGTGCGCGGCGGACGGTTGGAACACGATGGACGCGCCACCAGCGCCGAACGCGCGCGCGTGATACGCCGCCGCGGCCGCGGCCGGGTCCTCGTAGAACGATCGGTACAGCTGTTCGTGGCGCGCGTAACCGGCCGGCAGCGACGGGACGGGCACGGCAGGCGGCCGCCGGTGGCCGGTGGCCGTGGACGACGGCGGCGGCGGCGACGACGACGACGGTGGCTGCCGGTGCGACGGCGGCGGCGTGCGCTGCTGCGTCGACGACGGCGGCGGCGGGGTAGACGCCGTGGCCGGCTCGACCGTGGCCGCGGCCGTGGTCGTGGTCGTGTCCTTGCTGGCCATGTCGGCCAGCGACCAGATGCGCGGCTTCGGCGCGCTGCTCTGCGGCGGCAACAGGCCGCCGCCCGTGGCCGGCGGCGACACGGACGCGAACCGGTGGTGCGGCGCCGCGGCCGCCGGATGATGGTGGTGATGGTGGTGGTGGCCGAGGTGCGACGGCGGCGGGTGGTGCGGCGGGGCCCCGGGATAGTGGTGCCCGCCGTGGTGGTACGGCGGCGGGTGGTGCAGGAAGTGCGGCGGCGGCGGCCGCTCGAACAGCTCCGGCGAGTCGGGCCCGCTGTCGGCCCGCGACTCGCTCCACTCGCTGCCCGTGTGGTTGGCGCCCGGCCGGTCGCCGTCCTCGCTGGACCCCGTGCCCGAGTCTTTACAATCTGCCGGGACAAACAAAACAGACGGAAAAATATAATTAAATCGTCTTGACCGTTCATCGTTCAATCACAATATTGCTATCGTTCGATTATTATCAATTATTATTATCGTCCATTAACACTACGACTATACACATTATTATTAAAGGTCCGAGTGACCGAGTCGGTAACCGTTTGGTCGACGTGTTCTGCGATTATTGTTCACCACACGAACAAATACGGTGAGCCACTACCTACCAGCTCTCTCTTTCTCTCTTTCTCTCTCATCTAATGATAATCAAATTAATGAATGACCAGTTGGACGATTTTCATTAGAACACAACACATTTTTTTATCAACCCGGAATCGAGTAAACCGATCATTTTTCCCCGTATCACCTTTATTCATACAGAATCTCTTTCGATCACAAAAATTCGACAAACATTATCCGTTAAATCTCATTATATTTAAAGTTGATAGAGTGTTGTTGACGTTGTCGAACTTTCGTGGCAATTTAATTATCTTGTGATCACGAGTATCAATCAATAGTGAAATACTTGTAAAGTCCGTTAAACGATAACGGTGCTCGTATAATATTACACGTATAATAATACATTTGACGAACATACGTTCGCAGTTTATATGAGTGATAATTATATCGGATCCATATAGAACTATAAAACGACGGTCTGGCGTTGATGTACCCGTTGACCTTTGAGTACAAAGAATGCACGCGTATCGACAGCAAGAAATTGAAAAAAAAAATGTAATCTCGCCTGATCGTCGTTTTATGTGCACTATTGGCAATAATGCGAGCGACGCGTTTTCTTAATTAACTCTCAGCACATAAATTACATTAAACACTACAATATTATGTAAACACGGTATTTTCGCACATTAAAACGTCGTCGGCGGCGCCAAAACGATAATTATACGACTCCCACTGCAGACAGACACCGCGCCGCGTCCGCGCGTACAACAGAGAGAGAGAGAGAGAGAGAGATGACGACGATGGTTCGGTTCAGCCGTTGTTTTTATACTCGATTTGTTTCCCTATACATGTATACACGGGCCGCACGTCATTTAATGTAATAACATTATTATTACTTTTTATCCTTTTTCGTTTTATCGTCATTGGAACAGCTTTCCTATGCGGTTTTTATCGTTTCCGCTTGTTCGCATTACCCGGGGAAAAAATGTCATTACCGGCGAAGAAAACGAATCGAACCGCGTGAACAGAAAAAAAAAATAATATACTGGAAATAAAACGAAAAAAAAAACGATCGTTTTTGAAATTTTTTACGGGTCGTCGCATACACAAGCAGACACGCTCGTGTTTCAATATATTGTTACGAAAAAGGCGTTTGAAACGTCATGTACGCGAAAAAATGTCCAAAGAACACGTGAAAACAAGAATTATGCAGAGCGAATATAGTCGTCGAACTATCCAGTTAATAAGAATATAACCCCAATCCAGATTTGATGTATTATAATGTTAGGTATACTTATTTCGTTCGTCTACGCGTATGATTCATTAATATTTATCGTTTCGTGTCTGTTACGCGGCGTAGTTCCGTGGAAATTAATTACTTTTTTAAACTCAATTAAAAAAAACAACAAAAATCAGCGCTACAGCGATTTCGATTCTAGTGGCAAAATTAAGATCGTGTCGGAGAGCGGGAGGCCAGAACTGCTCGCCCGAATTCGCGACAACTCCCTTCTCATTACACTGTTTCCCTCTCGTCGAGCCCAACGTGGTATAACTATATAGTGGCCGCGTTTGTTGTTCGCGTAATAATAAATCTAAACCGATAAACAAACAACGTGCCAATACCGTAAACACTGTAGGTATTAAGATAATAATACAATTAGCAGCGCGCCCGCACGTCTAAAACGCGGAAAAGGTTTGAAAGCGACGTCCCCGTAGAGACCTGCACGGGAAATTCGGCGGTCGACCGATAACGTGTACCAACGTGCGAACGCGCGTTTTCGTGAGTTCGTTTCCGGTTCGCACTCGAGGTCGTAATTATAATTATTAGTCGGGAAGGATTCGTGTGTGTGTGTGTGTAAAGTAATACACTAGCGACAGGACGTTTCCGTCAGCGACATGCGATAGTAATAATAATCACGACGACGACGATGATATTAAATGTTTATTTGTTTTTTCCACACGCCCACACGTGTCGCGCGTAAAAACTCGACGCGCGCGCGGCGGAGGGCGGCAGTCGCGCGTCAGGCGATGAGAAAAATATTATATACGAGCGTTAGTGTGCGTGTGTGTGTTTAACCTTCTTCCGACGACGTGCGCGTGTACGCAACGTGCAAACCGAACGGGATATTATATGGACCGTGTTATTGGCTTTAGATATTATTATCATTATTATTATTATTATTGTCGTTACGACGGGCACGTGACTGGTGTTTGGCTCCGGAAATTTACGACCGCCGAAAAAAAAAACCTATAAAGGGTGCTGCTGCGCTCGCCGCAATCGACGGCGGCGGATACGCTCCGAAATGGTCATTGGAACTGACGGGGCGCGTGATTCGACGACGGGGTCGGCTGTGTGCCGTATTATACGTAGTATACGCGGGCGGCCGATCGCCGGGCCTGCCGAATTCGACGAGGATACATTTATTTTTAGACACGGTCGGAGAAAAAAATAAAATCCTTATTACAAGCGTCTAAAAAGAAGATATAGGAAAAAAAAAACGAGAAAAGGGGAGCGCGTACATACACGACAAGACCGACACGTTTTCATTAATCAAACGGCATTATATGGATCGGACGTAGTGTATGGTGTGTACGCCGAAGCGGCTCGATATAACACAATAACAGGGATTAAAATATACAGCCCAGAGAGCTGAATGCCATATAATACACACACACACACACATTTATATACACACACACACACACACACACACATTGTTTTTCGGTATGTTTCGAGTCGTTACGATATTCGGTGCTTTAAAAATATATCAATCGCAATAAAAAAAAAAAAATCCCCGTTTATTATCCGAGCGCAATCCGCAACACGTGTCGATATAATTTTTTTTTTTTTTTGACACGTTTAATGCGTTCATAATGTGAATCGCACCATACTTTAAGATTCTTTAGTTAGTCGCTACAGCTGTGTGTAACGTACCAAATGTCGTGAAATAAATGCAGAATAGATAATATTTTATAAGCATTCAGTCTACAAGCTCTATATAGTGTCCGACACGAAGTAATGCGATACGACTCTAATTGTATCGACGGTCCTAATTTCATTCCGAGCGTACAGATTACAATCTTAAATACGTAATATATAGGACTATGTGATAAAAATATATTTTGAAAAACACGGCAAAAGTTTACTCACCGAGATCTTTTGGGTCGGGGCTCTTGCGGTCGTCCTCGTTGTTGTTATCTTCGTCTTCGACCCTGTTTCTGGGCTCCCAAGTCATTTTATTCTCCTTCTTCAACCGCCTCCTGGCGTTGGCGAACCACGTGCTGACCTGGGTGAGCGTCATCTTGGTGATGATGGCCAACATGATCTTCTCGCCCTTGGTCGGGTACGGGTTCTTCTTGTGCTCGTTGAGCCAAGCCTTCAGCGTGCTGGTCGTTTCTCGCGTCGCGTTTTTCCGCCTGGCGCCGTTCAGGTCCATGCCGTAACTGCGAAAAATAATAAAAATAAAACCGCCGTTATTTACACATACTCTATTATTGTCACGATATACATACAATATCACCGCATAATCTGCGGGGTACGTTTATAAATATATTTCATGTAGATATTGTGTAGAAACGCGACGGGGATTGTTTCAACAATTTTATTCCGCCGCCGCCGCCGATTCGAGAGGCCGGATTTAATACGCGGGGAAGGAAAAAAACGGTGGACGATTTCACGCGGTTCAGCTTTCCGTGAAAAGAGTGATGACGAGAGGGAAAAAATCAGGGATAACTCCCGGGGTCGGTCGCGGATTTATCACGACGGGCACTGGTGGGCGGGCGGGGTGTAAATGTTTTTTAACTTATGCAGATTTTTTTTATTTTTTTTACCCGCCGCCGACGGCGATCCTTTTTATTAATTCCAATTAAGCGCCGCCCTCCGTTTAATGGAATTTGAATAACTCTCATCGTTTCCCTCTTCGCGGCCAGAAGCAGTTATACACATCATCCGCCCCCGCGCGACGCCGACCTACGCTACGACTTTTCTCCTCCTGCGCCGCCCGTCTGCGCTCTATACCTATGTGTATTATGCATATATACATATATAGATATATATATATACAGCGTCTCCGTTAATCACGATTCCGATTCTTCAGGCGAAATATCCAATTAACGTCTCGCCAAACTAATGGATTTTTATTTAGAGCCATCTCTACTTGTCACGGCGTTAAAACCCGATTTACATTTTTTTTTCCTTTATTTATTTATTTTTTTTATTTTAAATCCACTCAGTTTTTATTATTGTCAACCTGCACGGCGGGTTACGCGAGGGTCACGAGACGGCGGAATAAATTTGATTTTGAATATATTTTGAAACTCGTTTAAGTTTTCCCGCGGATGGCAGTATATAAACCGAATCTTTCACGCCACGTCGTCGATATAATATTTATACAGGCTTTTCTGCAGGCACAACTGGCATTTTGCGTATTAACATATCCATTTTTTTTTCTCGAACGACCGCGAACCCCTGTTCATTTTCACCGATCACCCGGTAGCGGTTAAGGTTCGCATAGATTTGTGTGTACTCGACACTATAATATTATACTATCGTAATAATGCACTTCGAATCATTATTGTTCGAATAGCGCCCGCGGTGAATTCGAATTTAATGTAAATTCATGCGTATTTTATACGACCTTTGACACAGTAAACGGTTTTCCGCGTGCGCATACCACACCAATCGATTATGATCTCATCATATATTCTATCACTATTCAATTTTTTTTTTAAATACAAAGAACCCAAACGAAGACAATAATTGTGTATACGCATATCACTGACGCGTGGGTAATTTAACACTAAAAGGTGAAATCATATTTTCACTTTAAACCACAGGGACGGGCCCTGCAGAGAGTTCCACACAGACTCTTTCACTGCATAGTCAGACACTCAGCTCCATTGTTCATCGAGTCAATCACGATACACGATATACAGTAACTTCAAAATGCGTTTTTGTAAAAATCCAATTACTGTAATATTCCGACACACAACTAAAACACTATACGTTTCATACTCGAACTGTCTTGTCGTTAGACGATAAAATTCGCGCCGTATTCATTTTGATCGTTCATTCATTGTGATATGCGCATCAAATCACCGTATTTTCCTACATCTCAGGATTCGCGGGTGCGATTCCGTCGTCTTACCGTATACGTAACACAAAATTATCGCAGAGAATATATAGGTATAGCGTACAGCCAATACTGCGTGGCGTGTAAGGGTGGCTGCACTTCGGACGAGTGGTCCCTCCCTTCTGGGCCGCGATATGACGCGTACGCCCGTGTATGGAGGTGTTGAAATTATTATACTAATAAAAACGCGAACAGATGGTTCGAACGACGGCGGCGGCGTCGGTAGACCAAAGTACGCGCGTATAATACCGTCAGCTTTGGATTTAGGTCTCCCTAACTGCCATAAAAAATGGACGCGATCGAATATTACGATTAAGCCGCGCTACGTTTTATATCGCCGTATATTTCGGACTACTGTCCGTGCAGGCGATTACGATCAACACAGACGGATCCGCCGTTAAACCGTGACAATTATAAAATACGCATTTACATTATGTACACATTTACATCGTGCGCACAGGACCGTCCAAACTCCATAACAATAGCGACCACATACTGACGTGACGTAATCCTTAGTATTTTTGTGACGGAAAATTGAAAACATATCCTGGTGTACGTGCGATCGGGTTGACGGTCGGTAAACGCACCATTGCGGGAAAAGTGTACAAACGATTATTAATCGGTGTACCCGTGTAGACGACAATGTTCACTCGTGTAATTTCCGATACAACTATATATCACCGTATACAAGATTGCACAACAAGTCAAACAAACCGATAACCGCACCGGTTTTAGTATTGTTCACACGAATTTAAGATATATAAGATAATATTGTATATACAATAAAAATCATGGTCATCTCACTCCACCAAACTGCAGCATGAAATCAAACAAAATATATGTATTACTGGCCTTTCCCCCTTGAACTCCCCGGAAAACTGGAAACCATCATTACTAGATTAAGAATCGGTCACACTAAAATTTCACGCAGCTATCTAATGGCCAAAGAAAAACCCCCTATATGCAGTCCTGCATGCGGAGTCATATATTAAACATTAAACATATTTTCACAGAATGCCACGCATTCACTCATTTCAGAGAAAAATCTATGCTTCCCGATTCACTATCGTCAGCACTCGACCCGGACCCCAATCTCAATAACAGCCACAATCAAATTCGTCTCATCATCGAATCTACTCGACAAGATTTAAAATCACAACGCACTAATATAATTAATGTTTGTTTTTTTCTTTTTTTTTCTTTTCTGCTCCTTCTCGTTTTATTATTAATATGTTAACCTAATTGTTCTCAATACCCGATGGCCTTAGAAGCCGCGGGATAAATAATAATAAAAAAATAATAATAATAATGAAAATCAATTCTAAACCAATACGGTTGGTAACGAGCGCTTTTAATTTTTAGAACACTCACTTTTATAACATTATGAACATGTATAGTTTTACAATCGCTCGTCCAAATAAACAACTACCGTGAGTGGTTATACAGTCTTGAGAAACAGATAAGTAGTGTTATATGTAATGAACGAGTTAAAAGCGTGTACAAAGTCGTAAACAACTGTGATACCTGCCACCCTATATTTTACACGATCGGCGGAATTAGGTTCGCCATGAAACAAAACATACCGTCCGGCAATAATATAATAGCCTAGTCATTTAGTCGTTTCAATGCGCATAATATTATCGTTTACGGAAAATCGGAGGAGACAGAAGGTCGTACGCTCGGAAATAATAATAACGGACATTAGTATATCAAAATTTAAAACATGCGAACTGAATTGTGTATTGTCGCGATAGTAACCAGCGGCGGTCGTTCCAATCAATGTTTAAATAGAAAAACAAATCGACCTGGCTGCACCACGGAAAAAAATCAACTCTAGTTTCATACGACAATCATTATTCGTACACAAGAATAGTAATTATTATTCTCGAGTAAATATCTGCACATCAAAGTTTATTACGTACGAAACTCCGCGACATCATAACTTCGTGTCGTCGAACGTCACGTTTTAATACCGTAACGCGACGAGTAAATTTTAACGAAAAACCGTCGAACACGTCGACAACGGTGTTTTAGTGATTTCACGCGTGTACGGCCGGCCGATATCGATCGAAATAAAAATTACCGACGGTTTTCAGACGGATACGTCGACGTCGTCGTTTCGACGTTATTTTTATCAGTGGCCGTTTCGTCGACGATATCATCATTATTGTTGTTCTCGAGGTAGATATCGGTTTTTATCGGCGCGTTTAAAACAGTTGTCGCAACAACGTATAGAGCCCACAAAAATACCAAATCGTTTTTCCGTTTCTGTTCGCGAGTATTAAGAACCGATTATGAAAACATAATCGAACACGAATTCTTTAATCGACGAGTTGTTTGATTAAAACGAGTGTTTTTACACGATTTCACGCTCGAGTGTTTATCAACGCGATATTGTATTATTACGACGTCGTGTCTATAATAATGTCCACGGTCGCGACTATTATAACTTATAAGTATAACTGTAGACGTTTATAGGTAGGTACACGCTGCTATCGAGGCCTCTGTTTCGGTATTGTCGCACATTTAATGACACATAACACAAATAATCCAACAACACAGACGTAGTGTCGGTTAACATTACACTCCGCCGCCGCCGCCGCCACCACCGCCGCGTCTTTGAATGCGACGACGGGAAGGATAACGTTCCGACGACTTGTGAGTTTTCGTCGTTCGACACTGGCGTGCGAATAAAATATATAGTAGGCATACGAACGCGATCTAGGACAAATCGCCGACGCAGTTCTGCCGTTCGAAAAAAAAAATAGAAGGAAAATTAAATACCCAAAGTACCGAGTGTGCGTGTAGAGAGTGTAGTACAGAATGATATAGGTACATAGATCTAATGTACATACACCGTGCACGAGGATAAAAAAAATATGTACGAATAACGTACATGGTCTTCGGACGATCGAAGAATATATTAAAAATATAGTAAATAGTTGTAAAAGAATAAAAAAGTAATCGTATTACATTAATAATGAGAAGACAAGTACAAAATGTATCGTAAAAAAATTTAATTTTTCGTATTAATTAACACGCGCAATACTACAATAGAACCTATTTCCGTATACCTATAAACTTTTATTTATACAATTTTCAATTTTTCAATGAAAAATTAAAAATTTAAATTCATACATAATCGTTATAAAAATTAAAATCAATCAGTATTATAGTTACGATCATTATATATTGGAATATGATATTATGGTTTTTTACATTCGTTCGTCAAGCGCGATTCTAATGCCTTCTAATAATTATGTAAATGTGTGTAAAATAGTCGAGTGAATCGAGCGTTTTTTAACGTCGAAATAAATACGACGAAATTGTTTAGCGACAAAATGAGCGACGGCGATTCGTCCGATATACATATATACGCAATATCAGACATGGTAATGAATACGAATCGATTTCTAATTATAACCGCGTTCGTTTTAAAGAGTGACACAAGCCGATGTGCCGACACGCATCTCTACAACTATAATATTGTCTACCGATAATAAAATATTCTTTGCCGGTTCTCTGAGAATACGATACGTGTCGCGGTATCCAACGAACATGTTTTATATTTTTTTCAACGTTCGGGCAGTACGGCTATAATATTATTGCAAGTGCATTTTATTTTTGAACAGAGCCGGTATCACGCGTTATTATTCTTGAGACTTGGGTTTGAGTGTACTGTCGATTATAACTCAATATCTATTTACAATATACAGTAGAAGCCGCTTATTAGAAACACGGATAATTGATACAATTACGTAGATGAAACAAAATGTCTCGGGACGGACCGGCCGTATATTAGAACAGTGGAAATAAATCGGATTATTGAAACATCACATCGGTTATTTGAAATTTAGGCACATTTTAGAAGCTTTTAGACAATTTAGAAGCTCTAAATGTCCTCAGAAGTGTCGTCCAGCATCGAACGGATGAAATAGGTTTTGAACAGCATTACACGTATGAAAATAATATGGTCACGACTCATGGAGTTACTTGACACAAAAAAGCAAACTAAGATAGATATAAATATTTTAATAATTATATAGTAAAATGTATACATTTGAACTTACTTTTTAAAATTATACAATATACGTACATAGATAATATATATACACATACATACATGGTTAAATATACGTAAATACATATTATATTTTTCGCGTATTTTTCATTTATTTTTTTCATAGTATAAATCAAACTGATCGCTTAGTAGAAACAATCGGTTAACTGACACATTTCACCTTGGTCCCAAAGTGTTTCTTATAAGCGGCTTCTACTGTATATATATATATATATATATATTACATTATAAAGTATAAGCATAACTATATTAATTTTTAAGTATAATATTATAACAACAATCGAACGACGTATTTTTTACAACACGCACCACTTTTGTAATTACGACGCGTTTCGTAGAGACCGCGAATTGTCGAATTCTCGTTGAAACGATAGAAAAAGTCAAAAACCGCGGTTGTGGAATAAACATTTTCGTCATTCATAAAACTAATGGAAATAATGGCAATAATGTGAGTACGTTGTATGTATATAATTAGTGTTAACGTTATTCGGACACAATTTGCATTGTACAAAACATCGCAGAACTTGCGTGCTAATCAAACGACCTTATCGCGTCAGCCCAGGGACGGAAAATCTGGGTGGACGAGCGTATACATTTAATAATAAAACAAATCGACTATTTTACAGCATTCGATAAAATTGTGTCCGTAAGTCTATATAGTCGACTTTTTAATTATTGTCGTTAATTAAATAATAATTCTAGGCGTCGAAAAACAGATGATAAAATATACATTAATTCGTGTTTTTGGATGTCCGTTGGAGTAATTGAATTTATTCGAAATACACGATACATCGCGATAAAAGGGCGAATGATAATTATATTTGAAACCCCGACATAGCTCCGAGTGGCTAAAAGAGGGGCGTGTGGCCCGGGGTTAGTCGCGCGACCCCGCCCGCATAATTTAACCGTTCTGTCAAATATTTGAATAATTTATACTACCGAATTATTATAAAATAATGATATATATTATATTAATGTACCTAATTAGTAACAGTCAGGTTTAAACCAAGCCTAACCAAGTAATAACTGGAATGTTACAATAATATATTACGTACACACGACGCTCGTGCGCGATAACATCGTCCAAAACAGAAAACAGGAAAAACGCGCGGTCACGATATATATATACCATACTGCAGACAACTACTTCAGCCGGAGGTGTGCGGCCCGCAGCTTGGCGGAATAATTATATAATTGTTATTATGGTCACCGGCCAACCGCAGTCGAACGAGGTGCTGGCGGAATAAAGAGGGTCGGAATGAAAAATAATTGAAAAAAAAAAAAGACGCGACGCGATTACCCCCGTAATATTTTTTTTTTTTATTATTATTATTCTTTCTCTCGACCGGCAGCACCCGTTAAATCGGTATGTGCAGTCGGCTTGTGTGTGTGTGTGTTTAACCCTTTTTATTTTTTATTTGATGTGCCACCGCGATATTATAATATTATTACTCGACTATATTACACAACTATCGCTGCCGTCTGGTGCTTCTGCGACCGTACGCGCGGCCTCCGCGCCGGACGACGACGACGACTACGTTTGAACGACCCCCGGGGGCCGAACACGATATTATTACACTTCATGCGTGTACGCACGGGGTACCTATACGTATTACGTGCCTTGTCGTACGGGTATTTACGTGTACGTGTATTGAGTGTACGCGGCGGGAACAAATCCTTTTTTCGAAACGCGTAACAGTCCGCCGCCGCCGCCGCCGCCGGCGTGTCTGCTCACGGGTGGAAAACGCGAACGGACAACGGAGGCGGCCGGCCGGTCGACGTGCGTGAAAGGTGTAAAAATGATAAACTTGTAAAACTGCGTGTAACACCAGTGTCGGCTTTTCCACACAAAGAGAGGCGTATGTGTGTGTGTGTGCGTAATATTATTATTGTGGCAGCGGCGAAGGGCGCGAGAAACACACACGCGCATAAAATGTACGTGTAGACTGTAGATATTTGTGGGTGTGTGGGTACAGTAATTTGAGTATTATATACGAGTTTGATTTTTTTTTTTTTTTTTTTTTTTTGTGTCCCGTTTGAAGACCGGTCCCAATTGTCGTTTTCGTTTCACGGATGATTTGTAATCGGTCGTGTAACCGAATATAACGCGGCGCGGCGGTGTGTGTGTGTGTGGATGTGTGTGTGTGTGTATGTGTGTGCGTTTGATTGAAAACGAATAAAGAAAACATACACACCGTAATACATTATTAATAATATCGTTTAATACGATATTATATTTTATTGTATGCGAGCAAGGCGGAGAGACGTCATACGCCGCCGCCGCCGCGTAAGGTGTCGATTATAATTTTATACAGTTAATCGCCGCGTATAAAGTGTGTGTGTGTGTGTGTGTGTGTGTTGATCAAATATGACGTGAATGTGCGAGTGCGTCTGAATGTGCACAAGCGCACATTTTTGCCGTATAGACGCATTTCCATAATGATGATCGGAATAGTGGCATTTCGTGTCCGTACGAATTTTAGACCGTATAAATATATAAATACACAACAGAGTCCGATCGGATATTTTTACGACTGAGACCGGACGAGCTCGAAGGGGATTCCACGCGATTTCGAACGCCGAGGACTAGCCGCGGCGGTTTACGACCGGTTTACACCACGTCGAAGGCGTCAAAAACGCGCACTGCAGCGTACGCGTACAGAGACATCGTCACACACGCGTTGTGCTGCGTACGACACGCACACACGCACGTCACACATTTACACGTGTAGTACGCGTACGATAATATATTATTATCGTCAGTGTGTGCGTGCCGCGGCGCGTAACGTACATACTCGGTGGCGGCGGCGGCGGCGCGAAGGTGATTTCGTGAGTAGTTTCGTGTCTCACGGTTTTTATTTTTTTATTTATTTTTTTTTTATTTTCTCTTACAGTAAGCGAGTGGGCACTGTAATGTGTACTGTACGGTAGGTGTTATTAACCAACAGTGTTTATACTCAGACGCGTAAATGGTATGTGCCGCAGAAGAGTGCGTACATTATAATATTATTACGATTGTTGTTGTTATAAGCGTACAAATTAATTATTGTACTCTCGTCATAATATGACGTGTATAATATACTCGTTCCGAGGGGCTTGGCGCGTTCCCACACGAAACACAATTATTATGATACACAGTAATATAACTGGTAAACCGCAGTCATCTGCATCACGAGTTCCGCGCCGCGATAAAACGCTGACGCGTTTTTTATTATAAGTGACCGCGCGAAATACAATAGTCAAATAAACTTGCGAACCCTCGCTCGAAAAGACGTCGTTGACGGTTCTCTTCCGGCACCACATACAGTGACATAATTACGGAAGGGATTTGGGTGTCCACATAGGTATTATAGGTGTATCATACGTTTCGGTCAAAGTTCACGAAAACCACTAAAAAACGTTTCGAAACCATTCGGTGAACGGTTATTACTTATTTCCGAAAAAAAACCATGTCCCTAATCGTTCTGAATTCAAACCTTTACACGACGGTGTTACAATATATTATATTATAAACACTACAAAAATGGCCATTAGAACGTCACACGCGCGTGCATGCGGGTATATAAAGAAAATCGTACGGCGCGGGTGGGCGGCGTTTCGTGCCAACTAATAGACTCGCGTATAGGAAACACCTACAATACAACGTATATTATATGGCACGTTATAAACGTGTAAGAACCGGAGTAAAAACGTTTTCGCACCGCCGCGGCCCAAGTGTGGGTAGAGGTCGGATTTTAACGCGTATATTACAAATAAAGTATATACGACGTGCGGACCGCCGGTGAGTCGCATGTGCGTGTGTATATCCTGCGGTGCCCGGAAAATGTTTCCTTTTGTACACAACAATAACGTACACATAAGAAACACATATATAATATACACATTATTTCAAACGCGTTGATAATATTATGTACTTTGCACGGAAGGAAGTGACCTATTAGCGCGGTGACGGACCGAAGACTCGGTGTGACTGACCTCGGCGGTGCAGCAAGTCGTGTGTATTCGATCGCACGACGCCGACTGCGGCAGTTCACGCCGCCGTTTACATTACACGCGTGTGTACATACGAATAAAACGTAATATCTGTCGTACGCGTCGAATTATTCATTCGGGTTACATATTATTATACGGTAGTGTTACTGAATGGTGAGTGTGAGCGTGTACACACGTATTGTGAGTATAAGTCGTCGTAAGAAAGGAGACGACGACGACGACAACGACGACGGTCGCACGCGCGACTTCCTGTCTCCGCGGGCACATCCGAGGGATCCGTACGGATGTGCCGTCGCGCGCGGTGCGATATTGCAGTTGGGCGACCGCTATACTACGTATAATTTTATACCAATAACATAATACGCGTCGCGTTTCCGTCCAGTCCGTCTGTGCGCGTATGCGAATAATATTATTATCACGAGCGAACACACACACACACACACACCGTGTACACTTGGCACGGCACACGGGCGATATATCTGCAGTCTCGTTTGTTTGTACGAGAGCGAAATATTAAAATAACAACCGTATAGTCATAATAATAATAATAATAATAATAATACACACGCGAGAGCATAAATCTGCAGCGAGTTGTTGTTTTGACGTCGTTCTGTGCACACACACGCAGCGCGCGGTCGCGACGGATACGTTGTTAATAATTATTGTTACGGTAAAACACACACTATACCTATATTACGATACCCGTGATATATGCATAAACGCGACGACTCGCTGCGAGAGAACCTATCCCTAAAAAAGCTGGTAAGTGAGATGATGGTGGTACAAGTTCGTCCTTCGTCCCTTCGGTCCTCGGACAAGATATTGGTGATGAATGTATTAAGTTTTAAAGAAATGATGACTCATTTCTTTAGTATAAAACAATTCTGAGCAAAGCTTCAGTGCAGTAATATAATATATTATTATTTAAATACTGTTTACGTATTTTACGGTTATTTGTATAATTTTTGGTGAGAACGAGTCACGATTTTTGAATTTTTATTAGGATAATTAGGTAGGTATATGAGTAAGGTCATATTAAATTTTCAGAACTTTTTGTCAAATGTTTAAAATTATATTACATAAAAACTTTCAAACAATTTGGTAAATTAAAAGTTCTATATTTAAATCAAAAATGCTATAATTGTTCTGAAAATGTTGTCCAATATAAAAAAGTATGTATTTGATATTGGATAAAATTTTCAAGTTTCTAGCTTCAATACTTTTCGATTTATGACTAAATACCTAAAATCTGAACAGTGAAAATCTCGTTTACGGCGGATTTTTACCGATTTTACCGTTTTTACTCAATTTTTCGATCGTTATTCTTGATTACTGGAAAACTATGGAGATTTTGGAAAAATGACCTCTCTAAAGTACCATCTCAGTTCAATTTCAAATCTAAAAAGTTGCTGGACGAAACTTTTGGACAAGGATTTCTATACGAAAAAGTGTTTACAGAAAAAAAAATAAAAACCATTGTAAAACCATAAGATCTTTCGCTTCACTCAGAATCTAAAATACGACGAGGGAAGGAGCTCACACGAGACACTTGGAAAGTTTCGATTCTATACGAGGAATTCGGAAAAAACCAAGGGACTCGTTATTTCGTTTCGTATACGGTTACAATATACACACTGTAGTATATTCCACAATAGTTTTATACAACGCGAGGAGACGACGGTACGCGTTAAAATTTCCGGTTTTATATCATTCACCTGCATGATTCACCATGATCGACACCAAATTTACTAATTGCAGGTACGTCGAGTCAAGCGATCTCGAAAAATTGAAAAAATGCAATGCGTACAGTGTCACCGGACAATCAATAATATATTATTACTGCGCGCGTAAAGAGGACTCTCGTCTTATTCGCGTTCCGCGCACGAAACGGCGGCCATAATAACGACCGCCGCCGATGACACGCTCCATTCGCGGACAGGACGGGAGGCGGAGGGAAACACGCGAACACTCACGAAATCCTTCGCGCCCGGCGACACATCCGGTGGCGGTAGACACCAAAGAAAAATTCGCCCGTTATACACCGAAAAAACAATGTTATCTCTTGCCGCCAGAGTAGTATATTATGTAGTAATAATTGCGGTGTTCGAACGATTCCGTATGCGACGCGCAGAGCGCGTGTAAACACCGATTGAAAGACGTACCTACCTAACCGATCGGGAGATTTCCGTGCGCGACGAAACGACAAAATATACCATACGGTCACGAGAAAAAGATTCGGAGGCGCGTTCCGATCGTATCACTTTACGCACATATAGGTGGTACTACACCGCCGACAACATTCTGTATCTGTACACGCACACACGTTAATATAATATTTTGATCGAAGACACGTCTTCGCCGCGCGATTTCCGTTCGCCGCCGTGGTCCGACTCGTACATAATAATATACATTATATAGACACACGCATCGACCTAAATCGTAAATATGATATGCGACAACTTTACCTATAGGGCAAGGAAGGAGAGGGGTGTAGTGTCTGTGCGACGGTTGCATATACATAATTACATGAATATTCATGATCCACCGAGGCGGCAGCGGCGGAATGGTGTTGTGTTAACACAACTAAACAAGGTTACACATATATATACAATATACATTTCTATATGGGTCTGGATGTATGTACGACGACGGCCTTATGGTAAATTATGGTAAAACCACGTACACGCTACCTATATACAATGTTCACTATACGGGTCCATATACCTAACCTATACACACGCGTGGAGTGTTTTGACGGACGGAAAATATAATTCAAATAGTATACACCATGTGACCGCGCGGTAGTTATCGCTCAAACGTGTCGCGTTGACGTCGCGTATACACATCAAATATTACATATTTATCATATATATAATGTATGATTGTGCATTGTCACGCGTGTGACCTATCTGAGCGTGTGTATACATGTATTGTATAAGTGTCTTCTCCTACCCCGGCCTTACGTAATATTATAAGGTATACATATTTAGATATGCGAGTTGCCCCGGGTGACGCGCGGGTGCTGCTGGACCCGAGACGTTAATGGAAATCGAATTGACAAAACGCGTATTTGCGTGGTGTATGCATAATTATATATACATATACGTATACGTAGATGCAGTGTGATATTGTTTATACGCGTGCGTTCGGTTGTCGGACACGATAAAATTGGAAACTGGTTTCACGGTCGGGGAAACGACGCGTCGTATACCCGAAGCATTCCACCGTATAAAAGTGGTGTACACGTCCCTCGTATAATATGTATAATATGTATAATACGGGTGTATTTGTTTAAACGGTCCGGTTTATCGCGGACGCGACGAATATCCTAGGGCCTACGGTCCACCGGATACACGTTGCAGGTTTATCTCGTATACGTCTATATCGGACACCCCCGCGCGTATGCACCTATATAACGAATAACCTAATCGTCCGATATCTCGAGAAAAAAAAACCGTGTGTCCAAGTGAAAAATAATAAACGTTATATTATTTTATACAAGCATATTATGCATATTATACGTTATTATTATAATGTATACGACTGTACGTAACGTTAAACGCTTGTGTTTGTTCAACACGCGCGTGTCCGTGTGCAGTTATTGCGTACACGCGCGGTCGTGTTTCCGCGACATTGAATAAAAAAACCGACTCGCGGTCGTGCAGATCAGCAGCTGCAGATACCACGGTAAAACGCGATGATAAAAACGAGAGAGCCGTCGTCCGCCGTCGCGACGGATATGTGCGCGGCAGCAAGAAGGCGCGCGTTAGGCGTGAATTTATCTTGACAATACGTTATGAACACCCGCCGACTGCGTGCCTAACCTTACCTAACCTACTGGCGTGCAGTGAGTGTGTGAGTGTGTGTGTGTGTGTGTGTGTGTGTGTGTGTGTGTGTGTGTGTGTGTGTGTGTGTGTGTTTGCGAATTTTACAAAGGCCAAGACTCATCTCGAGTGCCGGTATACGGGACAACAACTAAATATGGACGTTTCTCTAAAACTGTCGTATATTATTCCTACATACACGCAAAGTTCGAAATACGGCTAAAACTGCGGCTGACGCGAACGATTAATCATCTGCGACCGGACGCGTCGTTATGCGAATATAACCTATAAATAAATTATATTTACTATACTCGGAAAGTAAACTGTATTCATGGCGGGAGTAGTTGGAGGGTCGTCCCGGGAAACAGTAAGACTTATTTTATACACTACGTATATAATACCCACGTCAATACGTTATTATTAGGGCTGGGATTTTAATGCCCTAAAAAACCCCGAAAAATTTCCTAAAAAATGATTTTATAATCTTAACATTTTTTCATTTTTAATAATTCTAGTATAAATTACAATAAAAAGTTTTGAAAAATGCATTATAAAAATCTATTACAAGTGTAAACTGTAAATACATAGTTTTAGTATAAATCTAAAAAAAAAGTTTTTTACGAATTACGAGTACCTACTTATAATCTGTCATATTTATTTCAAAACCGTGTTGGTGTAAAAATCTTAAAATAAAATTTCAAATTCATACACTTGGTTTCCAAAAACTCGAAAAATGCTCCAAAAACTGTAAAATGCCCTAAAAAATTAAGAAAATGACCTAAAAACTAAAAAATGCCAAAAAATGCAAAATAAACTTTCTTATTCTCCTTCAAATGTACATAAAACTAATTTGTGACAAGAGACGAGCATTGCACAGTAAGCTTTGGAAGACAATGCAAAGTGCATCGAAATCCCAGCCCTAATTATTATGATCGCACTAAACTCGTCGTATTTACCTTACACGAACTAATGAGTATTGCAATGGCACGAGATAATCAATCGATTACCGGCAAAACGTGAGAATATAAGACGCGGCGACAACGTCCTATTATACCATCCCAATAATAGAACGCGCGACGTGTATATTATTTAATTTGTAAATCCTTTTTACTCGGGAATAACAACTGCAGTAGTAGGTACCGCATCGGCGTCGAATAATAATTGATATAAGCTCTTGTGGATCTATCGCGGAATAGGGGGAGCTTAGGGCGCTATAGCATATAACACACATACATTATATGTTATATCATTAGCATTACATGGAAACGTACGGTAGGCGGCGGTAATAATAGGTACTATAACAGCGGTCGGACATGCGTTTTCGCGTGACGCGTAGCCCTACAAAAAAAAACCTCCGTCGCCATTTTATACGGCCTCCGTCCCGTTCCGTGCAGTGGTGATCGGTCTTATCATCGGCTGCAGCGTATTATTTTTACCGCGTACATATTGTGTGCAGTATGTGCGCGCGCGCGAGTATACGAGGGGTGCGCTATACGACCGACGGGTAACCGTCATCGTGACACGAGTGATTTGTGCATAAAAAATATTTCAGCGTGTCGCGCTCACACGTCTTTGAATAGATCATTTTAGATCGACGGAATATCTTCCTATACTCACACTCGAGCCGTAGCGTCCGAACGTTGTGACGGCGGCGGTGAACGAATAAAGAACGATAAATATAAATATTATGATATATTACTGTCCGCGCAAATACGAGTAATAAATAATAATAAGTAGATAAATAAAGGTAAATAATTTTCGACAAGCTTAAAGCTCGTCCGTATGAAGTACGAGCTATATATTGTGACTATATAGGTACGCGGCAGTAGGTACACGCTGCGGGGGGGATAATTGAAAACACGAGGCAGAGTTGTGAATGGAAAAAAAAAACTAGTCGTCGTATATATGGTATACCGTATATCGTGTGGTGTAAAATATTACATAAGACGCGGTGTTTTATATAAATTGATCAAATTTCGGAATCCACTTCGAGGGAGGTCGGCATCGGCGGTGGCGGTCGGCAGTGGCGGCGGTCGGCGGTGGCGGTCGGCGATGGTGGCGGTGACGGTAGCTATCGGGGTATGATTTATTATACACGCGTATCGGCTACTTAACCAGTACACGTAGCCGCGACTTCCTACGTGATTCCATTAACAAATTGTGTCGGAACTACTACTATATACGCCGTCAGCGGCGGCGGTGAAAAACAGAAGCGAGTGTATTACTGATAAAACACAAGGAGTGTTAATACGAAAAAAATAAAATAAAAAATTCCTCTCCTTATCTACCGGGTGTAATGGCGAAAAGCACGGCGGTTGTTATCTTTTCCCAGAGTGTCGGTGCCAACAAACCACACCCAAACGCGCTTGTCTTTAATATTATGTGTTTGTGTGCATGTACGTATAATGGGATATCTGTGTGTGCGTCCGCGTCTGTGTGGCATTGAAAAACGTATATACATTATATTACGTAAATACATATATATATTTATAAACATGCATATACCTATATATTTTATATAATATATTATATAAATATACATGTAGACACCGTTGCTCCTCTTTTTTTTCAACCTCGTTTTTTTTTTTTTTTTCATTCGGCACCCACTCGTTCGTGCCTAAAGTCCATCCATAATACCATCTGCTACAGCCCAATGACGGGGCGGCGACGACGAAAACGACGGCAGAGTCGACGAAAACGTGTCAGTTGACCGGAGGGAATAAGGGTGTTGTTGTTATATTTATTTATATACAGTGTATATATATATATATATATATATATATATATATATATATATATATATATATATTTTATATGTGTACACATTTCATATAATGTGATATTAAAGCACTATATACCATGATAACGTGAAAAACGGGGGGGAGGGGGGGGAAGCGATAAAAAATCTAGGGTCACTCGATGCAATACCAACTCACAGACACGCAGATATCTTGTAAAATAATTAGATACTCAACAGAGTGGATGTCAGATTCGTTTCTGGTCGACCGGAATAAATAACGACGTCGTTAAATAACAAGCTAGTACTCGTATTTTCCTTTGAAATGAATTAGGAACCAAAAAATTAAATTAAAATATCCTCACGGCGTGTAAGCGCAATTCTTAAGTAAACGTTTTAAGCGCTTCAGCAGTTAAAAGTTAAAACTACGTTTTATAATAACAACGGAGTGTAAAATAATAACTCGAATTTGCCAATAAAAACGCGCTCAGGCTGAATATAATTTTAAAAGTTTAATATTGTATATACGGCCGACATAATGTATTTATTATACCCAAGTAATTTCATTGCGGGTCTCGCATAAAGTACCTATACACGCATCCGAAAGGAAGATTAAAAATACTAATTTATTTTAATAAGAGAGAAATAATAACAGAATTTGTTTGATGTCTGCAGAAATGTGACGATAAAATTCGTTAACGACCGAAGAATAAATATTATCGTTATTGCTGGTGCGTTTAAAATATATTTATACATATATAAACATCTTAACGTTTTGAGTCAGATAATATTTTAGTATCTATGTATATATTTATATGTCTACATATTAATGATATACTTTTTGGGGTGTTGCCAAAAATGACCAGAAATGACTTATTGTTTTTACTATTTTTTCCCGGGATATAATAATTAGAGTATTAATCAATTTTGACCATATGCATAATATCTATCATATATATCATATACTATGATATAAGGACATGAAATCTAGATTTAACAACGGAATAAAACATTCATACAAAAGCTCGAATACGAATCGAGCCTATACAATTATGTTATTCACACTAAATCTTATAATTATTATGTAATCACATACATAATTATATGTATGTTTTGCAAAAAGATTTGTGTAATCTTCATAGTCTTAATTTAACATCCGTGCATAATACAGACATTACGATCCAAGAATATATACATTTATATATGGCATATTTTAAAGTGACATACGGAAATAATACAACTTCGAAAATAATGAATACTGTAATTGTAATTCTTTTTTCAAGATTTCAAGAGAATAATAATTTCAATAAACCTTTTTTTATATCAAAAATACCAAAATTGTAAATTATGTCAAAATATAAATATTAATCTATAATTATATACACTTGTATTAAGAATTATACATATATAAATACACCATAAATAAAATTATGTGTAACCTAACCTAACCTAACCCTAACCTATCTATTGTAGCTAAAGGTATAATATAGAAAAAACCGTGAATAATTTTGTTAAGAGAAAAAATAAAGAATACACACATATTATAATAATAATCCGAATCTATAACACCAAAAACAATGTAAAACACGGTGTTTTTTATCATAAATAAATAAAATTCAAAAGCCATTTATACTTATGGGGTAGTGTTATAGATAAATAAATTCGGGTATGACCCGGTGTTTACGTACGTTAGCAACCCCAAAACCCAGGACCCCCTAGTCGTGCCATTACATCGTATTTTAGAAAGTATATATGTTAAAATGTATAGCTATACGTATTTAGTATATACGAGCTCGTTGTTGCCAATTAACACGCACACACACACACACACTCACTCACTCACAAACAAACACACAAAAACTCATGGCACGTTATATAGTTACAAAGGCCGGCCAATATGGCCGACACGAAAATCGTTGTCGTGTATCGAATACAAACTATACAGAGAGGAAAAAAAATTAACCTATACGGAAAAGTGGACAAAGCTTTTAACGTTACTTTTTATTTTATTTATTTATTTATTTTTTTATATATATATTTTTTTTTTTTTACAACGTTCCGGTTCAGAATAATGTATAAGTGAAACAATATTATATACAGGGGTCGTGGGTAAAAAAAAATCAGCTTTCCGAAGGGATAGTCCGTATACGGGGCTTTCGTCATTATCATCAACATCGATAACACGAATCGCCCATTATATGGCAACTTTTTTTCCCTACCCGTGCGAATAATAATAATACGCGCGCGCTTATATAACCAGTTATTTTTTGGCAAGATGAAAACTCGTAATGGCGTTTAAAATATTACTATTATATTTCAATGAAAAAATCGTCAGCTCACCCTATACGCACACTGCATATACGCATATTATATATACCTATAGGTAGGTTTACATATAAACGCGTTATGGTTTTTTTAAACATTATTCGGCCAACCTGCACTATACCACCGCGAGAATAGTCCTTTTTTATTGTTGTTGTTATTCGTTTTTTTTTTTTTAATTTTAATTTTAAAGCACCGCCCGGTAAACATAATAATAACGTCCGTCCTAAATGCAAAATCCTATCCACATATATACCCATTACGCCGTACACTATGTGCACATAATATTATATATACGCAACACAATGCATATAATATACAAATAGGTATATACCGACGCGTAAACGTGTTAAAAAAAAAAAAAAATTAAAAAAAAATAAGACTTGCGAATGGGCAAATCGACCAACCGACTATATAACCTACCGATGTACACAAGTCATACGCACGCACGCTGCACTGCAGCGGCTGTACATGATATACGTGCCTATAACACGAGGAAAAATAATAGCGTGATAATATACAACTCATCGCCAATATATATCGGATAACTTGGCACACGGTAAATACCTATACCGCCATATATATATAAATATATAGCTGTGTACACGTATATAATATAGCGTATTATGTATACTTGCGTGTGTCGCGTCCGCCGCACGCATATATTATTATACAAACATTATTCGCGTTCAGTCGACCGATTGTCATAATAATATGTGGTACGAAAGTATACATACGTATTATATTGTATGATGCATACGTAGACATATAGTTGGTATATTTAAACTTGTAAAGCTTCTAATCATCAGGAATCATGTTTCGCCGTACTAAACATCCGAAATAAGCCATATTATACACGCGATCGCACGTGTGTGTGTGTGTGTGTGTATACCCGTATAATATCAATCAAACGTATTTATGCACATGACGTCGTTATATGCATAGAGCATACATACTTATACACGATAGATAATGGATACAGAATTATAATGTATTATTCGTGTGAAAGAATGGAAACAGACGTATTTAGTTTGTAAAAATATTATTATAACCGTGAGTATATAATATGCAGAAAAAAAGTGGAGTTCAACGAGGAAATTTGAAAAAAATAAACAAAATAATTTGTAGTGAACACAACACGGGTGGTGTAAAATTAAATACGAAAAACCGTGTTGACACGATTTGGACGATATAAAGTCGGTATCCGTTTTAATTGTGACGACGAGGTGATTATAAAGGTTAACCGTAGGTAATCAAAAGTCCGTTTAACGCGAATGAAAGACGTTCGTTTAAAAGCGCAGTGAATACTTTTTTAAACTGTGTATACGTTTATTTATACGATGGTCGATAATTAGAATTTGTAATAATCAACCTCGATAGGTATAACTAACAAGCATATCGTCATGTAGGTACACGACTGTTCTATGTAGGTATTCATATAGGGGTGCGTATAAAATATAAATCGTCAGTAATGTTTGAAAATTTATGTTGGACAATTTCAACATATGTAATTCGCAATATCAAAACGAGCGTTTAAACTGCAGCACGGCAAAAACGTTACAAAATAAACGATTCATATACACAAGTCGAGTACATAGAATTAAACGCAGTACATTGGCTGTTAGTTTTATTACATTAAGTTACAGTATAATATGTGGACAGGTACATAAAACGCGCGAGCACATTATACTTTAAGTAGAAAAAATACCAAGAAAATTACACGACGGAGGAAATGTTTTTGTCATAATATGTTAGGTAGGTACTCGCAAATACACTATATTTATACATATGTACACACTCACACATACATACGGATTACGTGTATATCTCTGTTCGTATACAACTACGGATAAATTATTAATATAGACTTGTGAAAAAATCGTTTGAAACGTGCACGAGAACGATTTTTTTTTTTTTATGAAACATATAATGTACGAATCTCGTAAAATTATACAAAACTCTATAGTGTAAGGACGTATACAGTTGAAAACATGAAGTGCGTGTGCCGTATACCTACTACACACACACACACACACACTCGTACGCATACATACTTAAAACACACGGCCGCGTTTATGTATAAACCTATAATACTGTATCCGTGTGTACACTGGCACGTTGTTGTAATATCGATTGAACTCTGGCATGCATATACCAACGCGTCGAATACAATAATGCTCGTGTATAGGAAATATAAATGCCCGTAAAAACGCGATTTTCTACAATATCAAACCCGAGCGAGTACGAACGTATCGACACGAGGAACTCGCGATACGCGGCAAACTTTAGACAACGTATATAAGAATCGAATTCGCCGTTTTCATAATATACGAGACACCTATCCACACACACAACGTCGAAAACGAAACATGTACGACTTGTCTATACCCGGGTTTCGCGAGTATATACTCGTATATAGTCCAGTCAAAATAGACAAAAAAAAACGTAAACTTCGGAAAAATTCGCATAGAGCTGCAAATCGGTACACACCTTAGGTATATCATTACAAATGAAATGTCAAAAGTCCCCATCGATCCCACCGTTGCTAAAAACTTTAATCGAGGTCAAAGGTCATAAAATAAGGTTTTTTTACAAATATCTCTTAAACTTTTAGTATTTTTGTAAAAATAGCTATGATATAATTCGTAGATCAAACAATTATCTAAAAAAAAGTATCTTGAACTTTTTTTCTACGAATAATATTTCAATAATACGAGTAATAATACGAGTAATATTGCAGAGCGAATCTGTACGGGTATATAGCGGCGTCCATTTTCACGTACGTCCGTTATATACATAGCTTGGTATAACCTACCTATGTGTGTGTAATGTGTATACCGACACGTGAAATACAGTGTCCAACGGGCGAAAACGAAAAATTCATCAGAAACCGCGGTCTCGGCAGGCTCTATCGCCCTACCGCCGCCCATCTATTAACCGTGTGTACGCGCCATTTCTATTGGACGGACGGGAACAGTGTATATAATAATAATACACCACATGAGCGCATTGTTGTTTTAGGTGTATACGCACGTATTACGCACGCACACACACACACACACACACACACACACATGCGCGTGAGCGCGTAAAATAATATAATACACGAGTCTATGCCCTCTTTTGTACACGTAAATATATATATATATAATGTATTTTTGGGGGTACTCACCCGTTGAAAGGGTACCCGAACGCCGCGTCGTAGGGGTGATAGACCGAGTGGTACGGCCATGTAGCTCCAGCTGCCAAGTTCTCTTTGAGATCAAGTCCCGCCGCGGCCTATGTAAAAAAAAAAAATTTATATATAACAATAATAATAATAATAATAAATAAAAAATCACGTGTACATCGTAGACGTTATTAGGGTGGACTCGTTTATTAACGTTATACAACACAAATAGTACTACATATAGGTGTATATGCGTATATGTAAAATATGCTTTTTTTTATAATATTACGTACACATCATAACGTATATATAAGTAAACACACATAAAGAACGTGAATAATATTTTATACTTATAATACATAATATATATTTACACGTGGATGTGCGACAATGGATCACTGCGCCGTCACTTTATACGCTAATATACATATAGAACATCGTCTCCTCTCTCCGTGCACGTAGTATACAACGTTCTATAGCTATATAATATGACACGGACGTGTCGGTGTAGTATTTTCTTTTTTTTTTTTTTTTTTTTTTGTCATCCCGTATTTTTCCTTCGAGCGGACGAAAAAATACAAAAATGAAATATGCTAATACGATATTAGACATCTTGTATGATAATATATAGGACACGAGTGTACGCGGTGTACACGAGCAAATGAAGTAAACTTCGTTTTCCACATAACGGACGCAAAATTATAATATATTACAACGATATTATATAGGACGTATACTGCAGGCCATTGCGTCCTATATACACGCAGTTACAATACGGTATTATTATTCGCGCAATGTGAGATTTTAATTTTTTTTACGTCAAGAATTTTCGCGAAATAACGTTATATACATCAAACGTTTTTAATTTATACATTTTATAATATTTTATTTGTATTAATACTTTACATACCCTATTTATCGGAGGATCGATGATCGATAGCGTAATGAACGACATAGCGTTATACATATTATGCAGCGATGGCGGCGAATTGGTTGTGTGCGGCGCCGGCCGGTAATGCGAGTGCATCTTATTATTACAATTCAATATATTAGATTAATATTCCTAAACATTTTATAATATACCAGTAATTGTCACGAACGTACACGAAAATCGTGTCCAAAGGTTGATAAACACGGAGTTAATTTTCCATAATACACGCCGTAATTATATTATATCAAAATTCAAACTGATAAAATTTAACCAAAATAGTGTTCTTACTGATTGTTCACACACACACACAACGAGTATAATTTATAGTTTCCCTGTAATTATATATACTTGAAAGGTCGACTGGATGTATATTAGATATTATAACATCTATACATGTACGGAATATATAGTATATCGTGTTTATCGTTTGATTAAATTTCATGAAATTTGTTTCTTTTACATTTTTACCAAATGATTACACACTGTATAAATTATATTATTAATAAGTACTATCGTATTGGTATTTTACAAGGCGTGCATATTATCACGTTTGGTTGAAAATAAATTTTATAATTAATCCATTAATATACACGGAAAACATAAAAGTAATGAAATTTCCTAATTAACATACTATTATTTTAGATAGACAGTAAATATAATATTACCATGCCGGATCGGACAGGCATACGGACTTTTTTGCCCATATCGAATAACATGATATCACTGAATAGAAAAAAATTATTCTAATCGTCTCCGTAGATTTACCATGCACACAACATCAAATAACATTATAGGTGTATTATTGACAAAACAGCTAGAATGTGCATTAGTGACTTTAAATAGCGTTGTAAAGTAAACACGCACTTTTAAGAAAACATGAAAATTTCCGAAAGACGTTCCACGCCTCCGGACCGAACGATATCTCCTAAAAAACGTCTGACACGGGAATTTTCAACAATATTTAAATACTGACTCATAAAACAAACGCAGGGGAGATAATGTTTATCTCGGGTATCGTCAGGTGTGATGACAATATTACTTACATGAGTGTATTATACTCGGTTAAAACGCACGATTATAACGTTATTATTATTATTATATTATAATTCATAATGCTATTGATACATAGTGAAATCTACGTTATGAGTCGTGTGTGTGTGAGCACTCGAAATACAGTGTAATCTACAGTAATATATGTACATCCGTTTTATTTGGGCAGGGGAGGGATCAGTAGAAAAAATCTAACCTGTGTACAAGTGTTTTAAGACAAAATTTTGTAATTCCAAAAATACATTACGGTGAAAATCATCAAAGACCTTGATATCTTTATAAAGGTATATATTATTATGTAACTAAGTATAAAATTAAAACTTGAATATTTTATATTATAATCTTATGGACTTACACTTTATTTAAAAAATGTTGTTATAAAATAATTTTATTCAAATCTCTCTTATTTGTCTACTTTTTTCGCAGTGTTAGAAATATTTCTGAATACACAATCTCATTTAAGCTGCGAGAGTCATCATCATAAACGTTGTAGTCATCAATATTAAAAAGGCTAAAAGGCAAAGATAGTAACCAGTGAACAGTAAATATAATAATATAATACCGATTGTCCGTGTTTCAATTCCCGGGTTTAAATAATAGTTATGTATGAAATTAATGAGTACATAAGTAGTATGTATTTGTATGTTCTGAGTCCATTTGAGAAGCCAAATTTTTACGGTTTGGCCGGCGATTTCTACCTATTTTTTAGTGTGTGATTATTTTGGTAAAAAAAAAATCGATAAAAACGTATGTATGTTCTGAGTCCATTTGAGAAGCCAAATTTTTACCAGTTTAGCCGTTAAATTCCACCTTATTTCACCGTGTAAAAAATAAACATCATTTTTTTTTTTTAATTTACACATTTTTGTGGATATCATGTGTGAAGTATAATTGTGTGTATATTTTTTAGTAGGTGAATGTTTTGTGTGAAATAAGAATAATGTGTAAATTTAAAAAAAAAATGTTGTTTATTTTTTACACGGTGAAATAAGGTGGAATTTAACGGATAAACTGGTAAAAATTTGGCTTCTCAAATGGACTCAGAACACACAAATACATACAACTCGTAACAACGAAATAACGGTTATTTTTTTTCCGAAAGGACGTACAAAACGTAAAAACAGAAATTTTCATTTGTGTTTTGCGCTGCCCTTCGCAGCACGATTTATACCTATTATGTAAGCGTGTAAGTAATATAGCGTCTGGGGCGAAGTCACAACGTAAGAAATAACGTCTCCGGAACACGGTACACAATATACAAAGGTGCGGGGCACTTACGGCGGAGTAGAACGGCGGCTGGTCGGAGCCGAGGGCCGGGAAGTAGGCGGCCATGCCCTCGGGATACGGCGCGGTGTACATGGACAGGGCCGGGACGCCGGACGCGGCCAGCCGCTGGTAGCTGAGCAGGTCGTACTGGCACGAGCACACCGTCTGCCCGGTGATCGGGTCGGTGAATATGGGCCGGCCGGTGTCGCAGCACCGGGACGGCGCGGCGGCCGTGGCCGCCGCGGTGGACGTGCTGACCGTGGCTACGGCCGTGGTGGGACTGCCGCCGATGGACGACGGGGCCGTGGCCGACGAGGGCGGCGGCTGCTGCTGCTGCTGCTGTTGCGTCGGGCCGCCGGCGGACGACGGCGACGACGTGCTGTTGCGGGCGGCGGCGGCGGACGAGGGCGGCTGCGGCGAGACGGACGAGTGTCTCCGGGCCGCGGACGACGGCAGGGGCGGCGGACTGGACGACGACGAGGACGACGTGTGCGGCGGCGGCGGTAACAGCGACTGCGGCGGCGGCGGGGCTAGTGTGGTCTGAAAGCAAAAAATCAACATCACGCAGGTAAGAGAGCGTTCCGCAACAATATAACATTTTTCTCGTTATTATTATTAGGTATTATTATTATTATTATGACGTCCGGTAATAGCGACGACAGAGACCAATAATGTATTCTCACGCCACTTATTATTGTTGTATCCGCGACGGTGGTGGTGGTATTATCACAACATGAGACTTTTTACACGGTGGGGTGGTTAACCCCACGCTCAACCCTTAAACTGGAGGGCCAGACTACCCAATTTCTGGAAACCAGAAGGGAAAAAGCCATAGGGCCGTCCTCGGAAGAGATGGTTGGACGTTGTAGAAAAGGATTTGGAAGATCTCGGAGTGCAGGATTGGAGGTAGATTGTGCAGGATTGGAGGTAGATTGTGCAAGATGGTGTGAAGTGGAGTGGTTTGGTGACGGCGACAAAAACTCTTGAAAAGGTATGAAAGCCAGAAAAAAGAGAAGAAGAAGAAGAAGTATCCGCGGCGGTGGCCCTCGTCGTCGGACGGGGCGGACTAATGCTACACGCGCGTATTAATATTAAATTGACGCATTGTTATTATACTAAAGACGATCCACGGGATAGCCGTGATTATAGGTGGTATTATTATAAACCGTAAACGTCTGTTCCGTTTTTCTGTCCGTAAATTACCGATGACAAATCGCAGATAAACGATGGCCCGCGAGAGTCAAAGTAGAAATCCGACCGAAAAACTCCAAACGATATATAATATCATGCGCGTCGCGAAAAAAATCGTTGGACTTCCCCCGTAACGGCGAGGCTCGACCGTTCTAAAATTCCATTTTTAAAACGAGAACGAAAAACAATATTCGAATTTCGAGTATATACAGTTGCGTGGTGAAAATATGGTCACATTATCGCATCCGTCGTGCACCCTGCACAGTAGCACGCATTGTAATGGCTATAACGTGTAAAAACCAACGCTGTTATTGTATTGTGTATTATTATAAAACGTGTAGGTAGGTGAATAATATGTACGTGACGACAGGCGGACGAGTCAACGAGCCGTGTGATTCGCGTCGCCGAAAAATAATCGTATAACGTGTTTTTCGACAGTTGTGTCGGCGCGGCGACGAGTGTCACACGGATGATCGGATTTTGACGTTTGTGCAGCGCGGACAAGGGCTTTTCCCGTGATTTTTGACGAAATAATAACAACTACTGCGACGACAACAATAATAACACATATATTCCAATATAATAATAATAATAATAATACGCGTACGCTTGTGTCGTATACGAAATCGGGTGCAGAAAAAAAAAAAAATTAAAATTAAAGAACGACATGAGTGACAAGCCGACTGTTATCGTACCCGCGGTGCAGCGATACCGCATGCAGCAACATTATACGCCCGTGTGCGACCGGAGACAGTTTGCGCAGAGCGGACGCGTACAAAAGGGCTGCGAAATGACACGGACTCATAATATTCCGTGTCCGCGTATTTCATCGATTCGTTCCAGCGGTTTGGGACGACGTACGTCAATACGAGTACACTGCAGCATCGAGATCGTTTTATCAACATTATTAAAATATAATAATTGTGTACCATAAAGGCATATTATAACGCGGCGGAAATGGCCGGAGAAGACGTACGAGCACATATTCCGAAAATAGGTAATAATCGGTACAATACCGTCACGAATCGAAGGAAAAATCAAGAGTTATATCCAGGGATAAGGTACATCCGGTGATGTGATGTAGCCGCACGTACACGAAAGACGCGTCGACGTCCGAGGTGTATTCAATAGATTTACCGCGCGCGTTGATAATTATTTCACACTCGAGGCAGGACCTCACGAGCGTTGCCCGGCTACAGGTATAAAACGCGTATATATAGGTAACACATCCATACACGATAGTCCTAGACACGCACCTCTAACACGTCTACACACGAAAGTAGAACAAATGGCGGCATCCGGTACGCTCCTCCTACCCGATATCACCGCAGTGCAATGTGCACACACACACACACACACACACACACACACACACACACACGCATACACGCACTGTTCCAGCATGATGTGTGTGTATAATGTGTATTGACGATATTGAATTACGATTTCGAACACTGCATCATATACACCGCGCTTGTCTTTTTTTTTCGTTTGTTGACGGTAGAAAAAATTCGGATCTACTAGATTTATAGAGAGGATAACAAACGAGTGCATCTCGATATTCGATTTAAAGGACCGCTGACGAAACGCGCAATATACCTATAATAACGTGGAGGTTTTAAAGTCACGTTGTAATTTTGCGCCTGATATCGGAAAAAAGCTAGTTACGACACGGCGACGCCCCTCAAATATGATATTTTATTTTACAGTATTCAATAGGCACTAGACACGAGTGAAAATGTACGAGTATCGGGTACACGACCGAAGGATATTCAGTGAACTCCAAACTTCCAAGACATTACCTATATTATATTCAAAAAGAATTGAAAAAAATAATACACGATATAATTTAATGGATCAAATTATCATTGTTATGTGGTACCCGACAGGAAAATATATTCAGAAATATTTGACGAAAACATTTATAATACTTAGGTATACGTAAATAATATACATGTTATTTTTTCGACGGAGCGTTCAGCTACCCTGAGAATAAATTAAACACTTATAGCAACAATAGTCAGATGTGTCTACTTTAATTTCACGAATTTCCTATATATTCATTTTGTCGGGGCGCATAATTTTATCGAATGAAAAAATATTATGCTAATGATGTTTATTTTATGTTAATACAATACAAACACATGACTAATTAAAAAACAGTTTCTTATAACACAATCGAATTTGAAACCATAATTCCTGGCAATCTTCTGGGCCACATTTATACACGAATTAGATCGGATGTATTGCATCGTCACAATCGCACGGCTTATATATATATATAATTTAAACAAATTTAACTGAAAGTGTCTAATATATATATGACAAATGATATTGTACGAAGAAAATGAAATATTTCATATTTTTAAGTCAAAAATTGTGTTTGGTTATATTAAACATAATTTTTGTCTTTGCAGCATAATAATAGGTCCATCAAAATGATTATATATTTTTTATAAAATATAATATGATATACCTAAATGTATAGTTCACTACGATAGTGTTTCTGCGTTCAACAAATGAAGAAACTCCAACATTATTTCAATTAAAACTACTACTGTTCGTTCTCTAAATGCATCATGACAGTTTAAAGTTGGAGTTAATTAAAGTTATCTTTGCTTTTTCCTCTGAGGGGAGGCGAGCTGTTGCTTATATACTCATTCGAATGTTTTTGTTGTAGACGTATACGCAATATATTGTGTACGCGATTACTGAACGGGGCGAGATAAAATCCAGTAGAGTTTGTAATTATTGCATTTTATTACTACATACACATAACGTGTACACACAAATTTCTCAAATTAAAAAACAACTCTGCAAGTGTTCATTTATTATTACAAGCGTGTACCTTGGCTTGTATATCGGTACACGTGTACTTATAAACAAAAGGCGACGCGAATGTTTCATTTACCCAGCATATAATAACGATTCCGTTGGTGGTGTTTTAGAACTTAAATCAAACGCGTTTCTATTGCACCTCGCGAGCACACAATTATTTCAGATATTTCTTGTGGTTCTTACAGCAGCAGGTACGGGTTCGATCCATACGACGATCACTACATAATTTGTAATCGATTTAATTCGACCGTTTTTTTCATCATACGTTTCTCTACATTCGGTGTGCAGCATATACACGATGTATGAATATTTCTCGAATAAATCGTATAGAACATCGTGCGCGAATAAGTCGGATATTAGATTTCGCGGAATATGAACCCCATATATTCGCCGCACGGTTTCCGCCCACGCGATAATCCGAGTTTGCGTGTCGAAAACAAATAAATATACTATACACACACGCACGCACACACGCACTCAGCACGTATAATGTATAATCTCGGACTTTTCTCGGAAGAGGGTTCGAACAATAATGCAAAGGCGATAACTCGGGAAAAATCACATAATAATAATAATAATACAACGATGTATATACACACACGTGTATACGAGTACATAGGTTTGTATATATAATACATACATATACGGTATTATATAAGAGAGGGGCGTGAAAGAGGGTATTATATTATAATACACGAGAATCAATTTTTTCGCAAGTGCTCGACTTTAATGCGCGCACAACACTGTACGTGTACGCGAGCGTGTTTTGATAGAATTTCCGAAAACAATTTTACAAAATAAAAGAATATCTCAGAGCACGGTGATTCATCGCGCTACGCGGCTTTTGCTGCAACCCCGCTTGAAAGGGCATATGTAGATCGCTACCCGTCGACTAACATAATAATAATAATTTTACATCATATAACTATAGGCATTACACGATTAATGCGAAGGTGGTATACCTATATATGTATATATATAGGTACACCTATTTAAATCTGGTTAGGTTATCGGACACTGGGCGGGTTTTCGGACACGCGATTCGGCGATCGCCGCGATTTAACGCGTACATAATAATATTATAAGAACATATATACATATATTTATATACACGACGGTTATATTATAATATTATACTGTGTGTAATAATTTACACCTCTATTATAACAACTACACATAGATTAGGCGACGGCGGCGGCGGCTAATAATAATCTTCTAGTCGTATTTTAATCGTGTGTGTTTGCGGTTTGGGAATTTCGCGTTTTGTACACAACGTATTAGTATGCCTATAACCTACGCGTGCAGAGGTACCATAATATACCTAAAAACGGAACGCGACACACGTACACACACGGAGTGTCTCAACACATACACGGTTGGGCGCTAAAAACGCGACGTGACGACCGCGACACGCGGCTTACGGAATCGAAAAAATCCAACGACCGTGTAGAAACGTCACGCTAATATCACACGGAGACGATTGTCGGGTAGACGAACGAAATAAAAGAAAGAGTTTTGAACGCGATAAAATACCGATACGTCGTGTAAATTATTGTCACGACTCGCGCGTTATTTCGTCCTATTACGATCAAATTGAATCGTTATTAATAATCCAATAACTGCAGGCGAATGTTATAACCGTAAAAAACATAAAAGGCACACGATTATTATTCATGATGTAAATTACATTATGCGCGCGCGATTAAAGGGGCACCGAAAAACGACGGCCGAGACCTAATGTTGGCGTATTCAAAACAACTTGTTCGCCTGTGCATTCGAAACAATATCTACGGTGTGCCCATACAAACGCGTCTACTACACCGCGCGGTATAAACGCAGCAGTACTAAATAATATCTCGCGGGTGTGTTTATTCAAACCATTATACTCTTTTGTCTGTCTGTGAGATGTGCGTGTAGTATGTGTTTTATTATAATATTACGGTTCATACTCGACGAGGATTTAAATCCTATACGCGTGGTCGTCAAAACCTATAAGTTAGTAGGCATAAACACAACACTGCAATATAAAATAATAATAATGCCTACATTTTGTATATAATACGGGTACAGGAACACACACACACACACAAGCATTATATATATATATATATATATATATATATATATATTTATGACGGTTTTTCGACTTCGATTGTTTTAGATTTTTTTCTGTCATCCAGACCGGCGGCCGCGCGCATGTACACGAATGACATACAATAGGAATATATAAAACAAATTATAAACACTATATTGAATCAATAAACGTGATATTGTTTTCGGCCCTCGATTGTGTATAGGTCAGTAGGACCGCCGTCGCCGCATTACCATTTAGTATTCAACGTGTAATTTGTATTTCAGCCACCGTACACTGACACACACACACACACACACACACACACACACACACACACACACACACACACACACACACACACACAAATACGTACGAACACGATTTTACCGCATACACATAATACTGTACTATTGCGGCCGAACAATAATTATTATGTACATACGTACTTAAAATATATATATATATATATACACACATCGAAAGCACGATATTATATACAATAGACGTTCACGTTTGTCGTATATGTACGCATATATATATACATTATACACACAATAATACGCAATATTATAAGCGGACGACGGCGGCGCGTGCCTTATAATAATAGTATACCTGTCTATATACGGGTACAATATACCGCCAACCGCGCCGTTTGAATATTTAAGTATATATATTGATATATAATATAAGCGTTTAGAATATTACAATTATATGTCATCAATTATAATACAGACGAATGAGGAAAATAAATTGGCGAAAATCGGAAGAAAAAAAATCCTAATGTGTGTAGAATTCATTAGTTTTGACAGGATTTGAATATTGAAAACAACAATAATTTTCGACGAAGTCACAGCTATGGTCCCGGATCATTTCGGTCGTTTAGAAAATTGATCAATTATGCAGGTATTTATCAAATACTCAGTGTATCGTTTGTTAAATAGGTATGGATGTCGATAAAAATGGGCTGAGAAAAAACTGGCCGCTCTCGAGGTAAAACCTTTTTTTTTATCGGATGACAATAATAATATCAGTCATCTAAATGAAAATAACAATTATTGGAAAAATATCGAACAGAAGGAAATAACGAACTGGAATATCACGTCGAAGAAATTTCCGGTATTCAGAAAAAACGTCCTTTACGTTATATGTACTTACGAAACCTCTGCCGTGGACCAGGAACATGACGCTACGGCGGCGGTATTGTAATGCGTACACCACGACGATTCGGTCGAAAACGATAAATCAACACGAACGTATAATAAATAATAATGACGATAAATACGAGTATTGTTACGCCGACGGCGGCGCAGAGGTGCAATAATATAAAGCGCCTAGAATACTATAACGTGCGCGCCGTGATGTGATATTGCTCCGACGGAGTTCGGACACAAACAACGCGCGCGCACACGGCCGTCCCGACAGCCACGATGCCGCTACGCGTACACCGCGCGGGCCCGTCGTCGTACGCGACGAATAACGAGATAATATCATTATTATTATTATCATTACCACAATATAACAAGGTATATAAAGATAATAATATAATAATTGGGCCGAGTGGCGGCGGTACCTATAGTACTCGCACCGCGGCTTTTCCCGAGATAACCGAAATCGCAATTATTATTTTACATTTAACCAAACCGATTACCTATTATTGTAATCATTAATTAATTAATAATAATACTGGTCTCGCGCATTATTGCATTACATGTTGTACATTCAATCGTACAATCATCGGTCTATTTTAATAAAATTTCTAATATTACCCGCCGATTAGACAAAATTATATTTACGAATCTCCCGCACTCACCAAAAACCTACCGCACGGTCCGCGAGACGCGACACGAACCGGTCGTCGGATTTTTCGGGAAAACAGACGAACTAACGAAACGACGTCTACACGACATAATGCTCGGAAATTCCAGTGCGGGTCAAGTCTGATTTGGTCTCCTTCCGTCAGCACTCGGCAAACGCGCGCAATATTAAAAAATGTCGAAAATTTATAGAAAGCATAACCGTACTATGTATATAGTATATTTTATTTTAATTAATAATTATCGCTAATTTGTTAATGTTACACACAAGACCACAAAATTCGTTTTGAGAACTATTTTTTTTAAAAATGTTTTTGGCACGCGTATGATTTTATGGATGTCAAATAATAAAACGTTGTGCATAGATTTATTGATACGGCATTTCAAGATTTTAAGTACCAATACGAGTACGCACGAGACAGTCTAGACCGGCTAGATCGCGGTTAGGTTCAGATTCAGTGTTCGAAGGTAAACATAGGTCCACGGATAACTCAACATTTTTAATCGCTCTCAGTGAATCCATAATTTTTTAATCAATACACGCTAAGGCATGATTAAATAAGGATAGTCAAATAAATAGTTAAAATTTAAAACAATGTTGAGGTGCTATAATTACCATGTAATAATATATTTTAGTCGTGTTTGTTCACGACATAAAATATTAGATAAATAATAATCAATAATAATAGGTAGGTACATGACATAACTTGTTGTGATAATAATACACTTATTCTTGTTTTAAAATTAAATATTGTATCGACTGTACCCAGAGATTACGAATATTACGATAATCGAATTTATTTTTACTTTCCGAATCAACATTTAATTGTTATCATTCAGCTCAACAGCTGCAGCCCAACCGGATTTTTTCAGACCCGTCACTAATTCGAATGTACGGCCTTATTACTATTTTTCGAAAAGAGATCTGAGAAATAATAGCAGTGATTTTAATACGTCACATAATTTTTAATCAATTACGTATAGGTATATCAGTTATGAAATTTATTTCCGCCCTCAGATCATACAGTCATAAACTCGTACTTAAAAAGATCGATCCCAGGTAAATCAAAGATTTCGATCTCACCCAAGATTTAAAAAATTAAGCTCTAAAGAAACCCTGCGGAGTTGTTATAAGACAATGAACAATACTAAAACACGAAAATTTCGACCGTAGTAAATTATAAAATGCGGGCAAGGACGTTAATAATTTGTTTTTTTTTTCAAATCGAATCGTCAATAACAGGCATCCCGTTCGTTTCGGCACACTCGATAAATTACTCGAGCAAACCTGATTGTTATGAATACGACAGAACGTTTGCGTAGATATTTCGATGTAATATCTAACATGAACTTATTAACTCTCGTGGTTTTTAAACACTCGTTTGAAAAATCGTCAATTTACGCGATTCGACAAATAATAATAATAATTATAGCGAATGTTTTGTACAGATAACGTTCCGCGATTTTATTAAACTGAGCGCGGTTCTTCGTAATCGTCGCCGAGTAAATAACATTAAAAGATGATAATATTTTGCCTTCTCGGAAAGACGATTGCTGTGTTCTCGTTTATAAATGATTCGATAGTTATCCTTTTTCAAAACTTGGGTTTACGCGGAATTATTAATCGTGTAACAATGCATGTTTTACAAGTATTTACAATAATATCAGTTGAGTATAACACGCGCACGGTTATATGTGTAAAAATCACAGTTGAATTATCTACAATCAAGGCGAAACCTCAAGAGTTAAATCATGCAAATCGAGTACGTTACGTAATAATTTATGTAATGTACGTACATAACAATGTAATGTACGACAACGTGAAAAAAATTAATTTCAAAACAACAATACCGACGTCAAGCCATAAAAAAAAAAACAGTTCTCACGCATAATTAAAACAATTCATTTATATCGGCGAATGTTTAAGGATTTATTTTTCAGGTAATCATTAAAAGAAGAAAAACTATGTTTTAAAATGAAAATCATTGTGATTTCGAAAGACGGAGAATCTCCGTGGCCGCCCGCGGTGCCACGGCATTTGTGCAAGAGTCAAAAACTTTAATTAAAAAACAAAAAAGTTAGTAAAACCCGCGGAAATTCGTGAACGAAACGCGGGGAACCGCGTGGATCGAGGAACGCCTACAACGTTTCGAACGGAATCATAATACAATTATTCTCGATTGTTCCGCGAACGATTAACCGGCGACGTCCGATTTACGCGCTCTGCACGAAACAACGTGGAACACGAAATCACCGTAAAAATACGAAAAAAAAAACGCGTCGACACCTAACGGGTGGGTAGACATGCACGTCGAAAAAAAAAAAACGTTCGTCCGTTCTTACCTGGTGTCCAATATTTTTGGCGAGTTGCTGTGAAAACTGAGAAGTCATGGTACGCGGGAGACCCGCGGTTTTGAGACGTTTTCGCGGGACGCGCGCGCTACGAGACCGCAACTACTACGGCTACGGCCGGCGCGGTCAACTCCTGCACCACGGTGCTGCTGCTGCAGTCGTCGGCGGTGGCTGCGGTCGCGGTCCTCACGCAGCGATTCATCGGCCGCGCCAATAATTGATTTTTGTTTAGAAAAAAAAAAAAAAAATCCAAAACGACGAAAAAAATGTCGCACGGAACACGCGTCGACGACACAATTGGGAAAAAACAAAAATAATAATTATAATAATAAAGGTTTTTTCACGCCGCGACCGTTTTACCGTCTACGGGTGTCATAACGCGGACAGCCGATCGCGCGGAAACATGTCGACGATACGAATACGATATAGCGTGAACAGCGACTCGTACCGGCAAACAAGCACACGTCGACGACGACGATGATAAAATACTATAATAAAACGGTAGTAGTGATAACGATTGATACGATTGCGAGGTAGCGGCGGCACGCGTGTGTAACGCGTACGACACGGGTCGGTTATGCGAGACAGACTGCTGTGCGCGGCGGCGGCGGCGGCAACGGACGACGACGACGACGACGACGAAGGCGGCGGCGGCGGCGGCTGCGGCAGCGACGACGACGACGACGACGACGACGTGTACGCGGTAGCGACTTGTCCGCGGCGCGGCGTTACTATGATGATCGGCGACGTGCTGCGCGAGTACGACCGACTGCGGACGCGGCGCGCACGCACACGCACGCGACGCGCGTGTTCTCCGCACGCGATAGCTGCGCGCGCGTCTCTAACGGTCTCGCGCGGTGGGGACGGGTGTAGGGCGGCGGCGGCGACGGCGGTGGTGGGGCGGGGGACGCGCGGACAAACGAACGGGCGGCGCGACGGCGGAGACTATGGGCGGCGGCCGCGGTGGTGGGGGTACGCGTACGCGCGCGCACACACACACACTCACACACGGCGCGTAGCGTGTGCGCGCGCGGAGCACCGCCTCGGCGGATAGCGCCTCCTACGCCCGCCCCCCGCCGGCCGTTCCCCACGCCGCCACCATGTTTGTCCCCTCCGCGACCACCGCCGCCGATCCAGCTAGCACGCTCGGTCTCCGTCGCCGTCGTCTCGTCGCTCTTTACACCCCGTCGTCACACCCGCCGCCGCCGTGCCGAACGAGATATTGTGTTTTCTGCGACACGCGTTTATATAATTATTATTATTGTCGCGGTGCCACCATCTCGTATTATGCCCGGCGTCTGTGTGTGTGTGTGACTGTACGATTAAACGTGTGTGTGTGTGTGTGTGTGTGTACGATTAAACGTGTGTGACTGTACGATTACATGTGTGTGTGTGTGTGTGTGTGTGTGTGTACGCGGTCGTTTTTTGCACCGAGTTAGTGATATGCACACCGCCGGCCGACCGTATATTGTACGCGGACGCGTAGAAAAACAAAGCCGGTTCACCGTTGCAAAAGCCACTCTTTTTCTCGACTGCAGCTGTTCAGTAATGCTGCAGGCGTATATTATATATAAACCCGGAATTCCACACTGCATCGTATATTGTGCCGGATCAGAGGTTCCTCTATATGTGTGCTTTTCACACGCGTCCACGTCATGGCACTTCGAGAACGCGCGCTTTGTTCACGTATCATTTAATGCAGCAGCAACCATAATTTTTTGTGGGCGGATTTCATTTATTGGTTTTTTTTTTTTTTTTTTTTTTTTGGTGCGTTTCTTGATCCTGAAGTCTCATGACATGAGTAAAAACAAATTGTTATTTTCATTCGATATAAAATATGGATTTCTGACCCATATATCGCCCAGATGCCTCGACAGTGTATATTTAGTCAGAGCGCAGACACATATGTGCGCTGCATCGTGCGAGTGTATAAATTATAAGAGGTCGCGTCGCGCTGTCTACAGTGATGTTAAGTACCTTTTAATGATTAATATTTTAGTTTACATTAGTACGTACAACACTGAGTACCGACTGACTATTCTATATCAAAAACATCGCCATATATATATATATATATATATATATATATATATATATATATATATATATATATATTAGTTTTCAATTTGTGATTGTTATAAACTGATTATTAATAAGCATATGGCATTAAACTTTATCTACAGAATATGAAAGTCGATATCTCATATGTTACATGCTATTACCTGTCACCCGTTTTAAAATATTATAACTGGTATTCGGTATAATATATTATATTAAAAAAATTACACCGAATGTCTATTAGGTATTTTAAATGCATGCAGTGGTGTTATAAATAATAATTTACTATTAATTTATTTAATAATTGTACAGATCATTAAAATGAGTCTTTTAATTGATAAAAAGTTCTAACAAATATTCGTATTACCAGATATTAGTACATAGATATTAAATAAATGAATACAAAAAAAATTACAAATATTTAACTGACATAAATTATGTAGGTTTTATTATCTTTAATTTACAGCATATGTATTATAACTATACGTTATTCTGAAATAAACTCAAGTAATCAATCATTACCTATACAAAGATAAAACTACGAAAATATTTTATTTAATTAGGCGCTACCAATTATTTCACAATGTGATTAATTTTATGCTTCACACTCATAACTGCACTGAGCAAATATTGACTCTATAATATTTAACGTATACAGATAATCTAAACCTATTTACAAATATATTTACATAAAATAAGTGTATTTAATATAATATATTATATTATGTAGATAAAACATCTATACATAAAATAATGAGAAAATACATATAATAACTACTATTATAAATTTTAGTACCCACCTAGGTATTTACAGTTTTTATTGAAACACTTTAAAATTACACGAGTGAAAATTTGTAACTATATAAGTATAGCGAAAAATGTGGACGTTCATTATTGTATCTGAGACGCCTGTATATCACAAACACAATAGATACTTACTTCTAATAAGAATTTTTTTTTCAACAGTAAAATATAAATTATAATATTTTTTATAAATACATATTTATATATTTGTTTATTATGAAAAATATCTGCACAAAATAACTTTTACACCAGTACTGCAGAATAATTCATAGTTACATTTTTGATCTTGAAGAATCATGACGATTTATTCTATATACCCATTTGTATAGTTATATCAAATATGCTATGTAAAGTTGCGAGTATGATATGATTAGACGAATAGGTGTAATTACACAATATTATAATTCATAAATAATAAAGAACAGTCATCAATGAATCAGTTAAAAATATATACACCAACAACTAATTAAAAGTAAAAATAACATGTTTACATCAGGTACGTATCAATTCAGAACTATTTTTCAAGCAAACTTTTGCATGCAAAAATTAATGAAAATTTCGATAAATATTAAGGGAAAATTATATATAGGTATATATATAATTTCAATACATTTGTTTATCGAAATATTTCATGTATAGAATAATCGTTGTTTGATTTACGACGTAGACTACACCGTCCCAGAATTGATTAAACTGCAGTAGTTGTGTTGTATAGGTACCATATTATACCGTGGTGATGATGGCGACCGCGCGCACGTATTAATGTGTTCTGGAAATATCTAAATCACCGCCGTGCACACGTCACACTATTATTATTATTATTATTATTATTATCATTATTGTCATCGTCCTATTATTGTAAAATACTAAACGAGGGATTATTTATGTTTTTATATTTATAACTATATATATACACGGCATTTAGCCGCAGCGGTGTCGTATCATTTATAATATATATGTAACGCGAAACGGGACGGACGAAATAAATCGCTGACATTCGTTTTGTTAAAATATATACTATTTAAATTGTGTGTGCGTATATATACATATACGTACATATTATATTGTGCGTGGCGGCTCTTAAACGACGCCATACGATGTGTGTATACGATATGTATATATATATTATATAATGCCGATTAAATTTCGATTGTCACGTCGCGTAAACCCAATGACGTGTGTCGCCGTATACGCGATGCGGGCTCGGAGGAGGAACTGCAGGACGAAATCGAATGGTTTCAATACATATATTATATATATACACAAACACCGCGTCGGAACCGCACTAATTTGTCCATTATACTCGCGGGGCGTATAGGTCGTTTTAATCACACTCTCACACAATGCACGCAAACGCTTATAAAATACGTATACACATAGTATACTCACGTTTGAAACCGCATAAATAATTGATGTGTGTGTATATATATATACAAATACATATCATATATCTATAGAGGTAGGCAAACGCCGTGCCGCGAGGAAAAGAATCACATCAAAACCTCGACGGGCGGTCGCACACACGAGTCGTATACAACAACAAATAATAATAATACATTAATGTATGATATATTAAATATTATTAAACTGCTGCGGCAGGAGGCGGTTGACTATGACGACGTGCGCGACGGTTATGAACGGATTTTGATTTGTGTGGTGTACTTATATCTATGTGTGTGTGTGTGTGTGTAGATTCGAGGGAAAATAAAAAGCAGTCCCGTCGTCGAATACACGCGCCATATATATATATATATATATATATATATGTATACATATAGGGAGGGAAAAAACCATCTATTCTATTCTTTTGTATATAACGTGTATGCGAAATTCGATTTACATTTTCGAATTTGTCTCGACACACGCACACACACCACTTTAGTTCTCTATTCGTCGCCGTTCCGTGTCCCGCGGTCGTGTGCACACGATGCTTATCGTTAGTGTTATATTATTATACACACATGCTCACACATACGCACACACACACAGACGCTCACACACGCTCACACACACACACACACACACACACACACACACACACACACACGCTCACACGCACACACACGCACGCATACACACAAGAGCGCGCTCGTACTCACACTCCGTCTTCGTTAACAGACATGGGGGGAGATGAGGGCCGCGCCCATTCCCAATCGCATTGCCCGCCTATAATACGGCTAGCTCACCCTGTTATACCGTCACCAATGTACACACACACACACACACACACACATACACACACGAACGAACACGGGTACTCACTGCATTCACACGCACGCAACGCTGTAGACATCATTACTATTTGTGTAATATAATTTCTGTTCTTATGAAAATCATAAATGCTCGAGCGTGTAGTAGGCCTATACGTATATATTATGTACACACGCCGACACCCATACCTATAATATCTAATTTGTCGTGAAATCCACAACTGATTTTTCTTTCTTTCTTTCTTTCTTTCTCTCTTTCTTTCTTCACAACAACATCGCATAGTGTTTTACCAACAAAACGTTCTAGTGCACCACACACGAGTATCTTCGATATAGACGGACGGGTGCAGTGTGTATACACTATTATAACATATAATATACAGAAATTACGTACGTAAATATGTGTGTGTGTGTATGTGTGCGTGTGTGTATACATACGACCTACCTTTAAAATTTACACACCTGCGTAATTAATACTCGGGTTGTACACAGCTTGTTTATATACGGCGCGTATTAAATATACACCAATAATGTTACAAATATCTATACGACACATAGTCTAGGCGTATACCTATACTAACAGTGTAATGATGTGATGTCACCGTCGCACGGGTTTAGATTATTGTACAGAATTGTACGGCGACGACTATGTCAGATGTGGGCGCGCGCGTGACAAGCGTGCGAACGTCGAACGAGCGTACACACATATATACGTATATGTATACAACAGTAATGTGTATAACAACGCCGTTGTGCAGCATCAGCAGCGGCGGCAGCGGAGAAGAGAGTGGCGTGTAGAGTCGCGCGAGCGTTTGAAACAAGTGTCGCGCGCGAACAACCGAGCTCCCGGGACACGACGAAATCCATTAGCGACATTGTAAACAAAAGAGGGCTACCGTCCCGGCCAGTGGCGCGGCGGGCGGGCGGGCGCGATGCAATTGTTGCAAAACAACACTACGCGAGTGTGTGTGCGTGTGTGTGTGTGTGTGTGTGTGTGTGTGTACGTATATTATACACGTAGGTATGCAAGGCGCGGAGAAACACACGCCTTCCCCTCTTCCCCCTCGACGTTCTTCTCCGCCCCGACGTCCCACCGTCGCCTGCGGGTTCTTCTCTCCACGACCCTCTCCTGTCGTCCTTCGATCCCTCCTCTCACGTATACACACAAACTCCCAAGTCCCGCGGGCTCTTTGTTCGACGACGCCATTGCGTTTATATAGGTATACATAATATACATCGCGCGCACAATATAATATATCAGGTGCGAGAAATCGACGTCGGCCGCCGCCTTTGAAACATTATCGTGGAGATTATATAAATAATGTTTGCAAGTGTATGTGCAGTGGGTGTAGTGTGTGCAGTGTGTGTGTGTGTGTGTGTGTGTGTGTGTGTGTGTGTGTGTGTGTGTGTGTGTGTGTGTACGAGACGGACTGCTGCCGAGAGGTACTGTAACGGTGGAGTGGGTGGAGAAGTTTTGATACAGTCTCTTAAAAGCTGTATATACACTATGCGCATAAAGGCACATCTGTGCAAAAGTCTATTGTTGTTCCACAAGCGCTAATTTCTCTCGAGATCGTATATGTGTATATAAATATTGTATATACACAATACATATATATAATGTATTGTGACATACCTATGATATGCATAATAGTAGGCATATACGAATATATCGTTTTAGCGTGATATACTCTTCGCGCATTTGTTTACGTGTATATATAAGTATATAAGTGTTGCGATGATGAAATGGTCCTGAATTTTCGTGATCCCGAGCTCTATACGCATTTTGATTACAATAATATAATTTATATGCGTATACATATATATGGTTATACAGTATATTACGGTCATTGTATATTCTCGTTTTGTTAAGTTTGTCATCGACCTTTATGCTATGTATGTGTGTACATATACGTAAGTGTACGCTTCGTGTTTGTTTACGTATTATAATTATTGTTAGGTATATATATATATATATAATTCATCTTAATACTACAATACTTCGGAAACGGTTGCAAACACTAACTCGATATTCAATATGACATACGTATCACAAATATATAGATAAGGATGTGTGTTGAATCGAACCTATAATAATATTCATCGATGTGAATACCTACATAAATGCTGCATAGTACATCAAGATGGTGCATATACAGGTTAGGTATGCACTAACTATTAATACTTGTATTACTTTATATGAACGATACGTCGACTGTGTACTTTATTGTATCATCTTTTTGGAATATTGTAGATATAATGTTATGTATACTGTCATGACATAGCTATATCGTGGAAAACGCGAGTTCATACGTAAGTTTGCTGTCACTGCATTTTATGTAAAGATAATGCACACAGTAAAAATATGACGTGTTTGTAAATACACGAAAACACACCACGTGAACGTGCCTTGTATATGTAGCCTTGGCGTAGCTTAGTCTACACCGTCTATAATATACCTATATAATACATTTATAGAAATCTTTTGAACGTGGTTTTTATGTACGGAGTACCGGTCTACATTAGTTTCAGGGAGAACAAGCATTAACGACTGCCGGAAAAAAAATATTTTTGAATTATAATACATTAGTGTCAAAGTTAATTAAGTGAATTCATTTTATGTATACGTGAACAAGAGTGGTCCTCACAAAAACGCGTGTTACAATGTTTGAGAAAATATATTATTATTATTACTTGTATTATTATTATTATTATTATTATTATTATGCATAGAAACGAAAAAAAAAGAATTAAAGTGTGCGGACAGGATACGCTGTGACCGTGGATGAGGTGGGCCACGCTCGTCACGCTTCACTCACCTCATTTCATCGTAAGTTGGCACCTTATCATTTACATTTTATATAATTGTATGTGTGTATGTATGTATAACCAATTTATACCATTTTGAATTTGAAATCTATACATTTTAGCTGCCAACGAAAAACAATTCACGGACCAGGTAGGAGTAAGTGCTTCAAAAAAATTAAAAATACACATTCAACAATCATCGGACCAAGACTATCATCATTCATCATATAAGAATAATAAACAAAAATAATTCAGTGAAAAAATTATCTCTGAATATTAATCGTACACCAAATATATATACTTAAATATTAAAAATACACCTGCATGGTTATTTTCCTAATTAAGTTAAGAATTTAAGAAATTCTTTTCCGAGTGTCTATATATTTATGTATTTAACGTTTATTATAAAGTGCTTGGCGCTTATTGTATTCCTACAAAATAGAATACAATATGAAGGTTTAATTTATGAAGTATTGTAAATGTAAAACTTAAGGGCTCATATACTTAATTAAATATATACTATATGAATATGAAAATGTATATATTTACAAATGTTTTTTTTTAAATTTACACTACTATAATATGTAGATGCATGTCACCCAAAATAGTTAATAAATATTCATTTATACATTAAATTAAGATATACAATAAGATGTATTGTTCTTTGTGGAACTCGTATAAGGTGCAGAGCATACACATATTAGTACATATAATACATTATAGTTGATTATATAAAAAAATAAAGCTAATTATAATATTATTTTATTATTATATTATTTTCGTATTTATTCCAGTAAGATTGGTTTACAGCAATAACTCATCTCTTCGAATTACACTCATGGTCCATCAGTATTTGTCACATATATTCATTACAAATAATATATGTACAAAACGAATGTTTTTATCAACACGCGTAAGACTAACAGAATTTTGTTTTTTACTTGCCACTGCACTAAAGTTGGTTTACGAAAACTGAATGTCAGTTATAAGGAAAAATAGATGAATATTATTGAATATACGTATAAACCTATTTGTGGATTTTATATCAATTATATTTATGGATTTTAAATGACTGTTATAGGTAATAATCAATTTCTTTCCAATTCCAAAGACATATCCAATGGCGTCATATTTGAACAGGAAAAGTAAGAATTTGCCCCTCTTTGATTTTTAAAGTATAGTTTGATGGGCCGGTTGTTTCCATTCAACTGTTTTTGAAAAAGAATATTAATGGATATGTCTGTTGTTTTTTTATAATTTTAAGTAAGTATAAATATCAATAAAATACATTATATTATAAATATTAATTAATAAATATTGTTGTGTAATTTAGAAGTAGACGTTTCAATAATAATTCTAGTCATTGTTATCATTGTTACATAATTACATGTAACATTTTCTTATCTTTAAGTTCTTATGTTTTTTGTTCTCATCTGCAGGTAAAAATCTAATTAATCACCCAAATAAAGATCAAGGTAATGGAATTTAGCAACTTTTTTTTAAGTCTAAAGTTTAAAATCAGGTTTGAAATACTTTCTGAGAAAATGTAAAAATTATCAATATTTTTTTGACCGCCTGTTTCAATTTCTCCGGATGAATGTTTTTTTTTCGCTTACATTAATAAAGTCACAAATGTATAATGAACGATGAGAAACAAACGACTGAGTTATTTAGTTGTTATTGTGCGTAAATCTGATATTAGAGCTAAAATAAATTTGGAATAAGCAGTGGATGAATCAAAAAATTAAAAAAAAAACAATACATCCACTTTCAGCTTGAGCCATTATTTTGTATTATAACAATTCCAAAGTTAAATACTGTATTTTGATGTATATTTAGTTTTTCAATTATGTTAATAAATTATCTACTACTTTGTAGCTTACACTACTAAAACAATTTTTAGTTTTTACCAATAAGAGTTTCCCTAAAAAATCTAAATAAGAATTCATATCTAGACAAACTTCAATTTCATTCTTAACGTCCAGACAAAGTTTTGATTCCTCTTGGAAAATATATTTAATAAAAAATTACGTCTTAAAGGTAGATTATTTCCAGTATTTTTATTTAGGTTACCACAAACTATTTGCAAAAAAAAATTAGGCTTTTTGTATATAACTATGTTAGATAGTAATTTCATTGAAATGTAAAAGTAAATTAATAAGCGAGCAAAGCAATCGTTTTTGTTTTGTTATATGAGCCGATAAAAATGTTGCCCCCTTATAACAAAAACTGAAATAACGTTACTGAATATATCTCTATATTGTGCAGTATATTAGGGTTGATATGAAATTATGAAAGTAAAGACATTCTATATGGCTAAATGACGAGTATAATATTTACTCTATATCATACATATTTCATGTAAATTGTTCATAATATATGCACAGAAACGTCATGGATTAAATGAAATTAACGAATTCATCAGGTTATAATGCCACTTATATATCAGCTAATATTTCGGCGTTGCTGCGCGCGTCGGTATGCATACTAGTCTATCGATGTCAAAATTAGTGCGATTAAACGCTTTACGCTTATACTCATTTATAACAATATAATATCGAAAAACGTAGATACCTACAGTACGCCGTCCCTTTTTAAGGCTTAAATATATACAATATACTCAATATGTCATATAGCAATATATGTATATGTGTGTGTGTGTGTGTGTGTGTGTGTGTGTGTGTGTGTGTGTGTGTGTGTGTGTGTGTGTGTGTGTGTGTGTGTGTGTGTGTGTGTGTGTGTGTGTGTGTGTGTGTGTGTGTGTGTGTGTGTGTGCATTACATCGCGCTGTACGCGCGCATCTCTCATCCAAATATAGGAAATGTATGGTAGGTACCTATAATGTACTTATATGTTTTTATATATAATATAATATCTTAAAACAAAAAAACATTTTAATAATAATATTCCAAAATGAGTTTAAAGAAAACACAACGATTTTATAAAATAACGATCTTTTTCCCTTAGTATAAGTGTGGTTTAATATATTATTATTATATTCTATTTCTATTATATAATCTCTATTTACATTACCTTTACGGTCATCTTATAATTCCAACGGAGACACCTTATAAACAACTAAATACGAGGCTACGGGAGAAACAAGTTAGTTTTAGATGATCTTTATGCCAATGATATGAAATTTTGTTTTACGTTTCGTACTCTGCATTCAAATTTAAATTTACTGTTGTTTTTTATAAATATGTAATAAAAAATGTTTTTTTCAAATTTTAATTTTAGTACTCACAGATTAAACTGTCTTCGAATATCCCTATACATTTTAAAAGATAGGATTTAGGCTATTAATTAATAATTAATTTGGCTACAAATTAATTAATTGACATTTTATAGAATATTAAGATGAGTTACCATATTTATCTGATTTGAATTATATATTTTACTATATACACGTACATATACCTGGACTTAAACGATGACACACATGCATTTATATCACAATCATCTAAATTTATACACATATACAAATGTATGTGTTGTTAAATAAATGTATGTATATATTGGAAAGTATACTTACAACCGTATCAATTCTTTACCTAATATTAACAAATAATACATATGTAAATAAATAAGTATCATACGCAAACTCGACTTAATGTTAACTTTGAACAAAAAAAGACGTTTACAATGTCATTTAAACTAATGAATAGGTGACGAAATGTAAATGGAATCGTGTAGTATAATATGTGTGAAGTTGAAAAATTAAAAACGTTTATCATGTACAAAACTTTAACATGCAAATATATATATATATATATATATACACACACCACTAAACGACTGGTTAATATACGTAGATGTACATATAATACGTTTCAAAATAAATCACAAAAAAAAAAAAATCTTTGAATACATAAATGTAATTTTTTTCTGTTATTCAAGAAGTTTACAAGGCAGTTATATTAAACCGAAATCGTATATTCTTATTTAACACGTTTTTATCTTGATCTCTTCTCTTATACTGTGCTCTCCTCTCCCTTCTTGTTCTAACCTTGTAATTTATTTTAATTTTCATCTTTTTATCTTTTACATTAAATGCATAAAATAACAAAAAGGAATTACATTCATAATTATCATTTAAACACACATTAAGTATATTATGTACCATATCCCCGTTTTATTTCGTATCGTTTAATTTAATTGTATTATACGGCAGACCTATAGGCAACAAATACATTTTATTGAACATGTACCTATTTAATATGAAAGTAGTGTACTGTTATTGTTCTGATAAAAGTCCGTTATTATTGCTTTCAACAGTTTGTTGAGTATTTTTTATTATTTAAATAGTTGTATACAGTAAAAGTATAAGTATAACTCAGCGTTTTAAATTAATTTTTTGTCGAATCAAATTCATACGGGTACAATTGCGAAAAATTAAAAAATTAATTTTCCTTTTTTTAAGTCCAAAGTTTATTAGTAATTTGTTCATATAAAATAACTATGTTAAAGGACACATATACAGTCATAATATCGATGTGGGATTTTATAGTAAGTAGATGCCTATATGTTTATAGGCATATTGTATATACTCGTACATAATGTATGAGAGTGGTCGATCATCTTTTATGGTTAGTATTATACTGCACTCGGTCAAGCGTATGTATATGTATATCAGAGACCTGATATATATTACAAATCGTAGTTCTGAATATTAATTATTACAAACATAAGAATAGCAGTAATATATAAGAACGATGTAAAATATATCTATCTAACTGTAATAGGTACTAACACACAGTATTGTCTAAGGAAATAAGTTTATAACAATAGGCACATAACATATAGAACATTGTCCGAATCATTTCAACGATAAATAGGTATAAACGTAATTTATACAATGTATATAATATGATGTTGTATTTACATACCATATTCAGTGTTGTCAAATGATTTACAGGCATATTATCAATTTAAATGATAAGTATACTTTTAGATTCTGAGTGAAGCGAAGGATCTTATGGTTTTACAATGATGTTTATTTTTTATTTTTTTTTCTGTAAACACTTTTTCGTATAGAAATCCTTGTCCAAAAGTTTTGTCCAGCAACTTTTTAGATTCGAAATTGAACTGAGATGGTACTTTAAACAGGTCATTTTTCCAAAATCTCCATAGTTTTTCCAGTAATCAAGAATAACGATCGAAAAACTGAGTAAAAACGGTAAAATCGGTAAAAATCCGCCGTAAACGAGATTTTCACTGTTCAGATTTTAGGTATTTAGTCATAAATCGAAAAGTATTGAAGCTAGAAACTTGAAAATTTTATCCAACACATACTTTTTAATAATGGACAACATTTTCAGAACAATTATAGCACTTTTGACTTAAATATAGAACTTTTAATTTTTATTATCAAAAATATTGTAGTATGTATAAACTCTTCAGTCAGATAAACACTTCGAATTGGATACTCGATAATACTGCTCAAATATACGGGGGTCGTACCTCGATATACATATACTATAAGAAAATCCTAAAATGAAATCTCACTTAATATTCTACTAACGATAAATGATCATAGTAATTAGATTTTGTAAAGTTCACAAATCGCAAATCATGTGAAAGGAAAAACCAAAACGATTCTTTTTATTTCGTAGTAATATTATGTGAATCACATTCGGTCGGTACACTTTATGTGGTCGTGTCCCGATTCGCCGAAATCCCATTTCGCCGACGTTCCATTTCGCCGAAAATTTCGTTCCATTTTGCCGACGTTCCATTTCGCCGAAAGCATTGCATCCGTATGCTTAAACACTTATCTTGGACCTTCCCTCCAAGTCACTATGCTTACAATACTTTACTATACACTGTATAAAGTCGATAAAACCGATAGTGTGTGGGAAACTCACAAAGCAATCTCACCATAGGTATAATTCATATATTATCATCTTTATCTTACTACCGATAATCTATATAATATATTATAAGCTTAATTAGCGATGGAAATTATGAAACGACGCGACGACGGCCGTTCAAATTGTATCAGTTCCGTAAAACCTTTCGAAGTATCACAGGCGTTTGCAAGATTCAGTCATAATTCAGAAATAAAACAAGTTTATAATAATATATAATAACCACTAACTTTTGTTGATTTGCCATAATCACTTGTAATAAATATTGTAATGTTATATTATCATTTAGGTATTTTCGTTAACTTTCGTCACAGGTATCTATACGTATAATATGACAATATAATATCTGGGATTTTCGTCAAGTCGACGAGTTCGTTATTGTTATATGAGCGAGTTTTATAAAGTAGCCGTTTTATTATTATTTTAAAATTAATATTGATAAAGGTAACCGCTATTTGAAGGTCTCCCATTGAAAAGTAGGGAAAACTTCCGCTACAGAGAGGTTTCGTTATAATTGTGAGGTGTCTGTCAAGTAAAATTTCACTTTAAATATAAATATAAAAAAAAAAAAATTCGGCGAAATGGAACGACGAAAAAAAAAACAAAATACCAATTCGGCGAAATGGTATTTCGGCGAATCGGGAACGGACCCTTCGTGCGGGGCCCAGCAAAATCGTGTGGCCCGGTGCGATCGCACCGCTCGCCCCCACCCACTTAGGGCCGGCACTGAGGTACAATAGTCGTTTCTCGCGTAAGCGCGGCATCGCGGTTATGATAATATTATTATCGCACGGCATCTGTGTCGGTTTGTTTTAATTTTCGCGTACGCCGAAACGGTCCCGCGCGCGTGCAACGAAATATTTTCGGGAGGAGCTACAACTATGGACTGCAGAGTTAAATTACTACTTCTGTCTAGAACGACTAAAAAGATACAGGAGTTACAGCAGGTTTCTGTCTACATTTAATTTACAGAATGTCCCAAAACGATGTTTGAAAAACGCAATAAAATCTGTCCCGACTAATCGCATTATTTCGATTGGATGAAAATCTAAATAAACATAAAGCACCGTTTAAATAATACGACAAACGTTTTAATTATTTATTGAAAATAGAAAAATCATTCAAAATTATTTTTAAAATAATTTAATAATATACAGTTATTATTTAAGTTCATGCTGGATAAAATTCTTATAAATCCTAATTAAGAATAATAACATATTTAGAATAATATCAAAATACTAATTTATTCACTATATATTTATATATGAAAATATTGACTGTATCTTAGCAGTGTATTCATGGAGATACAGGAACTATAATATCGATTCTGGGCAATGTATCTTTTAAGATACAATTCATAACTTTGAACTTTCAAGTCTGACATTTTTTTTGGTGATATTTTTGACTTCAGTGACTTCTAATTAGTCTAAAAATATCAACTTGATAATTTTCACTTGATTATTTTAAGTCTTGCCAAGTTAAGGGTTAAGTGAATTTCAAAGTATTTCGAGAGATTTCGGAGGGGGCTGTAGCCCACTAGCTCCCCCCGCCCCCTATATACGCCACTGCCGACTAAGGTGTGCCGTACGATGAAAGTTTATAAATGTGTATAAATAGTGATTTGCGCGCGATGTACGCGAAAATCGTCGTCGGATACGAAAAATATGACTCACCGTTTTGACGTCGTCGTCTCCCCGGACGTCGGTGGCGAACGGTCTGACCCGGAACACTGCCTGCATGGTGGCGGCGGCGGTCTGGTACGCGAACATGCAAAGCGATAATAGGAAAATAGAACGAAAAAAATAAAAAACAAAAAACAAAACTGTAAAATACCGACGGGGAAACGTCGCGGCGGAAAACGGTGAGCGACCCGTTCAAAATCGACCGAGCGTCACGGCGGCGGCGGCGGCGGCGGCGGTGGTCGACAGAGCGTCGACGTCGTCGTGGCAGCTAGCGGACGGCCGATACATGTTGCCCGCGCGACGTCCGGTCGGCGTTTGAGAGCGACTCGCCGGCAGCCGCGCGCGCCGCAAATGTCTTTTCGGCGTGGAAAAACCCGCTTTCCCCGCCTCCGCCGCCGCCGCCGCCGCCGCCGACACCAACGACCCTACCACCGCCACCGGCCGTTCGATCAAAGGCCACTGTGTCATGTGGCGCGCTGGGCTACTGTTTTTGTTTTTTTTTTTTTTTTTTTTTTTCACTATTGAAACTCCTTGCTTTTTTTTTTTTTAATGCAGGTATGCGTAGTGATGGGCTGTGGATAAATACCCAACGGGTAAGAAGTATATTTTAGGTAAATACCAGGGTATTTACCCACGTCATTTTTTCCTTTGAAAAATTGGGTATTTTTTTTTTTTAATATGGCTATACTGTTTTATCTTAAATTGTGGTTGTAACCAAGGTGGATATAATATATAAAATTATGGGAAGAAAAAAGGACATAGTGCGTAAATACTTCGAACAATTCATATCTAACGATAAATGTCAGTCATGCTAGTTTTGTCAAAAAGAGTAGAATATGAATGTGAATAAAATGAAAGCACATTTACTTAAATGTTCAAATTGCCCACAACAAATAAAACAAAAATTTTATTCAAATACAATTTCTAATGTTACTGAAGATCAAGTACAAACAGCTGTTGATGAATATGATGCTCATTTAGATGTCAATTCGCACAAGCCATCAACAAATTTTTGATCACATGAATAAATCAGAGAATGTAAGTAAAATAATTAATTTAAAAAAATTATATTAAATAGTAAGCTTTTTTTGTTTATCATTTATTACCAATGTATTATTATTTAAATACAATATTTGCTTGTTTAACACTAAAAACTTGGTACCTATCTGTGTAGGTATAATGTTTAATTATATAAATTGACAAAAAATTTTTTTTTTAATTTTACATTATTACATATGTATTTAAAAGGTACAAAAAATCAAAATGTTAAGGGTTATCTATATGCTATATGAAAATTACAACTTATAATAAATTAAGTACCTACATAAATAATATTGTATTCATGGCTATTATAATTTATTATTTTAATACTGGTGTAGTATCTTTCATAATATTTTATATTTATAAATTTATAAACAATCTATGCTTATTAATTTTTTTTTTTTTTTTTTTTTTACTTCTACTTATCATAATATTTTTTCGTTAAGTAGATATTTAGGCTTAGTTTAAATCTATTTGAATTAGGTACCTAAGATAGTTCTCTAAGTTGTTGTATAATAACATTTATTAAACTTATCTGTTTAAATAAAAATTATAAAACTATATACCTAATTTAGGTATTTTGGCTTGGATCACCACATTTTAACATTTGTTCGTTGATGAACAAAATTTTATTGAATATTTTTTGTTTGAAGTAATTACCCAAATTACCGGGTATTTATTTTAAATATCGGGTAAATAACTAGGGAATTTACTAAACATATATTTACCGGGTATTTGTCCATCATTAGGTATGCGTGTGTTGGATATACGACGCGCGTGGTGATGGCGCTTATTTACGATCATACAAAACAAACCTTTACCTTAAAAACGCTCATGCGCGCATATACCTATTCGAATAATTTTTTTATTTCAAGTCATCAGTAGTACACGATACAAATTCAGTGATGTTCACATAGGGTATTCTGCGTATACGCCGTATATAATCTCAAACAAATTTAAAAAAAATATTTATATGTATATATACATTTTTTTGATTATATGGTTTATTTTTTACTTGATAGATCTAAATCGGTTCTAGTATAACATTATAATAGACACTATTTGAAATTGTAGGAGCTCGTGAAACAAATATGCAAAAATTTCGTATAGTTATTTACTGATCCTTCCGTGACAGCAGCGTCATTTCAATTTTTGTTAGAGAAGGGTGCAAACATTTTGATAGGTCCATATCCGACTGTATAAACAATACTGACCCATAGACGTGCGCAGAACTTTTGTACAGGTGCGGCATTATTTTTTCTTGTTGGCTCTCAGTTTGTCTAATGGTTATTTTATGATAGCATTGGCAGAGATTGGGGTTTTTTTAGGGGAGGCTTAACCCCTCCAAAAATTGAAAGCCCCAAAAATTATTTAAAATTTTTCAAAGTATGAATTACTTATCACGCTATTTTAATTGTTTTATTTGCCTTGTTATCAAGATGGATTGATATCCATTGATATATCCTATTATGACACCTAGCACAGCCTGCTGTCTTATACTCTATGGTTACTATATTATATTGCTATTTACTACAAATTATTTATATTTGATTATTTTTTTGAAACTATCTTGAAATTTTTTTAGGGCAAGATAGGAAAATGAGATTCTAGGAATTAATACAGGTACGGCACAGGCACGGTATAGGCCGTACCCGTGCGCACGCCTATGAACTGACCACTTCGCTTGCCAATTAATTATTGTCATCGAGATTTTTATCATTAGTAAATATTGCTATCTAAAACTATAAGGTACGAATAGCCGACGTTTTTCGCGAAAAATTCGTAGTGAACTAAATAAAGATAATATGTTACATTTATATTACCTATTTCTCAATGATAATTTATATTTTTTTCCAAGAGGCACCAAAACCTTTTCTGCCCTTTAAAAATAAACAGGAAATTAGCCTTATGCATGCGATTTTTTTGATTATTTTTTTAAGAAGAATTTTCCTCTCAGTAGTTAATAACCTTGTTTTAGCATTGTTCAGCATATTAGTATACCCTCGTATAGGAAATGATGGGAACATCACTGGATAAAATCGTTGTTCAAAACGTTCGTCCTTGTATTTCAACAACGACTATTTGTAGTTCGTAATACTTATAACACAACGATGACGGATCCAAGGGGGTAATGAGATAAATACCCCCTTGAGCTATTTTTTTTGTATAAGTAGTCATGTACTATCCTATTGAATATGACTAAATTTAGTATTGGATATATTTCAATTACCCGTGGAGGGAGGGGGACTTGGATAATTTCTGGATACGCCACTGCATCACGGATATTCTCTAGTTCATCATTAGCTTTCGAGTTTTCGCCCGGAAAATATGTGACTATTGGGCCAATACATAAAATGTGTTATATTTTGTTCGTTCGTATGGCTATTTTTAAAATAATAATAATATTATGGACGTGCTATATTCATATTTCATATACGTGGTGTGCAGTGGGGCGTATCTACTCTCTAGGGAGGATCTCATAGGGCCACAGTCCTTCTTCGCCTGAAAGCCAGAGAAAATATTTTAGTATTTAGATTATCCTTTTTTATTAACAACATTATAAAATTATTGCCATTTCGATGTCTTACATAAATTTACGGCCACAATTCATGATATATAGATTCTCATTAATCTTAAATCGTGCTTATATGAAAAATCAATCATCTCCTTCCTACTAATAAAAGTCCTAAATACGCCAATGCAGTCATGCGTATAAATTATAATTAGTTGTTACATATTGTGCGACGAATAACGTTTTGCATACTAAGTGGCTGTATAATTTCAATAATTTATATATAGGGGCGTGTTTTGTTCGCCCGTTCGCGTTCAATAAGGACACGTTCACGGGAGTTAAGGACCACTGTAAAGGTTACGTTACATAACTATAAATATAAATATATATATATATGTTTACGGACAAGTACATTCAGGGTGTATAAATTAGGGAAGAAAGAGACTCCGGTCCGCGGGACTCTTGGATCTGATGGTGTTAAACAAGCTGACCTCACGAGCCACGAGATCATTTACGACTTTTTTTTTATGAATGCGGCCCATCCCTTCCGGCGGGTTCTGCACCACGTTACCCCCGCAGACTACCTTATCTCCGCATAGAGCGCAGCACTTTGATAACCACACCGTAGCATAATGAGCTTAAGTACTGTAGTCGTATGTACGCGTGTTATATTATATCATATTATACTATTATGTCACATCATATTATTATTATATCACACAACGACCACAATTTATATTGCGTATGTATATAGCTACATAATCCTTAATTGGATGAGTTTTTAACTAAAACAATGTAACGTACGTAACACAAAATCTTTAGTCGCTGATTTTCGGTGTAGGTACCAATAATTTCGAGTTTGTTCATCATGCTATATAGTTTTGTAAGGGGGGAGGGGGGTTAAAATATTAAATAACTCTGTCGGTGCCCGTCGTCTGGGAATATTTGGCAACGAATAAAATATGGCGAAATCGACAGAAATATGCCCCGCACGATGATGACCACCAAATATAAATTTTCAGTACTACACAGTACACACACACACACACACACACACACACACACACACATGCGTGAACATAGATTTCGACGTCACTGTTTTTGTCATTACCGGATGTCACGGCCGGCGCGAGATAATTGTATGATGATGTTTTAGTCTGCGAGCAAAATAATTAACGATGGTGCACAACAACGTTGTATTATATTATATACTTAATTGATTTTGTTTTTTTTTGTTTTTTGTTTTTTGGTTATTTGACACAACATGACTGTTTAGTGAAACGAATAAAGTTGTCCTTTCTATTTAGTTTTTTACATGGACGTTATATAATTGCAGTGGATTTTTTATTCTACGCCGTCTGTGTACGCATTCATTTCGAAAAGTCTGAGTAATGCTATGCAATACCATCAAAATTAAAGCGTGTTAGAAACCTATAATGAAGTTACTAAAAAATTAATGAACATCAATAGTGTGAAAACTGTTTTAAAACAATTGCATTGTATAATTTTTACGTTAATTTTGATAATATTTTCCATTAGTTAATTATCATAATTATTATTTTCATTATTGATGGTATAAACAATATATTTTTTAATACATTTACTCGATTACAAAAAAAAATTAAATAAACTCGTTGGGGTGAAAAAAGATAGTACCTATTTCCATAGACACATGTTGTAGAATAATTATCAGGTGGAAATGATAAGGTTGATAACGATTTATGTTCTCGTGTTTGTATGTGATATTAGTATATTACTGTAATTAAACATGTCGTATTATATTATGCCTATTGCCTGTTGCTTGTTTACGTACACTATTTTGGTTTTTAAGATGATAATATATTATTTTTTTAAATTTTTACGCAAGGTTAAAATGCGTACCTATATATGCAAATTTTAAATGTTGGAGTACCGTTTCACGTTTAATTGAATATACCTATAATATAGGTCCTATATATATAGTTGCGTACAGATAAAACTTTTTTCCATAGTTTAAAATAATATCAATTTTACTAACGAATACTAACATGTAGTACAATGCAAAACATTCCGTTGGTAAAATGATTTGATCAAATATTTTCCATAGATGTTTAAGGAAGTAGGTATAACCAGTTATAGGTAGTCAGTTAAATTTTTGAAGTACAAGTGGAAAACAGTACCTACTTTCGTTACAGTAACTATATGATAAGTTTAATGATTATTATGTTTCTAAATGTTCATGTCATATGACGATGTGAGAGTGCATAAGTGTGTGTGTGTGTGTGTGTGTGTGTGTGTGTGTGTGTGTGTGTGTGTGTGTGTGTGTGTGTTTGATAAAAACACGATTTTTTTCTGACCGACGACAAACAGTCGCCTTCTTAGGTCGAACACGTTTTATTTAAATATATATTGACAAATTAGCATTTTATAAAACAGTCGCATGATGAATCACTCATTGTTTCGCATGAACGAAACACGATTCGGGTTTTTGACGACGTGCAGCAAACGCATCGTTATTATCATCGTCGTTCGTTCGTTGGCACCGGGGGGAGGGGGGAATTCATAAATAAAATACCTACTAATAACGACGAAAACACATGACCTTATTATAGGATGTTGAAAAAAAAAAAATGAAATATAACAATCAAATCTCGGTGACTGGAAGTCGAGAAATATAATAATGATATCATATATACACATGCACGCGCATACGGGGATTATTTGCACGACTCGCTGGAATTATGAAAATATTCCACGTACCAGCTTGTGCCAAAAAAAAAAAAAACAACAACAATAATGAAACGTGACGTGATCGTCGATATATCTTATACAGTCAATGTTTGTTATTATTATTATTATTATTATTATTATTGTGTGTGTGTGTGTACGAGACAAAGACGATTTATTTGTTATTGACATCACGGCGAAATAACGTCAATAACATACGCTTGTCGGTATTGCTCGACTTTGACGACGATAACGACGCAGACGAATAATATTTAGGGTGGTCCCCTTTTTGGCTGAAATCTACCTTTCACTCTTCGGCCAGAGTCCGTTTACGGCCATTACGTAACGTCTGTTCTCGGTCGGTACACAATGTCGAGTAGGTACCAGTGGTAAATTCGTAACGAGTTAGGGAACTGTAAAGCTCACTGTGCGAGCGTGATAAAGTCCTGGTTTCTTAACGTGACTTCATATGAATCAATAAGCCACATAGTTCTAGGTGTTCGATTTAAAAATCGTTTGGTCACTTTTATGTTTAGACAGCTATTTTTTTTTTTTTTAAGTTTTAATTTAAGTCGTAAATTATTCGTTCCGACAACTAACGGACGAATGAACGAACTCGGCCGGAATTTAGGGTGCTCTAAACTTGGGTTAGTTAAGAAACCTAAAAACCGTAATTAATTTTTGTTATCTCGTTGTCGTGATTATCGCTTTGGATCTAAATTGCTATAGAAACATCGTTATTATTTCATTTGAAATGAGCATTTTAATATAGGTAATAGGTAAATAATTGATTTAGACAGACGGTAAACGAATGCCACCGTTATATCGAAACACCAAAGAAGTAAATCTTCACTACTATTTGCATTTACAGTACAAACATTATAAAAACAAAAAATTATTTAACTTTTTACCTTTGTTAATATTATTGACATGTACTGAATATCCGGTATAATTAATCACTCATATTTGTGTTAAATAAGACCAGTGAGATTCCATATCACGTAAAATGTATATCGATATTAAAAAAAAAAAAAAACCCAATAAAAAGATGAAATCGTAGTTTTTTTTTTCGACCGTCATCGGTGCCCAGAACACTGTGATACCGGCCGAGAACAGACGTCTTAGAGCTGGCCGTAAATAAGGACCCGGGCAGAAAAACGCGAGTTTCGGATCGGCCGTAAACGGTTTCGCCCGCGACACGTCCAATCGGTCGGTACGACCCTAACTGCTGGTCGGGAACTGTTCGCCAATAGACTGCATGATCCGTCCGACGGCGGGAAATCGACGCACGAAAACCCCGAAAACCGTCTGTTCGAGACGTCACGACCAGTGTTGGAAAATATCTAGATAAATTTATTTTCAGTTATCTTTATCTTTATCTAGATAAAATTTTAGTTATCTATGAGTACCTACAGAGCCGTGCCGTTAAGGTTTGGCGCCCAGGGCAAAATTAAAAATATTCGCCCCCTATTTTATTTATCATTAATCGTATTGCATTTCATTCGTATTAAATTAAATTTTTTTTTACGACGTATTTCGAACATTGATTTGACAAAAAACTAAAGCTAATTGTAATAGTAATTATCAAAAAAAATAGTTAGGTATAATTTATTAATTTATACCGTATTAATTAATTAAAAATGATACATATCACAAATTATATTATATATACATATTATATTTACAAATTTAAACTTAATTTTCCTGGACTTTAATGAAAAAAATAATATTATATAATACCAAAATGCAATAATTTGTATCGGGTTTTTATTCACTATCGCTTATCGCACTCCGCGTGCTCGACGTGCAGTCGATTTTGAGATAAAGAATACGATAATTTATTATAAAGCCAAATAGGCAATACAAGAATAAAACTAATACGTTATGGTTGAATAATAATAATTATTATTACTCGAACATAGTCAGAAATTTGTTCAGAAAAAATGTGTAATGGTCCAAAATAATTGTAAAACAATAATCTTTCTCATATATTTTATTTATGTAAAGTTTAAAATATTATAAAAAAAATTTTTGGCGCCCCTTTAAGCCATACGCCCGGGGCATATGCCCCCTAGGCCCCCCCCACGGCACGGCTCTGAGTACCTACCTAGATAGGTAATTTATTTAAATGACCTGAAAAAAAGGAAATTTAAAATATATAATTTTATTAATTTTTTTTTTTTTTTAATTAATCGAAAAGATTACTGAGAAAAACTCGTGTGGAGGCCCAGGAAAGGAGATTATAATATGTACTATCATGAAAGTGAAGTAGCCATACGCAACAATTTGTTAAAAAATGCAGAAATGTATTATTATTTTAATTTTAAGTCAGAGAATGATTTGTCATCTTTTATGAAGTTTATTTAAAAAAGTACATGTATTTTTAAATGTTTTAAATTATGTATTTTTTTTATTTTTTTACCTTATACCTGTAGGATGTAGATCCTGAATATTTTCAAAATTAAACATGAAATTGTCTCAAAGTTATCTTTATCTAGATAAAATTTATTATAATTATCTTTATCTGTATCTAGATAAATTATTAGTTATCTATTCCCAACACTGGTCACGACGATGCTGCTCCGGGCGCGCCTTGCAAACAACACGCGGACGCGTACGTGTGTTTGTATTCGCGCGCGGCCGACGGCTCCGAGACCGCGTTGGATTTCCGTTCGCGAGCGAATACAATAATTAATTACTACTGTTATTATTATTATTATTATTATTATTTTCGTACGACGAACGGTTTCGTTCACCCGGGCGAGTCGATCCGAAACGGACGTCCGAGACATCGTCGTCATAAATCGAGTTTGCGCAACACAAACCGAATTGTCAATGTCGTATCGTCGACCAAGTTTGTTTTTTTTTTTATTATTCAATATTATCACCGACTACCGTCGTGTTACCTATTTAAATGCGCCGAAAACGCGTAACGTTTTAAAACGTTTTCAAGGTTACTCTCTGCGCGACGTTATTAAAACGGTGTACACCGTATACATGTAATAAAATAGGTACGTAAGTATTTCAGAAAACTAAAAACCCGACGAGTCACGTCGATAAAAACTGGTTGAAACAATTTTTTTTTTTTAAATTTTTTATGTAATATTTTATAAGTTTCTTTGCTCTTTAATATTGTGCGCCAAAAAAAAAAAATGATTTATCTACGATTTTTACAAGGTTAAATTGAAATCGTCAAGTCATCATTAGATAGTAATATAAACTATATTATATTATGTTATAATTTAATAAAGTCGAGTGCTCGTTAAATTGATATGAAAAGTTTTATCGGCGCACTTTGTTTTTCTTGACAGAAACACAAGTACTCATATACACTGTTTTAACACTGCACCGAGTGTCGGCGGCCAACACACACACCTCTGTACGACTATTTGATTGCAAAAAGTATAATTTTTACGAGTATTAATAGGATAGTAATATTTTACAATAAATACAAGTATTTTGTAAATTAGTATCTGTGCTCATAAAGTAATAATATATTTTTTTTTAAACGGACACGTAAATAATTGATTTTACGGTTTCGTACGCAATATGCGATGCGCCTAAAAACGTATAAAACATATAAACGGCGATGACGGCGGCGGCCGGACGGGGTGGAAAACTGTTTAACGAAATCGTCTCGGCCGCGTGTCGCAGTAGACGGCCTCGCGCCCCTTCCGTTCGAAATCTAGTGTTGGAAATCCGATGCTTTCCCCTCGTGTTGCGAAATAATATTTTTCGCGTTTTATCCGCGTGTCAAACATACGTGTCATATTTATCGACGAAATCCGTCCGAACGTTCGTAAGTGCGCGCGCGGGCGGAAGCAGTCGTCGACGAGTGGGCCGAAATCGGATTATCGTTGTTATTTTTCGTTTTCTCTGCCCCCACCCTCTCTCTCTCTCTCTCGCTATTTGTTATTGTTTCTGTTATATATTTTTCTCTTCTCTTTTTCGGCAACGACGAAAAACGAACGGGATACGGTGAGATGCGTGTGTGTATGTGTTATGTACGTACGTATGTATATATTTATATTTATACAACCATGTGTATATAATATAAATACGTTTATAAAACATATATATGCGCTAGGGTAAGCGGATTAAATCGTTAGACAATGAGGTCCTTGAGACTATATGATAAATATACTATCGTATGCACGAGTATAAACGAATATCGGCTGATTATGTTCGCAGAGTCGCGTGAAATAGTTTTGTTTTTTTTTTTTTTTTTGTGAAACAAAAAAAGATCTTATGCGAACAGTCACACACATTCATATTATATACATCACGTACATATTCGCACATATGTGTGTGTGTGTGTGTGTGTGTATGATACGTGTGTTAAGTAGACAGATATGCAGGTATACAAGCGTATATACATGTGCGGGCCATTATCGCAGCGTGCGAATATTATTCACGTGGAATATATATAAATACACGCGCACGCGTTTAATTAAACCACGATGAGCTGCATAAAAAAACAATATAAATCGTATAAATAATTTGAAACTCTCGAGTCGATATAATTACGTATGCGCATGTATTTATGTGTACATATATATATATATTTGTAGATACGGAAGAGAATGAGCTGCACGATTCTCGCGGTAATATACACACACCGTGGGCGTGCACACGGCGTCGTTTCCATTGGGCGGGTACTTTTTTTTTTGGGATTTTATTTTTCGTTTGTTATTTAAAACATCGTCTCTTTTACAACGCACAGACACACGCGCACACCCGCTTACAAGGAGAAAAAGTGTAATAAAAGAAAATGAAACGGAACAAAAAAACCGACCCCGTGTACTAATACTAAATTATATTGCAGCTCGCAGAGTTCGAATATATCTGCGCGCAGCTATGTGTGGTAGTCGCGGCGAGTCGTTGCCGCCGCAGCCGCCACTGAGACGAGGGTTCGTTTTATAATAATATGCGTTTTAGGCCAGTTGGTAATCGCACTGAATATATGCCGCGCGTATGAGGGAGACTCGAGTGCAAAAAAGCTGAGCGTAGTAAGTTTATGTCCCTGCGAAATGCGTTGACAGGCATGTATAGTGAAAGCGTGATGTATATGTATTTGGAGGTCTCGGGTTATCGTTACATTCGGAACGATTTATTTTTCGTTTTTTTTTTTTTTTTTTTTTTTTATCGCCGTTGTTATCGTGTTTTTTCATTTCCATTCATACGTCCGAGACAAAAATTTCAACCGACAGTTACTTATACTCACTGTGGCCGTTTTATTTGAAATTTAAATCAACGGCAATAACGCATAAAAATACTGAATATATCTACTGAGTGTATAATTTCAGCACAAAGATATTTACAAGTTAAATCATCGCCCGGGTGTGGTGCGTCTATGATTATATTTTCTAATATACAAGAAATTTACATACGAAATAATAAGTGGTGTTTTTAGGGGCGGAAGTACAAGGGTACTGGATACTAATCTCTGATAAATTATATGATATATTGTAATAATCAATTTATATATTACGTGCTATGAGTACTTAATGTGGCTAGAATAATAAAAATTAAAAAAAGTATATATATATATATATATATATATGTGTGTGTGTGTGTGTGTGTGTGTGTGTGTGTGTGTGTGTATACGTCATTTACATATATACTTAATGATAATATGCTATGTTTGTCTAATGATAGTCCATGTGATATTTTTAACCATCAAACTCGCGAGACATTGTCGTGTCGCAACCAATTATTGATATTAATGAGGAATTATTTTTTTGTCACCCTCTACACGTTATTATGTATATATATATATATATGTGTGTGTGTGTGTGTGTGTGTGTGTGTGTGTGTGTGTGTGTGTGTGTGTGTGTGTGTGTGTGTGTGTGTGTGTGTGTGTGTGTGTGTGTGTGTGTATGTGTGTGTATAGAAGTGGCCGCTATTTACCGGCGCATATAGGCTTTACCGTTATTTTATTTTCTCGGCAGCTTTTACCTCTAATCTCGGTCTGTCAATCCTCAGTCTGCTTTGAGGCAATAGACTTTTCTGATTAAACGCGGATTATATATATATATATATATTTATAATAACTATGTATATACGGTGCAGACAACGCTCTCAGAACAATCAACAGTACACTCTATACATAGTATGATTGTACAGTGTATACAGACCAACTCGGGGAAATCATTCTGTACGCACGTCATCGTCACTCGTCCAATCCACGGACTTATGAACAGCCGGGGATAACCACCCCCATATACCCTGTAGAATACACCTCGTCCACTATCATAAAGAAAACAAGTCGACGTGACCCTCTTTCGACGTGTATATATATATATTATAAACCCTCTAATTGCACTTAACATTTTTTTTCTCGATTCATCTCACAAAGCTCGTATTCGACACATGTCTCGGCACAAATTCGAATCGCACGCCCGCTCTAGGCTTGAAACCAATCAATACGCGAGCGTTTTATGACTAACCATCAAGGCCCCGTGGTTTATGTGTGTTTAATGTTTATCCATATTCATTCTGGCAAACGTGAAATCAGAGCGTGCAGCGTGTATTACTTATTAGATATTTGCACGGCCCTATAACGCTACTATTGCCAAAATGAACAAGCACACGATATAATATCATAGTGTGGATTATTTGTATTGATCAGAGTAACTAAAAAACAGTTTAACATTGCCTTCTATATCCTCCTCAAATGTAAGATATTAAATGGTTCGGGTGAGTTGAAAACAATTTAGATACGATTAGGTTAAGTTTGCCCAAAAGTGATTTAAAAATGTCGTTTAGCCTGTGCCTAAGTTTCATTGGTGCTTGGTGAAAATGTTGAATTTCTAGCTTCTTTCCAACACTTTTGAAGATACTACTCAATATGAGTAAAACGGATTTCGTGTAATATGAAAATCTAGTTTACGACGCATTTTATCGTTTTCGTTCAATTTTTAAGTGATTTTCCTAAATTTGGAACATCCTGATGATAATTTATAAAAACATTTTATTTTTTCCAGTACACATAAAATATAAAGGATCTGATCCATAACGAGACAGAACATATAAGTTTAACGCCCTTACTACTACTTGCAAAAGTGTTCACAAACGTGAAAAAAAAATTCATCGTTACAAAACCATTTTATTCTCACGCTTTACTTTACAGAATCCCCCCCCTTCAAAAAAAAAAAAAAAAAAAAAAAATACGTAAAACGTGTCGATTATTTACTATAGGGCCCCAGTAAAAATTCTGGATTTTTCGTTATTTCTATTGTAACGGACGTGTTACTATAGTTGCTCATCCCTCGTATTAAGCATAGCATATAGTTACCGACTATCGATTTTCAGGACTCGTTCCGCGACGTACACGCGGTATATACGATAATCGCTATCGCTTCTATCGTTGGGCTCGTTATCGCCGTACTTACGCTCCGAGTGTATAATGATACATCGCGAAGGTATACGTAGGTAATAATATACATAACACGGTGGCGGATCTCGGCGACGGCGGCGGCGGCGGCGCGCGTTAATGGACGGGGGGATTCGTCGTCATCAGCGCGCAGCTCTTATATTCTTGTAAGACGCAGGAAGTCACGATCACCAATAATCATTACACGTGACGTTCGTGCGGAATAATAATAACGACGACGAGAGCGACGACGACGACGACACAGAAGTGAAAAAAAAAAAATGAAAAAAAAACGAAACAAAACCTAACGAAATACACACAATAATCATTATAATACGAAAACCAAAACGTGTATAGTAATAATATGTCTCTCCTATTGTGTTGCCAGCACGCGTCAACGTATGTGTGTGTGTGTGTGTGTGTGTGTGTGTGTGTGTGTGGCGCAAGTATAGCCAAGCAATAAGTTCCGGTTCCTGCGGTGAGTCATCGTCGCCGCGTCCCGTACTTCCGAGGCGAACAACCGAGCGTTGCACGTGTGTGTGTGTGTGTGTGTGTTCGGTATAACGGGTCCTGCCGTGTACACATCGGATATTGTACACACACACACACGCACACGCACTTACGTATTGTGTATTTTTTTTCATCGTCGTACACTCAGAGTCGTCGGCGGCATTTGACTTCCGCAATCGCGCGGACTCGGTTCCTGTGTGTCGGTTATTATGTCTCGTCCACCACGAGCGCATCGCATATTATGAGCGAGTGCTCGTGACGACGTGTCGTGAATACCGCAGCAGCACGCGCGATGTCCGTCCGTCGCAATTTGAATATTAACAACGACGATGATATAATGCGACGGACGTACCTATAGCTGTCGGCGCACGACCGATACGCGTCTCGTATATCGTATATTATGATATCGTACAGACGTTTGTTCCACCGGTATATCGTTATAAGTATACATAATATATATTATTATAAATATTCGTACACGTTCTAAGTCATAACATTATTATTATTATTATTATTATATCACATCATAGCGGTCCGCGTGTATAATATAATAATATATACGTACGAGTACGTGGTGTATACGACGACGTGTGGCTACAAGAAGTTGTAAAATAATTAATTCGTGTACTATGAATCGATATAATATATTATTTGTATTATTATTATTATTGCGACGAGACGTTCGCCTTATTGGCTTTCGACGCGTCCAGCTCCGGTGACGTTACGCGTCCTAAATGCGTGTAGGTATAATGATGATAATAATAATTATTATTGTCGCGATAAAATACACACACACACACACGCGCACACACGGTGTGTCCGTTATCTAAACGTCCGTTCCGTTACGTATACAAAGCTGTATTTTATTTCATTGCGCACACGCGACGTGTGGTAAAATAATATTAAATATGTACGGGACAATGTCCGTACGGTAATAAATATTGTGTCGGACAGGGAGCAAGCCGGTGCTGCAGACGAGTGTATAAAATAATTATAATATAATATACACGACTGTAGTAATTGTAGTGTGACGCTGTTCTGGTGAAAATGAACGACAGGAAGCCTTTGAGATGTATTTGTTTTACCGCCACCGGTCGACACCTTCCATGGTCCCATAGGTAAGGGGGGCTTTGGGTGTTTGAACGCCCCCCGAAATTAAATAAGACGATTTTGAGCTTTTTGTGACTTTGTTCGAGAATGTTATCAACTCGCGTGTTATTATGCACTAACTACTAGGTATAATTTGTGGGAAACCACAATTTACATTTTATATTATGCTAGTTCTTAGTTGCAGTACGGTTTAATTCGGAATATTTACTGTGGAAATTCAAAAGAAAAAAAGAAAAGTAAAAGAAAAAAATGATTGTAGACCGTCCTCAGCATTTGAAGCATTTTTTTAAATGTGATTCTGAATTTTTACCAAATATAAAACAGTTAACTGTTATTTCTACACTTCCCATATCAACTATACTACTGCAGAAAGAACGTTTTCAACATTACGACGACGTGTTAAATCATATTTGAGAAATTCGACAGGAAATAAACCCGTCTTGCCTGGACTTGCCTTGCTAAGCGTTCATCGTGATATTAATATTGACCCGGAATAGAAGTTATCAATATTTTTAAACTTCAACAAAGAAAACAAGGTTTTATCATAAAAATGTTTTATATATTTTTAAATTTGTAACTTATATGGACAAAAATAAATATTGTAATGGTATTCAATTGTAATAAAAAAATAATTCATATTTAATTTTAATGTTTTATAATATTAATATAGATCTAGACCAAAACCCCCTCCGAAAATATTTCCTACCTACGCCCATGACACCTTCTATCGCGCTTACAATAAGAACAACAGCAATACCGATTTTGAACTGTATTATTTACATTTATCAATATGTATTAATTTAAAATATATTATTCGACCGTTCATTGTAATATTATCCAATTACCGAAACCGCCATACCTATAAAATATATACTCCATTCTTTTTAAGTACAATTCCTATGCGGTGAATACGTTTCGCACAAATTTTAAATTGAAAAAATAAATATTATGATACAAATGATTGACGCCGAGTTAAAAAAAAAAAAAAGCGAGCGGTAAATATTACAAAACCACTCGGTAAATCTATTGATATGTTTATACCTGAAAATAAATAAAAATAAAAATTAAATAATCACGGTAAATATACAAACAATATTATATTCTGCAGTTCCTGGAAAGTTCCTGGAATATGTTTGCATTTGTATGGATATATATAATTTTTTTTTTAGATTCATTATTTATTTTACTTAAATAAGCGATAAATTCATTTTCATTTAATCGTTAAATTTTGAGCTGAATAATAACAGTTTGTACGTACTTTATACTTTATAGTATACTATAGTCATTTTTTTCATTTCAATAGCACATTTTCATATTTTAAGTACATTTCACCAATACATGATTTTAATAAAAAATCAATTAACTTTTGATACAATGTACAAGTTAAATTTACTTAGTTTTATTTCAAATCTCTTAAATATTTATTTGCACCTATATTATTAGTACTTATGCGAATTTTACATTGGTAACTAAATGAAATAAGGTAATTATAAATGAATTAGGTATAATATAATTATTGATTATTAAATCTATATTTTGTTGAATATATTTGAATTCAAAGACAATAATTTTCTATAGCCGTAATCATAATAGTCAATGAAAATGTAGTATCTTAGTCTTATTTAAGTTTAAAATGTTTAAGTTCGAGTACTCTTATATTTTTTCAAGTGTGGACTGTTTTATTTTTCTTAGCATCACAAAAAAAAATATATATGCATGTTTTTTAGAGTATATTTTTATTTTATTTTTCAAGATGAAACAACGCATTTAGTAAATGATACTTAAAGTGTTTACCTAATCAGAGATTTCAAATACTAATAGTTTACTATAAACAAAATGTATTTCACATACAATATATTAAATATTTGTATTTGAATTTGCATTTGGGCCGATAACATCAAAATAATGGTGAATTATATCAATTGTGTCATTTTAAAACGAAACTCGAAAATTAAGTCAAATGCAATCAATGTTACTAAATGCAACTATATATAAATTATGTTTTTTTTAACATCTCAACTATGTTGACTGAACATCGATAATTATGTGATGTTACAATGAACTTAAAAATTATGTTAGTGGGACGTCGGCCAACTCAGGTATATATTATATTACGTATTCACATACGTGTAAATGCGTTCAAATATTATATACGTATATGTATATAAATATTGATGCTCTATAAATTGCAGGAACTATACGTTTAAATGATGCCCCTAAGTAATTATTATTAGTCAGGGCCAGCCCTGCTATAGTTGATATATCGTACTTTTTATATTGCATCACTGCTTGCATAAACAGGATAATTTTTACCGATTAAGACAATTCCATTTTCAACTGTATAGTGCCCAAATTCGAGGACATTATGACGTGCAACTTAAAACTTTCTCAGAACTCTGTGTGTATGGAAACATTTTTTAAAACTCTTTGGTTATTTCTAAAACGATAACGACTTCTCGTGAATAACAAATCTGTTTAGAAAGAAGTGCTCCTGTACTAATAATATGACATGTCATACACAGTAGTTACTATTCGATAAAACGAAAAACCTTAAAAAAATCACGCATCTAAATAAAATGAAAAAAAATTTTAATTTTTTTCATAAAAATCGTATTGGCGATATTATTCACACTTTACATTAAAATAATTTGAGTTTATCCGTCACACGCGATTGAACGTGGAACAAACATGGTTAAAAAATCACCCTGTATATATGTATATTATCAAACATCACGCTGCAAAGTAGTATAACTTATACGGTTCGTCGGCTCATATCGAAATATATGCAACTTCTGGATGGCGGCAGCGACGACGCGAACGGTGTACAGATTGTGCCGGTACACGCGGCGTGCAGACGTCTTTGCTATACGATAGTACGTATACTTTAAAATGTAAAATGTTTCGAAATTATCTCGGGGGTTTTGTAAGTTCACTGAAATTTAGTCGCGATGAACGCCGTGCGACAAACGACTTTTACGCGTTTATAAAAAAAAAAAACCCCCGGCTGAGCGTTTTCCGCGAAAACAAACACCAAAGTTTATATAAACGAGTGCTCGAAAAACTTTGCCCAAAAGTTGCGTTGCCAGCTCGAAAACTTCCATTGTGGTGTGCGTGTGTGTATATAAATAAGTAATGTCACCCGCCACCGGTCTTCTACCACCCCCCTCCCCTCCCACACTTTCTCTGAAGGACCTTCTCTGTCCTTTCCTGTGCTACCGCGTTTATATCGTTACTCTCGTGACGCCACGTTGTCGATCGCCGCCACTCTGTTCATGCTTAGCGCGCACGACGAAAATATATAAACATCACATACATACGTATACGTGTACACACACACACACATCATGCGTGCCGTTAACATTTTGGTAAGTTTTGTGGGGAAAAATTACCATTACAAAACCGTATAGTATAAACGTATGTGTGTGTGTGTGTGTGTGTGTGTGTGTGTGTGTGTGTGTGTGTGTGTGTGTGTGTGTGTGTGTGTGTGTGTGTGTGTGTGTGTGTGTGTGTGTGTGTGTGTGTGTGTGTGTGTGTGTGTGTGGAAATACGCGCGGGAAACGGCCGCGATTTCAGAATCTATCTGTGTATAATCCGTGCATTATAATACATTATGCACGTTAGTACGATATATGCGTTTGTATAGGAAGCAGAGGGACGATACATAAAAAAAAAAAGCCAAAGAAGAAGAAGAAGGAGAAGACGTAAAAGAAGAAAAAATAAAACGTCCCTCGTCGCCAGCTCGTACCTACACGGCTGCGAAGATGTTACGGCGAGATTGAAAACGGCCTACGACGACGACGCGACGACGATTCTATGTATATACGTACGTATATTTATGTATATACATATGTGTATATATATATACGACGGGAGAGGAGCAAAAAACAAGAGGTTCATGATGTTTATAGATTACCATCTCTCACTCGAGAGTTCATTGAGGCGAGCTGGCCGTGTACGTTGAATGAAAGGATCGTTTTAATTAATGAACCGATCGGAGAGGGGTAGGAATAAGAATACACACTGCACATTATACGATAAAACAAACGTGTATTATAGTGTACGTGTGCGTGTATACATACGTATATAACGTATGTATTGTGCTTGTGCGTGCGTAAACTGATCGAGAGGCGCTGCCGCCGCCGTCGCAGACAACGACTCTTAATGTGATGATGCGATTCCCATCGGTCAGAACGGTGTTCTGTGTTGGCGTCTAGATCGTAAAGACAGAGACTGTAAGACAGAGAGCTGAGAGAGACGGACGAAAATTGAGTACCTGTATAAAATAAAAAACAAAAAACGTGTAAAAAAAAAAACAAACAAAATAATAATAATAAAACCGTATTTCATTCCGCCGCGCCAGAGGTATAGGTATACATCTGTACAGGAAAAAACGGCGTGTACCTTACACGCATACACTACTCATCACTATATCTATTTAATTATACACACACACACACACACACACACACACACACACACACACACACACACACACACACACACACACACACACACACACAAATATGTTGTAAACGTGTACATGTATAAATCGTATCGTTCGGTGTACTCGTTCGAAATCGACGCGGACCGGACCGCAGCTAGTGTACACGTCACGAGATAAGTTTAAAGAGTATTCGTGTGTTTACACGACCGCGCGTTAAATCGTACCGTTTTTAATACGTGTATACGATTTATACATTATAAATACAGTTTTTGTACTGTGTGCGTGTATGGGCGCAAGCTCGTGTGACGCGGTGCGACTTCAGTGGCCACAGCTATCCACCGAACACGACGACGACTCCAAGGATGATAGGTACGGCGAAATATACATATGTCGACTCCTCCAAAGGAAAGGGAAGTAACTCGAATTTTATCATTTTTCACTTTTTGTTGAAATGTGATAAAGGAATATGTTCTGTACCTCCCGCGAAAACGGCAGTAACTTTACTACTCCAAAGAGGTTAGAAATCATAATATTAAAATATGTTCTGTCTCGCTGAGAAACGGATTTTTATCGTGGCAGCGCGTTGTGTTTAATATAAAATTTAAATAATAACGTTGAAAAGTTAATATCACGAAAAAATCGTTAATAACGTACGAAACGGTTTTCGATTTTTTAGAAAGTCTACGAACCATTAAGAGCACGTCATTCAAAAGCTATGCTCTAAGTATAGGCACACGTAACCATAATAATAATAATAATAATAATATGTATAATGTGTATACTTAAAATATAAAACCGGGTCCGGCCTCGGTTTTCATCCGCGGATTCGTACGAGCACTCGTGATAACATTCACCTAGATCCATAGACACATAGCCGACAACCAGTTTCGAAGTCCTTTATAGTAATATACGTGTTTACGTAACACTTACTTAATAATATACGTGTTCTATGAACGTAGATATCGTACACACTTAACGATGTCCATCAGTCGTTAAATCGAAATGTGCAGGTTAAGTTCATAAATTTACATACGTATTATTATTGCTATTATACCTGTTGAAACGTTGGGAAACGCCGAGAATAGTGAAAAAGAAAACCTATAAAAACACATTTTCGCAAAAAAAGAAAAAACAAAAATACGTACGTTAAAAAAATAAATAAATAAAAACAAAAAACAAAAAAATAAAAACGTTCGCGCAGACGTGTCCGATTTTAAGGCGTTACCTGTAGGCACACGTTTCAACGACCGCGTCGTACGCTCGTGCATACCTGTCCGAATAACAGGCGTTCGACCTGCGTAACGTTAGGACGGATAATAATTATTTCGTGTACATCCGCGATAACAATAATAATATTACACTTTACCGCAGCAATTACCGCGGGAACTCGTCGTCACACCGTTTAATCGGTCTTGACACGACATCGCGATGGTAATACCTACGGAGAGTGTTATCCGTCCGCACTTACAATAATATAAATTATTATGATTCACACGACCCTCCGGAGGTGGCTTTAGGGTAGACGGAATCGACGCGCTTTCTCGCGGCCCTCTGCGCTCGGTTCAACGCAGAATCCGAGGTGTTTCGACGGACAAAGGGCCGTACCAAAGCGTCGCCGGAGAAAACATCGATCGTTGGTTTCCGCGAAACGTTCTTATTTATTTTACGAATCGGCGCGAAATAAACCTTTATTTGGTTTTTGTTCTGGAACGATTCAAAACCGTAGCACGCGATGCAATCGTTGCGCCGGTCAAAATGGTTTCGTTGTACACACATTCGCTTTGGATTTCGGAAGAGAGAAAAACGACACGCTTGACGTTGTACTGCAACGGGGGTCTGCGAGTAATGTCTTCTGGAGTCCGGAAAATCGAAACAGAGAAAAAGAAAATCATTTTATTACACATTATTCAATGTCGTTATTACTAAAATTTTGAAAAAACATTTGAAGGGAATGACATGCCTTGTCTTTGAATGTGAGAGTTGCATTTATTGTCTTAGGCTAGTTGCTTGAAATTGGGAACTCTAGTAGAACAGCTAGCTGACACGTAACGTGTCTTCTAGGAGAAAATCCGTTAAATTTGTTTTGTACTTGTTTTTCGAAAAACCGCATTTTAGAAAATAATCGTTTTTTTTTTTTTTTTTAAGAATCACTATGAAAATTAAAACAAATCCGCCAGTTGCCGACAGCTGTTGTTATACAATATCGTACGAATCGCTCGTATCCTTCGGAGTTCGGCAAACGACGACGGCCAAAAATTCTGACGTCTAGACGGCTTGCTTCTTGATAAATTATCAACATATATAATCTATTATTAAAAGGGAAACGTTTTTGGTATTTACCGCGTTATCAAACTCGAATACAAGACGTTATACTTATATACATAGCGATTACCTGTCTTCGATTCTTTGGAGGGACTTAAAACTTTTGTTTTACACGATGTTTTATTTCAACGTACGGTGGCCTTGTTCTCGACTTCTCTGGTTTTCTTCTTCGAAATTATGTTACTATACTATTCTATTTATTAATATTGTTATACAAGTAGTTTAACTAACGAAAATTCCTATCCTCGTTTCCAGAGTATTCGAAAATGTTTTCAATTCATATAAACCACGAAACCGTCTGTCCCGGAAAACTAGGCCGCAATTTGATTATTCACTTTCCGCTCAGGAGATTTCCAGCATTTTCTTCCGGCACGGCGTTACAAACGCGTGTATTTCTCCTCTATTCACATTATGCAGCGTATTGTTCAAGTCCCCGCCCGCTCCGCAAAATTCACCATAAGTCTTTTTATCGGCAATTTCCCGATATCGACTTTTTATAACAATATTACGGTTAACAATTTTTTTTTTCGTATAACTTCTAGTTAAAGTTTTTAGTAGAATATTCAGTGACATTGAAGTTCGTAGTGCGCTTAATACTGTGCAGTTATCTTTGGTTTCACCATTTATCTGTATAATTCATGACACTATTTCCGTTTTGATGCTGTATGCATTACATTATAATATGATCTGCACGTTAAGACACTATCTACCACAAATGCAGAGAATGTTCTACGTATGTCATCTCGTGTTAGTAATTTTTTTGTTTTAGTGTGTTGACGATGTACGCGTATACAATGTGTATGAACTCAGAAACCAGGGGCGTCATTTGCGGGATGCAAGGGTGTGCAAATGCGTCCCATGAATTTTTTTGACACAGTTTAAATGTGTGTAGATATACCTAGACGATTTAATAGAATTTACTGTATATATAGGTAAAAAATGCTTATTTAACAATAGTTTAGTAACTTGACAATTTTTTTTTTTTAGTTTCGTCACAATGTCAAATGTTCAATATGAAATTGAAAAACGGTTTTCTAAAACTGATAACGATGTTTTGATGGTTATGGACATTTTTAACTCCAACAGTGATCAATTTTTTAGCGAGGTCTACGCGCTCGACGAGCAAACAGAGAAAGAGAGAGAGAGAGAGACAGAGAGAGAGACATAAAAGGAGAGATAGATGGAGAGGGAAGAGAGCCTCGTCGAACACTATAATAATATAGTCGCAGTCCACGTGTGTTTACGTGAGGCGCAAGGGCCTCCACCTACACGGCAGCATAATGTAACGATAATTGATGATTTTCGGTCCCGTGGACGACGGGCCACGGCCGATCGATACGATTCGTCGTACGATGTGATCGTTAACCACGCGCTTGTGTGTGTGTGTGTGCGTGTGTGCGTTCGGCGCCGTGCGTTTGTGCGTCTTCGGCACTCGGGTCGCGTGCGTGCGCTTTTAATTGATGTGCTTGTCCCTGTCGCGAGCGGCTCCCCCCGCGCGCAGGGTTTTCGGTCGTGGCCGTCGTACACGGATTTGCAATTAACGACGGGACGCGCGGGTGCGGCGACGCGTGCGCACGACCGCGGCCGACCCGAAGAAAAGATACGTCCGTCGTCTCGGCGGCGCGGCGACCGGCTCGCCCCTCGCTGCACGTCCGAATAAATCGAATTCAAAACGTTACAAGACAGTTGTCGCCGCCGCCGTCGCTCCGGGGATTTACACGGCAGCGCGACAAACGTACACGTCATTATTATTATTATTATTATTTCTTAAATTTATTCTCCCGTCTTTCTCGTTTCGTGTGTGTGCGTGACATATTATAGGCACTTTTAACCTCGTCGAATCGATCAAAGTTCGGTCCGCGTTAATCAAAAGAAACCAAGTGTATAGAAGTGTACGGCATAACAACAAGCGGGCGCGCATACGATTATATACATATTATTATAATAATACGCGTGCACGACATATTATAATATTATACACAAATTATGTGTGTGTGTGTGTGTGTGTGTGTGTGTGTGTGTGTGTGTGTGTGTGCGAGCGTTTGTTCGTCTCTATATAGATGAGTTGGCGCCGCCGCCGCCGCGCCGTCGGAAAGAGCGATCGAAGGCGGTGGGACAGAATAAGAGAGAGAGAGGGTGAAAGGGAGTGTGGAGAGACCTAGTGAGCGAGGACCGGACCGAGGATTATATTATACGTATTATATTATATTCTTCTAATGAATTTTATTATTTTATCGTGATACAAAATCGTCTCCAAAACCCGTTCCGTTTGATTAATAGATGTTCGCCGCGGATTGTTTATGAATTCGGACGGTTAATTGAACAATAAACACGTTTAAGCACTTAAACAGGTGCCGGTTTCGGAGAGACATTATTATATTTATACGTACAAAAGAAATTAAGTATCGACGAAAAAAAAAAAAAAACAAACAGTACAACATCCGACCCCGCGCTGTCTCCGCCGCCGTGAACGGTATTCTTTTTATTTTTTTTTTTATTTTTTTATTATATATATATGCGCGCGAGCGATGTGAACGGTTACACGACGAACAGACGTGTACGACAGAGGAAAGGGGAAAAAACGGACGGCCGTCGTCGTCGTCGTCGTCGTGATTATACGGCGTACGTACGACGACAAAGACGAGACGCTGTCATTTCGTGATGACAACGAAATCAAAACTCCTCCGTGATCACAGACCGACGACGACGACGCGACCGTATCGGCGAGATCCCGTCCCGTCGGTCGTACACGTCCGCGTACACACGCTGCACGCATGTCGCCGCCGTCGTAAAACACGTCGCGGAGATTCGGACCCGGTTTTCCGTCCGACTCCTTACAGACTCTGCGCACGTACCTACTCACATACGTATAATACACACGCACACACTGACGCAGACACACACGTGAATGGCGGCGGTCCCGTATAACATCACAGACCGTGTACGTATTATTACGAGCTGTGTGTGTGTGTGTGGGAACGTCGATAAAGAAGGTAATAATAACGTTGTCGTATCGTGTGCGTGTGTATCGTAGTAGCCTATAGTGTTGTATGCAGGGGCGTATTTAGATTTTTTTTGGGCGAGAGGGGGCTGTGATATTTTCTCCAACTGAAATTCCCCGATTCAGCCTATTAAACCGAACTCAAAGGTGTATAATCGTTACGATCAAAATCGTCAGACACGTTACATGAATAACTTGTTCGTTGTTACTAATAATTCTTTATAAAATATTATATTGAACTTTTATGATGTACGTACATCCATGATAGGACATAATAAGCAGACTTTATAAACAATTCCTGGATTTCGGGGGGGGGGGGCTGAAGCTCCCTCAGCCTACCCATTATTACGGCCCTGGTTGTATGTAATATTATGGTATATCGTGAGACGTGGCGCGCGAGCTGCAGACGAGATTTTTGACGAAACCGTCCACTCGTGTTCGTACCTCAGATCGGGTACGGTGCAGCTGCACCACGAGTCTTACGAGATACGTCGGCGACGGATCCAGAAACTATCCTGGGGGGTAGGGGGTTAATTAAAATGTTTCCAATTCTAAATTCGGTCGTATTCGATAGAATAGTACATGACTAGCTTTACAAAAAAAAATATCCCGAAGGGGGGGTATTTACTCCAATCCCCCCCTTATTTACCGGTACAAGTGTAACACATGTATATTACTCACCATTGACGCGCGCGCGCATGTGTGTGTGTGTACGAACAAGGGTAAACCGAGGCGCGGGAACGCGTTCCTCTCGTTTCACCGACAGAGAGCGTTACCGGGATCCGAGTTTTGTAGTCGTCTCGACTTTTTAAGCAGACCTCTTTAATAGAGACGTTTTTTTTTTTTTTTTAATTCTTTATACGTTTGTTTTAATTTTTTCTCGGTTTTTTTCTTTTTTTTTTTTTGTTTCGCGTGAAAGTAAACCACGCCCCTCGCGGCCGAGACGTACGCGCGAACTGCACCTTGCGACGCATGACAGATCAATTGGAATCCCGCTGCTACGTGTACGACGACGAGTTACGTTTTTAGTATACGGGCCAAGAATTTTAATGTCTCTATTCCGAGTACTACATTTCGGTCTCGGGGAGTCGTCGTCCTATATACAGCCATCGTATTATTATTATTATTTTTTTTAATACGTTCAAAAAAAAAACGTATCGACTACAACAATACGCGTGTAAAAATAAAAAACATAATAATATGTAAAATATGTACACAAACAACCGTGTAGTCCTCCTTGGTCCGTTCGAAAACAGTCTATAACGCAAACACTGCAATTAACATAGGTACTCAAAAATGTACGGATCGCAATTGAGATTTAAACTCATCTTCTTGATATCTCACCTCGGAGCCGAGAGAAAAAAAACGAAGTGAAAAGGGGGCCGATGATTCTGTCTTGCGTCGGGGCCCATTATTAGCAAGTTGCGGCACTGATCATACGATGCCACGGAAGCGATACGATCACACGTCCGGTTCGCTTGCGTTGAATACACGTTATATTTAAACGTACAGGATCCAATACAAAAAAAATAAAAATGGGTCCACGAATATTCGCGTAAACTGGTTATTTTAGTTGTAAAACTGTTAATCTATTGGACGTGTCTCGTCTGAACTCGCTGCATCGAGATGATAATGTACGTATTAATTATTATACATATTCGTTACCGAAACGAATAACGATGTACAGTGGCGTAACTATAAAATTCTAGCCCATGTGCAATATTATTTTATGGCCCCTAAAAATCGTTATATGAATAAAATTAGACAATTACACGTATATATATATATATATAAAAAATGTACAATTATACTATGTATTATAATATATATAATTCATAAAATATATCATAATTAATTAAATTATATTTATACATGATATAAATGACATAATAATAAGTATTAACATGAAATAATTTATAAATTACGTTGTCAAAATTTTAAATCTATTTATGACGTAAATGGTTTTTTTCTTGCCTTCAATTCAGCAAATTGTCTTATAAGTTCCTTTATATCCATTTGTTCAGCTTCTTTAGCTTCAATGGCTAAAATTGCTAATTCACTGAGGCGTTAGGTTAGGTTCGTTAGGTTAGGTTAGGTTTTGGATCTCAAATAATTTTTAATTATTTTCATTTTCGAAAATGACCTCTCTGAATTTGCCGATGTTACGGGTATCGTTAAAAATAATAGTAAACTTGTAACTACATCTGGAACACTTGAATATATTAATGGTTGATTCATTAAAAACTCAATAAATTCTTTTATTGAATTTAATTTTGCTAGTTCTTCTTTTACAATATCCATTGAAACTAGCATAACTAATTGTAGTGGGAACTCTGTAGTTAAATCTGTATTAAATTTCTTTTGAAGTTTATTTGAATAATCCATTATTTCACTAACGGGGAGATGTATTACTATATTAGGACTCAAAAAGTTAAACAAATTACATATTTCATTCATACCTTCGAACCGATTATGAAGTTGATTGCAAACCATATCAAAAACTTTGTTATACACATTAATTTTAAAATAATGTTCGTTATTTTTAAATCTAAAATCTTCAGCTAATTCGTCAAAATGTTTTTTTGATATTTTTCTTCTTTTATTAGAAAATTCAGCTTTTACATTCCATTTATTAGCTATATTTACAGCATCAGTTTTGGCTTTTTCGTAATCATTTCTAAATTTTTCCAAATTTTTGTTAGAATTTTGTAATGCATTTGCTGCTTTTAAAAGATCGATATTTTTTGATTGTAATAATTTTGATGTCAAGTGAAGTTGTGATAATATTTCATTTAAGATTACACAAATAAAATAAATTCAAACGTACCCATACTTTTTCTTATACGATTTGCTTCATCACGTTCTTCTTTTTTATTGCTAGTTAAATTTATTTTGGTTAATGCTTTCATTATGTCCAGATATCTAAGTTTAACAGCTAATAGTGACATGTATCTGCCAGCCCAACGCGTAGGATTTAATCTTTTAAGTGTAATTGTTGATTCTCCTGTAAATGTTGATAGTAAGTCCCATCTGTTTATACTATTTCCAAAAAATGAATAAATATCTTCTAGATTCGAAAAAAATAATTCAACTTCAGTTGAACATTTAACGATGTCGTTAATAGCCAAGTTAAGATTATGTGCTGCGCAATGCACATACAGCGCATTTGGTTGCTTTTGTCTGATAAGTGTTTGGACACCACCATGTTTACCACTCATAACGCTGGCCCCGTCATATCCTTGTCCACGACAATGAGATAAATCCATATCATTATTTTTTATTAATTGAAAAATTTTTGATGACAAACCAGCAGCTGTGTGATCAGTCACTTCCGAAAATCCAAGAAATACCTCTTCGATTTCTATGGATATTGGTTCAGATTTTTCATTTTTATTAATTTTAATATATCTATAAACTTCACTAAGTTGATCTTTTTTCGAAATGTCTTGAGTTGTGTCGATAATAATAGAATAGAATGGTGCCATTTTGATTTTTGAAATAAGTGTTGTTTTAAGTTTAGTTGCCAAACAGTGTATAATTTCATTTTGTATTTGTGAACTCAAATATTTTATACTTCCTTTAGGCATGTTTATTATCTGTTTTAGTATATCATCGTATTTTGCAACTAATTTTACTTGTGTCAAAAAATTTCCATTGTATGTTTCAATTAAAGATTCACGATGTCCTCGAAATGCTAATGAATTTTTGGATAAAGCTAGAGTTATATTAAAAAGTCTTTCTAAAACTTGGGCCCAAAAGTTTGATTCATATCTATGTTGTGCTTCTGTATTTTTATCGATAGTTTTATTTTGTTTCCATTGCTCGTATACAAAGCAAGATGTTAAATGTGAGTTTGAATTTTCATGCATTGTAATTTTTTGTGTCAAATGTTGCCAATCACGAATACCTTGATTACGCCACTGATCTTGTTTTATGTTTGAAAAAAGCCAACAAGGTTCACAATAAACCGCGTCTAATTTTAATGAGTAACAAAGCCAAAAACGTTCAATACAGCCATGTTTGGTTTGTCTTTGATAATAAATTTTAGAAAATTTTCTGTTATTTTGAGATGGATCTCGAGGAAAAGGACCCATAGGTCTACATGATTGGGAAAATATTATTTTTTTTTTCAAATCATCAGTTAATATTGTATCTTGAAAATTACCTAAATCAGTATTTTCTAAAATATATGACTGAGAATCAAATGTTAAGGGTATATCTATTTCTACTTCTTTCACACTAGTAGTTGTAGTTTCATTTGTAGTATTTTCAGAATTTTTACAAGGGTTATTTATATTTTGTGCAACTAAAAACAAAAAAATTTTTAAAATATTATTATTATTAATTAACACAACTCACGTCTAACAAGTAATATCAAAAAAATAATGTACCATAGTATCATATAAAGTGATGGTATGGGATTCCGCGATAAACTGTGCAATAATATAATATTAAATTCCTATAATATACTAACATTATACGTACAAAACGGTCAAAACGTATAATCATCAATCAAGATATTTACGATAAGCCTATAAATGATATAATATGTTCTAATGACAATATTTCTACCTGTTTCATGGGCGACTTATTTTTATACTCTTCGTAATATAAAATTGTATGGTTTTATCGTAGTATATTATTTATTATAAAATAGTTCAAAATTATTAACAAATATACAATTTTAATATATTTTAAACAAAATATTAAAATTCTAGGGCCTCTTTTGGACCTTCTAGGCCCCGGGCCCCGGTGCAATGCACACCTATGCAACCATGTAGTTACGCCACTGACGATGTACCGACCACCCGTTTGAACGAAAAACGACAGAACGTTTGACACGTAAATTATTCTCCGTCATCACTCGTGTTGTCACGGCCCGCGGCCGACAACACTGCAGTCTTATCGGGATATTCCGATCGTCTGCCGACAGTCGCATCGTACACCGCGCGGATAAAACATTTTCCAGGGACCTGTGCGCACGAAACGGCGATATATTAGCAGTAGCAACAGCAGCAGCAGCAGCAGCAGCAGCAGTGTTGAGTAAAACAAGACGAGCGCGTCGTAATGTATTAAATATTTTATCGATAAACGCGTTTACACGTACGCACGATTAATCATTATTCATACACACGACCGGGAATCGCGTACGTTATATAATAAATTATGTTTTGTCGCCGTGCAGTTCGGACGTAATGAATCGATCGCGAAATCCCCCCCGTACACCGCGAAGGGGGGAGAAAAATATATACGCTGGAAAATGAAAATAAAAAAAAATAAAAAAATCACCGATTTTAATGCGCCGTCTGCGAACGATTTTTTCGTCATCCGTACGGGAACGCGTCTGGAGGAGGTGTGTGGGGAAGTGACAAGCGGAAAATTGACACGTGACGATCAATTATATTATTAAAAATATATATTCGCACGATATACGCGCGTACAGAGCGATACGTATACGCGGCGTTCGGTGTGCGATCGCGTGTGTGCGTCGCGTTCGGCGCAGCGCGTTTTCGCGTGTATATCGTGTTATATTATTATTATTATTATTATTATTATTATTATTATTATTATTATTTACGGCGTGCGCACGAGAGAGAAAATATATTTTTATTCACGCGTTTTTAACAAACAATTTATTCATACCGACGTCTTGCCTTTTCAATTCCAAATGACGCTGCTATACGCTCGTACGTTATACACGACGACGACGACGAATCGTTTTTTAATGACGTTCGGACCGGATATAATAAATTGTTATTCCCGTATACATATATTATATGCCTGCTAACACACTGCGCGCTCATACACACACACATACACAAATAAACACACACACACAAATAAACACAGACACACACACAAATAAACACACACACACACACACACACACACACACACACACACATAAACAAATGTATAAAACGCACATAGTAAATATTTTTTCATAAATGAAAAGCCTTTCGGCATCTGTCGGTGTTGTCGACGCGCCGGCAAAAAAAAAATATCGAAAAATTGATTGACGTGGATATACTCCGCAGACGCGTGTGCAACACGGAACGGTAACTGCGTCGGCAAGTTATATCATATACACTAAACGCAATAAATAATATCTGAACACATCGGTCGGTATATCCGTTTATAACAATGAATACAATATTATACTATACCGTGCCGATATGACTATATTATAAAGTGTACATCACGCTGTGTGCCGAAGATTTTACAGCATCGATACGGATACGATACGGAAGGAAAAAATTGATACGCCCGCGGTCATTTTACGAGTGACGCTCGGCACTAATTTTCACGCAGACGACTTGCACTTATTGTTACCCACCCGAGTGATGCTTTAACGACTGCGATAAACGGTAATATTTTCCTCCGTTTTCTGTGGTACGTTACTACTACCAGGGATGCAAAAAAATATATAAACAGTTTTTAAAAGAAAAAAAAGTTTAAAACTATGTTTTTTTTTGTTTCAAACGTTTTTTTTTTAATGCTTTTTTACGTTTTTTATTTTTGTTTGAAATGCTTTATTTGTTACATGGTTTAAATCATTAACAGATTTTTTAGATTCAGAATCATTTACCTTAGGGCTCAGGACGAGTTTAAGTTTATGGCAAAAAGATTCAAAAATCCTTGTTAGTTAAATACTAAAACAAGTAGCAAAGTTGAATAGGTGTAACTAAACATTGTAAATATATATTTATAGATAGATATGCAGATATATTTATAGTCAATAGCACAAGTACTTATTACTTATTAGTCGAAATAGTAAGTTTTAGTGTTTTCAATTTCGTAACATAACGAGTTCAAAATTTTAAATGAAAAATAGTTTTAATCAAAGAAAAATAAAAAAAAATTTAATTACAAGATGGCACAAAGTTATTTTACGAACAATTAATATTCTTATCAATTCGTACAAATTATCTCAAAATGTACAAAACATTTACCGGGATAAAACTTTTTTTTTTTTCATCTTAAATAAAACATTTAAAACACAACTACTTGTTTAAAACGTTTTAAACACAAATGTACGAAACTTGCCGTTCAAAACACTTTGCAACCCTGGTTGCTGCATTCCGTCACGCGAAATCGTAACGAATTAATAATTAAAATAATCCGTACGCGCTATAAATGGGCCGACGGCGATCCAAAATAACAGACGAAATCGTTCATCACTCGGGTCTTCGCTAATTTATAACGGCCATTACATTATACCTGCACGTCTTATTCTGTTCGTTTTTTATTACCGATACTGGTTACATTACCATCGTGTTTTGGACGCTGTACTTGTAGAAATATATTATAAAGTAAACAACTATATTATAATATTTTGTATGTCGTACAACAATATATTACTATAATACGCGCGCGCGCGCGCGCGCGTGTGTGTGTGTGTGTATTGAAAAACTTGCAGCGTCAGAGTTAGATATTTTATGTACGATACGGGGCCGATTAATTGGTGCAAAATCAAACATGACTTTATACATCGCACTAACTTATAAAAAAAAAAAAAAAAAAAACGGAAAAAGTATTTTTCCGATCCTTTGAAAACAACAAAGAAGCGTAGAATTAAAAAAGCCCAGCAATTATTTTACACACGGCATTAGAATAAAATACACATTAAAATTTAATTTATTACCTTACTTAATGTATTTGTAGATAGTTCTGGTGACAGAAAATCACCTTACTCAAAAAAAAAAAAAGTAAAGAAACATCTTGTAAACACTCGATCGTTTTCAAAAACACGTATTAGGCGTAGAGCGCATAAATCTAGGTACGTATACCAGGGCGCGTTCTTTATTATTTCGACGTATCCTTCGTATACAACGCACGGATTCTGGCGGCTCAGATGCAATTAAATCGCCCCTCGCGTTCGCCCTGGTTTGCTGTACGGCACTGTAGAAGATAAATAACAATGTGAAATCAGCACCCACAATCGTATGATTTCGGAAGAGACGTTTTAGACACGATTAAATGGAATCCGAACTTTAGACGACGTGTCTGCTGTCGTATAATCCATCCGATTCACATTAATAACAGTACATCAATCGTTTTTAGCGTCGGAGATATCTCGTGAAATTATCGACGCTGAAATCACGGCGGTCGTCCGCTTGTAGTATGTACCGCTGCAGCGATATGCCGTGTTTCCCGAATAAATATTTGAATAATTTACCGAACGGAACGGAAGACCGTCAGATTAGAAACGACCGTATTATGATCATATTATTTATGCGGCACGGTATGTTATAATTAGAGGTCGGATTTACATTCTCTTAAAATCCTTAAAATATGATGTTTTTATGTCGCATAAAACAGGCGATATATTCTCTTAATATTCTTTTAAAATGCCATATATATATTTGATGTTTTATGTCCTTAATTATGTAAAATATTCTTTTAATACTAAAAAATAAAAAAAATTTAGTTTAAATTTATTTTTTATAAATTTTGTTTTAAATATTATAGTTAATTTAATTAATTTTACAATAACAATTAATAACTATATATTGTTCAATGTGTTCTAGTGTCATTTTAGTACGTCGGATTATAAGAATGTATTTTTGTATATTATGCTAAAGGACCGTTTGACATCAACCGGTGTCACTGGAAAATATTGCAAGTCGGCTATCACAGTTGGTGAATAATTTTCCGGAAGTGTACCTGGAGATTAATTTTTATTAAAACCCAGAAATTAATCAAATTTAGTGAAAATCGTATTTATCAACGTGCTGATATACGTGAAATATGTTCATTATATGCCGATATTACAATAATATTGTCAAATATTCTCTAACGTGTTAAATATTCTCTGACCCCTTAAATATGCTTTTTTATGCAAAATAAATTTTTTCCTATGAATTCGGTGTTTCTGCACGAATCGTAAAGATTTCTCACTCCCATTTAACTGCAAAGACCAGAAACAAATATGTAAAATCATAAAAATCCGACCTCTAGTTATAATAATTATTGTATGATCGCTGGTCGGACGGTTTTTAAATTTATCGAACGGATCGAATGTGTTTGGGTTTTAATCTCGAACGGCCGTGCAGTGCGTCAACGATTCGCGCCGGGAGTTGATCGAGGTTAAACGTTTAACGTTCGCGAAACATCAGACCTCGTCGACGAACGCGGCGAATAAAATAGAGCCTGCATGCTCGAACGACGACGGTCCCGTGTAACGCGTAATATATATTGCAGTATATTACTGCAGTATTATATTGCTGAGAATTCGAACACATTGTCACAATCACACGAATAACTTCCTGTTTTCGGTGTTTTAACGACCGTTTTTAAGTGCTATTTATACAATGATTTATACACGTGTATATAAATATGTAAGGAGACGTAACGCTTATATTATTACTATTATTTTTTTTTTCGTCGTGTCTACTTTTCGTTGCTGCTGCTGCTGCTGCTGCTGCTGCTGTGAGCGTCGATGTCATTTTGTACGACACGCGGTGTACGACGAAAACGTCACCAACTCTAATTTACGTTCGTGAAAATTTTAAGAAAAAAAAAAAAAAAAACGCACGTCCTCTCTCCAAACAAACTACGAGCTATAAAACCCAAACGGGCGCGGGCGATATTACGTACCTACAGTCTGTGCGCCGTCCTAAAGTGTCGAGGAAAAAAAATAATACAAGTCTTAAAAGACCACCATAAAACGTATGAGCATTTTATTATTGGGAAAGATAAACGGAAAAATCACCAACATAATAATATAATATACGAGTGTGTATAATATGATAATGTGGCAGTGCGCGTTCGGAGCAATAACGCGTGTTCGATCGGGATGATAAAAATTAGGTACCGCGTATTATATATTTTATACATGTACGTGGTGTGTGTGTACGCTGTATCGAAAACATTGAAATACATTAAACGACGATAAACACGTGTAGCAATAAAATTATATAAAATATATATTAGATTTGTGCGCGCACACACAAATGTACATAAAAAAAAAAAAACAATAAAATGGCATGTAACTTTTTAATTTATTTTACGATACATGTGACCGGAAAAAAAGGACACGACGACGACAAGTCGTTAAATCCACCGCGTACGTGTATAATAATCGAAAAAACTCTATGGGAAAAAAGGACGGGGAAAAATTATTACTTATCCATTGTTTTATCATTTCTGTGCGCGTATTCAAAATACGTGTATACGTATATATATGTATTGTATACTCGTGGCGTCATATTATATATACGCGTGTTAGTATGTGTACGAGTGCAGCCCACGTACGATCCGACCGATGGCGTTTATATGAGATCCGAAAACGATTTTATGTCCTCTCCAGTCAGTCACCGTGTGTATATACCGATATACGTGTATATACGATATACACACAAACGCGCGCGCGCGCGCTGGCGCACACGGACGCACGAGAGCGACGTTATTAAATACGTTGTACGTATATAAGTTTATTACTTGTTTGATGGGCTAATAAATTTCCGACGGGTTTTTCATAATGCACTGCGAGTCACACTCGATTTATATATATATATATATATATATATATGTAAGTACGTATATACATATATGTACGTATACAAATACGTGGCGTATAAGGGCAGAGATTATTGTACCGCGGGCGGACGGCCTCTCTATTTAGGCGCATTTATATATATACTATATACTACAGGCGCTTATATAGAGACACGAAGCAATAAAAATCTCGGCCCATTAGAGCTGCCGAAATAGACGCACGTCGCGATCTCGGATCCCGCGTGATCATATAATACGTCCATATAATATTATTATTATTATTATTAATAGGGATGAGAAGTTATAGGAGCTAAAATAGACAAAATATGCATGCAAATATGCGAGGAAAAATTATGATATATGCATCAAAAATTTGAAAATATGCAAAAAATGTATTATAATATGCAATTTTTTCTATAAATAAAAAACGTGTTTTCAATAAGTTAATATATAAATAATATTTTGTTAAATTTGATTCTATTAAAATAAAAATAATTTTTGACTGAGTGGTAAAAAATTAATACTAGGTATAAATATAAGATAAATGATTGGTAGGTGTATTGATTATATATTGATAGTCAGGTGATTTAATCTAAAAAAACAAAAATTCAATTTTATAAGTTTTGTAATATATTTGATAATTATTTTTTCAAACATGTAAATTTGTTACATTGAACCTCCAAATTGTTTTAATATTTTCGGCATCCATCATCTCCGGCGATTATCCCAAAGAATATTTTTGTATGGCAAAAAACGTCTTTCCACATCAGCTTAAGTTATGGGGGCATTCTTGAAGTAAATAAGGTCATTTTTCATGTCAATTTTATTAAAATCCACGTAATTTTACTAAATATGCATTTTTATGCACAAAAAAAACATGAATATGCAACTTTTAAGAAAACTACCAATATATGCAAAAATATGCAAAATTTAAATACCAAATTTCAATTCATTAAGTTATAGAACAGATTTTTAGCTCACCTAGCTATAAATAGAAGACATAGAAAAAAATATGCAAATCCTATAACTTCTCATCCCTAATTATTATTGTGTTGTAACTTGTATGCGACGTGCGCCGGCGCTCACTCGGACGCTCGATCGGACGTTCTCGCGGGGACAGTGTTTTCGGTAATGTAATAATAACCAGAGCCGGATCGACATAGGTGCGAAAGGAGCTTTTGCTCCGGGGCGACAAATTTTTGGGGGTGGCGAGTAATTTTTTGAAATATAAATATTAAATATCGTGTATTTGTTTAGTTATTCGAATTTATACATATATAGTTAAATCGAGTGATATAAGGTTGGCTATTGAAAAATTACATATTTTCGTTATGATAATATATTTTCTTATTTTTAAAATATAAAATTATAACCTATAGCACTGAATGATGTATCTACAAAGTTATAAGGATGGACCAGCGGCATGGTATAACCATGAATATAGTGGTATTAATCACAGTTTACAGTTTTGTAAAATTCTGTTATAAATAAACGACTTTTGTAGTTTTGTCTAATCGATTTAAATAATATAAAGTACCAAATGAATTTTTTTTAAACTGTTATTTTTCATTCGGACTCTCATTTAACAATATTGCTGCACACCGCATAGAAAACAACGCGGATAAATCGTCAACACTTTTTGCGATTCTATCCGCGACTTGCAGACTCCGGGTTTTCCGAAAACGTTGAAAAAACACATATCCGATTTCGAAAATCGCTTCTCATCACTGCAGTGTGAACGTTCGAGTTTGTTTCATCCGATTTCGAATACAGAGACAATTTTGAAACAGTACACGATACCTATTATACGCGAATCGATTGTCAACAATAAAATAAATGTTATTTGTACACATAGGTACAAAAATCGTCGTCTCCCGCAATAATGGGCATGATTTTGAAATATCACCCTTATCATCGGATAAATAACGTTATATTTTGCTCCGTAGTCGTCGATTGGATATTTTGTCGTGTGAAAAAGTACTTAATTTGAACATTGTCGTATGAGATGAGTTTTTTGTTTTCAAATTTTGTCAAATCGAAATCCATGACCCAACATTCTTATCGGGTGCCGATCTCGCGATCTCGGAAATCTTGTCATCTTTAAGTCTTCGACCACAACGCGATAACAATAAAATGTTATTCTATATATAGGATTTGATTATTAGTAGGAGAGAGTGATTTATGTTTGTCGTTGGGTATTATAAATCAATCAGATGAAAAAATGTATTTTACAGATTATGGAGACCACCAACCCGCGTTAAAGCGTGTATATTATGATCATCGCTATAAACACTTTATGACTAAAATGTAAATATAGAGTTAAAGATTATCGTTAGGATAAAAAAAAAAGTTTCCTAGACAATCGTATCATCGATCTGATTATCGTTAAATAAATATATATTTTTCCGAGAAAAAAACAAATGTGTTAGTCTGAGAATCTTTTTTCCTTTTTTTTTTTTTTATGGCGATCTGTAAAATAATACACATAAATGAATTATTGTTCTCGAGTGGCAACTAATTAGTACACTTAACTCGCTTCTAACGTAATAAAGTTTATTGCTGATTATACGTATAATATATTATATTATACGTGCGTCGATTGCAGTTTCCGTGACGTTGTGATCGCACACACATATTTCTCTACTTTATTCGTAAACGTATACGAAACAGTATAATATACAGCCCTCGTCGTTATTCGTTCGCGTGTGGTTTTTAATTAAAACGAATTCGACGTCATACCTATACTACCGCGGGATTCCGTGATTTTATAACGGAGCTCGATTTCGAATAACAATTACACGTGAAATAATAATAATAATATAATTTATAATATTTTAAACAGAGTAAACGCGTTGAATCATAATGATTCACGGTAAATTCGATTATATTCCGTCAACGATTGTCATCAAATCTGATTATCATACTTACCGAGTAAATATTTGTACTGCGCAACATAATATATAATAACACAAACGTCCGCGCGTCTCTGCGTATACTGCAATATCGGATCACCAAATTAATTTCGATGAAATTATACTAACTCCGCGTTTTGTGCGATCGCCACGTGACTTTCATCCCGTAGAAATACCACGGTGTTATTAGATGACGTTTAATTACCTGCGGCGAATCAAATATTTGCTTAGCCATCATTTCGCACGCCGCGCAGAAACCAATTTAAAATATATGTCGAGTATCATATTCGTGCGTTTGAATACGTACAAAATACAAGTGTGTGTGTGTGTGTTTTCGTGGTAAATAGTTTGTACTCACGCGTGCTAAAATTGAATACTTGTCAATTTTATTCAGTTGTGTTAAGCGAGGGAGTAGTTAGGTCGAACGATAAAATAAGAAATTTACAAAAGCATACAGAGTATCTATCATCATTGATTAAAAATAACTGTTGTTTTCAAAATCCATTACCACCCCATCGATTTATTGATATTTTACCCTAAAAAATATTATAGGTAATAGGTACTCGATCGATGATTAACTTTGAAAATACCTTCTTTTTTTTTTTTAACGTGAAAATGAGCAAGTAAAACGGATTTTAAATACCATGTTTTTTTAAAATTATTTCATTAATACAAAGTTTTACATAATATTATGAATAAAATAGCTGTTTCTACGTACATAGCTGACATTTTTAACAGTTTAAATAGATTAGATAAATAAATCAATTTGTACTGTTACGTAGGTACGTTGAAAAAAACTTTTTTATGTGTTTATTAAAAACCATTTCATACATATTTCAATCTATTTTATTTATTTAAGTATTTATTGAAAAGCAATTACAGTCGTAAAATTATCTTGATGTCAAGCTGTTATTGTCTACGAAAGGCTGTTCAAACCACAGTATTCTGTCATTATCTATATGTACCATAAATCGTCGAAAGTGTCATGAGTCATGACTGACTTAATGCTTACCAAAATTACTCTACAGATTTATTTGCAAATTTGAGCGTGAATGTTACACTCACTAATGTGTTTAGATGCATTACGACAGGATTTTCCGAAATTCGCATCGTAAGGAGTCGAAATATAGCATTAAATGTTTAATAATGTGATAATTATCAGCGATATAGCCCGATACATATTTCTGCTTATTATTAGTAATATTATTACGGGCACGGAGACTTACCATAAAATAAATAGGTACATATTAATACATAGATACCGTATGCATATGGATACATGCTGAGTATTTATGGCCAATTATTTTAATCGTTGTCATACGTAGCGCCGGTATTCTATGGCCAAACGAATGAATATTACTTTCGTACATACGTACTTCACCACTGCGCAATATCATGATATATATTATACATACGTTGGATAAAATTGATTGTAATCGATTTCACGAAGTTAAAATTGTTAAATACGTAATTATAGCGATTTGAGTGGTATAAAAATTCCATAACGGTAAGACGTATATTAACCGTGTAGCATTACAATTTTTATTCAAATTAAAACAGAATAATATATCTGATGATAAAATTTTTAATTTAAAATTTCGAATTTGTGCAAATATCGTAGTAAAAATATTTTTATGAATTTATTTATTTTTGTTGATGAAAACAAACGGGGCAACAGAATTCAGATTATTTTCGATTTCATATTTTTCTAAACGTTTGCAGAGGAGCATCATAAATACGTTTGAACACGCACGTACTTATTTTAATCCACCGAAAAATCATCTTAAAACGTTTGAACGAGTAATCTAAAATTCGTCTACAATATATATATATATATTATCACATTTTCTAACTACGAATTATTTGTATACTTTGACCGTGCGACTGCGACGAGTAATTGAGGTCGTCTGCACGGAGGTCGTATGCGTTGTGTGGGCGAGATGCGCGTGTACGCGACAATACGTCAACGTGACATGCAGTGCACAACGAGAAGACATCTGCACCGCGTGCGAGCGATTTAAACGCGAGTGTGCGCGTGTTTTTCGTTTTTCGGAACGGAATAAAATATTTTGTTACGACCGTGGCGGCGACCGACGCGGTGTGCGCGCGCGGACGACGCGACGCGGGCGATCCGTCGCGACGATATTATATTCCCGCGAAACGTTTTATCGGACACGGAATACCGGACGAAATTCCAGCCGTAGAGTCAGTATACTCTGAAAGAATAAAATAAATAATTCGTCGGACCTACAGCTCGGTGCACGGCACGGGTATACGCGTACAATACACGCGAAACGTTGCGCGCACAATGGAAATAATATAACAACAATAATTCGTGTGTTATTCTCTGGTGTATTGATGTACACACACACACACACACACACACCCACACGCACACGCAAGCACACATGATGTCGCTATGCCGTTGATTCTTGGTAAACGCATATAACTCACACACACACACACACACACACACGCGTATACACATATAACATGCGTTTTACAGGCGGGTTAAACGATGTAAACGAAGATCGAGAGAAAAGGACGTGTATATATAATATATACGTGTGTATACACGACGAAGTCCCGCGGTGACGAATTATTCGAAATTACTTCTTGAATTGAATAAGATTTCACGAGAATAAGAAAAAAAAAGAGACAACACACGCACACCCGCGCGTATAAATGGTTTACAAGAGTGTGTGGTGTAAGCCCTTTTTGTGTTCGCGGGCGCATGTGTACGGGGTTGGAATGTGTGCGAGTTTTTGTCCGTACACACACACAAACACACACACACACACACACACCAGGATACGTTACACGAGGTCAGGTCGACTTGTGAGGTAACGACGACGACGACGTCCGCTCCGAGAGAAACTTGGTCTTGTAACACCCATTCCTGCCAAGTATACAGTGTGTTCGTATTTGTGTGTGTATGTGTGTGTGTGTGTGCCTACGAAGCCCTCCCGCGGGTTACTACCATATACCGAACGAGGTCCGTCTTGCTAAGAGACTCGCACGCTGCTGCACGACACGTCGTACGGCGGTAAATCATCGCCCTAAGGATTTTCACTCTTGTCCGTGTGTGTGTGTGTGTGTGAATTATGTCGTTAAAACCCTATACACGACACTGAACACGACTGCGTGTACACGACGACGAAGGGGCTACCTGAAGTGCTTTATGTATTATGTCCACGCAGATAATGCACCGCTGGCCGAAACCCCAAATTTGTTACCGTATCGCTCTCGCACTATTATAGGTACACCTGTGAGTGTACACGCTGCGTACGTAGGAGCTTAGCGCACACGCACGCGCACCAACGGTAGTATAGGAATGCGTAATTGAATTTCGACCGGAAAATCGTGTGCGGCAAATATTGTATAAATATGGAGACGTGGTTTATAATGCCCGTGTCGTCCCACGCGAATCCGTCGGCAAGTCGACGTATAGATCTCACACGATCGATCGATCGATCACCGGTATCACAGCGCGTATATAATATTATGTATACGTATACCTTCTTTAATTATTATTATTATTATTATATGACGTTATAAACGTCAATACGTCATCACAAACAAATCGACGTCTTTATCGTGTGTGATATCTAAAAACGGATTTGATCGATTCCGTGATGCCATCACTACGACTACTTGTATATTATGTTATACGTTCGTTTTCGGGTTTCGAAAATCGGTAGCGATCTGCTACGTTGTTTATCAATCGCGTTTGTACACAAGCATGAAAACCCGGTATGAAAATTTGAATAGCTTTTTTATTTTCGTTTTACGTTCCCTTCCGCGAGCCAATAATATTATTACGTTCGTTCTGTGAAAAAGTCATTTCGAAAATAAAATGAAAACAAAAAAAAAAAGAAAAAAACATTTAATGATCTTCAAATGTATAACACGATAAAATATACGACGCATAAATCTATAGACTTTGACGCGGACGTAAATTTCACAATATTAATGTACGGTGCATTTGTGTGTAGGTTACATGGTGTATGCATACACCACGCGACGGTTTGTTGTCGAGTAAATAATATTATAAATAACGAACGTCTGAACGGTGAAAGAACGCCGGGACGCGAAACGTCTACGTGTTAAAATAAATGTATACACAACGTATCGGTTAGACGTGTGTATGACGTGTGCGCACACGACACTGTGATAATATTGTAACATACACTACACACAAGCGCGTAGACGTTTTTTTTTTCTTTCTATTTAGTATCGAAAACTAAAACTAGTCGCTTTTTATGCCGGACAAAAGAATTGTAGGCGTTTTTATCGAACCGTTTCAGACGTTATTATTACATCACGACTAAACCCGGTCGCGTTTAGTTACGAAAACAAAACAGAAAAAAAAAAATTATCGAGTCAGAACCTTTTTTATCGTCTCGCCGTATACATAATATAGGATACCCGGCATATCGTTTGGCCGATTCGAGTGCTCACAGATGTCACTCGGATCCTTATTCCGTACAGTAGAATATTTTTTATTCTCACACGCCGAGAATTACAATACACTCGATTGTATTTATACGTATAGTCGTATCCACGGGACCGGCATGTACGCTCCACCGAATACATCCTATTAACACACACACACACACACACACACACACACACACACACACATTTGCTCGGTAGAATATGCATCGTAACGAAGCGCGTGCAACTATATTACAGTTAGTATACGTACACATAGTGTGTTCTATATAGTGCAGCGCACTCGTAAAGCGATTATAACATTATACAGGCTGAGCTATGCCAATACAGTGTGTGTGTGTGTGTGTGTGTGTGTGTGTGTGTGTGTGTGTGTGTGTGTGTGTGTGTGTGTGCGTGCTTGTGTGTGTGTGTGTGTGTGTGTGTGTGTGTGTGTGTGTATGCGTGTGCTTTTATACGTGTATAATACTATGCGTCTTGAGGACGCATCGCTAAACAACCCTTTTGTATTGCACACGAATAGTTTTAATTTACAACGTGTCCCCGACTATACGACGACGTGACCGCGTTGCACTGCAGCAGAGTCATGGTCCCTTCGACGCGTCGACCATTCATGACCCGCACAAAACACGTCACACACACACACACACACACACATATATATATATATTTAAATGTGTGTGTACATGCACAACAACACGAGTAGGTGTATAATCCGCATAATACGCGAGTACTCGGTAGCAGCTCCTCTACACAGGCGTTATGACGACGTTATACGTCGTGGGCGGGGTGTTATTGCACGGGCGAAACATTTACGTCGTCGGTATAATTCGTGCTCTCCCCCCTCCGCTCACTCTCCTCCCGTTTTTCAACCATTGATTTAACTACACTGCACTTTATACAAATCATAGTATAATACACGTTTATACTACATATCGGAGGTCGCCAACCAGTCGATCGCGATCGACCGGTCGATCGTTTTAGGACCATCGGTCGATCGTAGCAAATGTTAATTTTACCAATATCGGCCGATCGCGTTATGTTGTATAGTAATCTAACGGCGTGGTCATCAAAAAAGTTCGCTGTTGCTATTTGTCAGTTGGCCACATACAACGCTACGTGTATTCTTTATAATATATTATATAATACGATAATATAACGCAACCTAACGAACACCTTCTTAATATTGCGTATAATATGTAAAATCTAAATAAATATAAACCGATCCCTAGATACTTCTAAAGTAATTGTCGCTCACTTGATGGAAAAAATATATCTACTCCTTTAAGCCTTAGCTTGTGATGGAGTAGAGAGTTATAAATTTTCTTATTAGCAAAACATAATTGAGTGAGAAATAAAAATAAATATAATAATAACATGAATACAAATGGTTACAAAAAATAAAACAGAACAAAATCAACAATTATTATCGGAATATACAAGTTATTTACAAAATAATAAGAATATATCAGATATATCAAACACGGAAATTATTATATTACTAAAATATTACATCATTATAAAACACTAGAAAATAGCCAGCTATATACAATTTGTTTTCCTATTTAATAATCCGAAGTGGGTATATTTCTTTATTATAATTATTGGCATTTGATTTAAAAATTTGGGACCTAGGTAGTCAACAAAATATTGGTCAAAAGCTTTTTTAATATATTTAACAGGTAGATCATAATATTATGCTCTGTGTTCTCTAACGTTATTAAAATTTATGTAGTAGTTTTGCGAAGAGGCAGTTTTATCAATTACGTTAATTATTGCGATTTTTTTATAAAGAAACCTTATGTATACATGTATATAATATTCTGTAGGTCATTAACATATTACAATTGTCATTCGGCTCGTTATTATGTCGTTATTATTAGTTATGTTGGACAGGTAATAAAATAAATCAAACCCTTCACACTCACTTGGTCTACGATTAAAAATACGCATATTATTACTCTACGTCCGCATTTCACGTTCGTGTGAAATATTGAAATGTACGTGATCGAAAAACGCAATGCGATATCACTTGTGTAGATAAACATATCTGACGTATCGTGAAAGCGTGCGCTCGTGCACTTAAAAAACCAATTATTGATTGTTAGCCGACAGTCGTTATATAATAATACAATATAATAATATTATGTCGAAACGCGGAAACCCGACCGCCATGTCATACGTTTCACGGAGTTTTAGAATTTAGGCTCTCGGTAGATATTATACGTATTCTCGTTTAACATCACGACAATCCACAAATATTGTAGATTGAACACGTACAATATTATGTGATATCAAAAATAAATGTATATGATATTATGTTTTCGCGGTACAAGCTCTGCGTTTGAGGCGGTGTTCAAAATTTGCACGAATATATTCAACACTTACAGGCGCGCACTCTTTCCGCGGAAAAATTTTTAAAAAAACCCACCGAGGACAATGATCAAACGAAATAAATCAACGGACGTCTCAAACAGTTTCGTGTTTGTATTTAATTACGTCGTGTACCGAACGATACCCGAGTACAAAATCACGCGCACAGTGATGTCGTAAGTAAAAACGACCGTACCTGTGTATATTTTAATGTGCCGAGCCGCTTAAAAGCCAATCTGTGTTCGAAACGGGCCCATTATTTCTGCGTGTCACCGGCACGGCCGCGTACCGTAGCCGCGACGACGACGACGACGTTAGTCTGTCGGTTTATTTAATGTGATTGTATTTTATTTATTTTTTTATTTATTTTTTTCATTCTTAATTTCTATCGACACCGATTTATAATAATATAATAGTGTGTAACGTCGCGACCGTTATAAATGTAAATATTTAATTAAATTTATAATTGGCCGTGTTGGGATTTTAACTCGTACCCTTATAAACACATATATATATACATACATTTTAAGCGTTATTACGACTTACACCAAAACTCGTTCCGATCGCTCCGGTTGTAACCTTTATGAGTTTACAACTGATTACACACTGCAGGTCTCGACCGAATCTCGCACACGCGTATGTAATCTTACGTACACATCATAATATCATCGTAGTATTATATTGTACACAACTACCGCGTTTTATTTTTCTCGCCGGACCGATCGTTATTAATGGTCTCGGCATACACACCAGCAAGCGTTTATGGTTGGGGAGGGGGGACACGCTTCCGGGGCCCGTTCCTTTCAAAAAACATTTTTTCGTGATTAGAAATTTCGAAAAATAAAATAAATCCGGTTTATTTCATATCACGAACAATATTTATTGTCAAAGTATAAATTCATAATAAGTTGTCATCATATAACAATGTGAAAACATCGGAAAATTTTTGGAAATGGAAATCGTTATCGAGGCATATTATTTACGGTGATAAATAATAATTGAAATCAGGTGGTCTGACCTATTATTGGCGTGCTACGTGTGCTACGTTTGAAGCATAAAAATATAATTCGTTTCTATACTTATCATTTCAAACTTATATTTCACTCGTCATTTTTTTTACACGTTTATAATTTTTTGTCCTGCATTAATTAAACTTGTATTTATTTTTTATTATTTATTTTTATTTTGCATAAATGTCCACGAGGGCTCAAGTACAGTAAAGTAGTATATCTCTTCTCATAATTATTAATACATAATATTAAGTAAATACTAAATTTTCAAGTCACAACAAAGCTTTAATAATGAGTGAGATAAGAAAATATATCCAAGTGGGACTGAAAAAAAAAAGAGAAAGAAAACCAATTTTCCACAAAATTTACCAAAACTATTGAGTTATTTATCGGTTTAAGTTATCGTAAGTGTATTTTCCTGTATAATTATCGTGCAAATTAATAGGCTGTGATTTAAATAATCACAACATGCGTGTTAAACATTTTTAGAATCAGGCAGCTCAGTTGTTTTGAATGGAGGATCAGTTTTGGTTTTGAAAACTAATGATCCGACTCCAGTATTACCTCGAGTATACATTTGAACTATGGTTATACAGAAGAATTTTGAGAATATCATGGACTGAGCAAATTACCAATATTTAGGTATTGCATATAGAATGGGAAAGGAAATCTCTGTATCTTTTTGAATTTAAATCATTCCACTGAATATTTTTACGTGAAACATTAAAAAAAAAAAACCAAAAATTATTAATTTCCGTTAAAGTTAAAAAATTCAATGTAAAACTATATTTCATATTTTACATCGTTAGCTGTGTATGCATATATTATACACTGACACACTGTGCCATATGGTATTATTTTTCGTCATGGCGGCCTGCGGTAACAAAAGACGACTACGCCGTAATCCGCCACGTCATCATGGTTGGCGAATAGTTTCGAATAAACTAATTTTTCATAATTTTACGGACGAAATCATTGTGCATTTTTTTTTTTTTTTTTAATTTCGCGCAGATAAATCATAATGCAACATAATTTTTGCGTTTTTAATTTATAAGCACTTTATTTCCAGCAGGCCTTAAAACGTGATATTATTTTCCGGGACTTTTTTGTTTTTTTCCGCGGCACTAGTCTTTTCCACGGTGTACAACAACGTTTTGCCGGCCACGAGATTGTTTTATACCGATTATCGTTATATACTGCATATGATAAAAAAAAAAAAAACAAAAAATAGATCTAAAAAAAAGGTTTCCAAAAAAAAAAATATATACAAAAATATTCTGACACCCGTTCCTAGAAAGGTTAAACCGAGATTTATACAAACGTAGTACACAAACAACGACGGGACGTGTACCGGTTTCGGCGAAGGTTTAAAATTAATATTCGTAAATCCACCCCAAACCACTCTACGCCGCGATGTGTACCTATACGCGTATATATAAATATATTATGGCCACAATCATAAAAGATCCCGCAGCATCACTCAACACTTCGATATTCAATCCCGTACGTAATCCTCTCGGTAATAACCCGTTTAGTGACAAAAACAAAAAATCGGATGAATAAATTCGTGTCACAAAAAAAAAAAAAAAAAATTAAAATTATATCGATAATCACATTTTCGGAGTACCGGGTAAACCCGTGAAGTGTTTACGTGCGTGAACGGCTTATCGAGCGGTGAGCGCGCACGGCCGTGTGTTTTATACCTATACCGTACGCATTATAATATAAGTTAATGGCACAAATTATTTACACGGGCGCGGCTATTACAGAATACAAATATAATACGATGCCCCGTTAAAGGTACCGCGCGGCATGCGGCCGGCCGCCGACACACTCGGTGTGTGTACCTACACTCGTCGAATCTTGTTTGTTCGAGGTTCTCGATAGGTACTCGAACGTCGAAAAAACTAAAAAAAAAAAAAAAAAAAACAAATAAATCCCTTCGAGCGGCCATGACGCCGGATACCGAAAATATGATTTGCGGAATTTCTCAAAAAAAAAAAAAAACAAAAAAAACGCGCATATTTTTTGTCAAATCGCCGAAATTAAATAGGTAATTCGATTCATCGTTTGTAAACGTTCAAAATATTTTCAGTATCCTAATCACAGAACAAACATAAATTGACGCCGAATCGATATATAGTCACGTCGCGTCGTTGCGAGAATATATCTCGAAAAAAATGCAATTAATTTCAAAAAATATCACTTCAATCGTTATTAATCACTTATATATATATATATTTTTTTTTTTATTTAAGAGCCTTAACGACTAAGGTCATTGGCTTACAATGTTTACCATATTAATATTACATTATACATTGCGCATTGTAGACAATTACAAATTATAATAAAATATTTGGCATAGATAATTATTAACAAGATATAAACAAGAGAGAGCAGAACAAAACAGAAAAAAGGTAAAATTAGATAAGGTTGTGCAGTTTGATTATTTTTAAGAAAGTGATGGTTTTGTTGAAGTTTCCTTGAACTGGTCCTAGTGCTTCGTATAAATGGTCAGGTATATTCAGGACTGTTCTAGTGTCCGCATAATTGCGACAATAAAAGATAATATGTTTAACTGTTAATGCTTCCCCAGATCACTTATATTATACACACAATGTGTATATGAATTAAATCTTCGTTTTATTGAAAACACGACGACTTTCGAGTATGATGCGACGGGGGGAAAAACTAATTTTCAATCTATCGTGCTCGGAAAAAATTATCTGTTCAGAGAGGATGATGTTATAATACGCAAGCAATACCTAGTATTCCGGCGGTTCGTGTGCGAAAACAATTATACGGAGTCTCGGAGGCAAACTCTTTCATAAATGATAAATCCAAATATATTGTAATACATTTACTCGTCCAACCGAAATTGTAAAAAATACCACTTTATTTATATTCACTTATGTCATTTCATAATTTATCACACAAATTCTCAGTTGTTTTTTTAACGTATATACGTGTTAAATATACATCACTATACGTTAGTATACAACGGTGTATAATGTTTTTTAGAGAAATTGTTTGAAATAATAATTATGTTATAATGAAATACGATACACGAAATTACATCATATAATAAATTAATAACCAACGATCAAATTCGATCACAATAATTTTCAGTGTGTTATTGAAGGCATAAATTATAAACATGATAATATAAAACTAGTGAGTTTTTGTTTATAGGTTTTTAGAAAAACCCGTCGAATTTGTTATGGTTTTTTTTTTTTTTTTTTTATGTGTATGGTATATCACCCGATGAGAATCATTTACACGACTTTATTTTTAAGAACAGCGGGGGACAATCGTCCGTTCTTACAGACAAATATTTCGATAATTTTTCAAGAACACAACAATACTCCGTGTAAACATTTATAACATTAATAAAATTATCGTGTATTGACATTTATTACTGTTTGCGCAAAAGAATATAGTTACGATAGTCAAACGTATTTTAAATAATATCACCCGCGGTGATAAAGAACGGAGCGATATAAACGTAGTATGTGAGATATATTTCATCGTAAGCAAATTTTTGAAAAATATGATACGTTTTCTTTGTTCGTCTATCCGCAGTCCAAAAATACTGTCCGACTGCCTTAATTTATTTTTCCATTCTCCTTGAACGTAAGTTTACACGTATTCACGAATAAATCAAATAATTGTGTTAATAGGTAATTTATCGTTAATATTTAATAAGCGTATTGAAGGCGTGAACGTGTTGCGAATGTTTTTATGTACGAAAATCGGTGGTCAGCCTAGGTATTAAAATATGTATATATATATATCGTGGTGGTATAATAATATGTAGGTCACTAGAACGTATGGCACGTCATCTAATTATAAAAACGCCATTGTTATCTGACCATAAACTTCCGGAGGAAGCAATTTTTTTATTATTATTACAATTAATACGTAGCTGCTATTCGAACGGATTTTAAAATCGACTCGATTGTATAGAAAAAACAAAAACCGAAAAAACTACTCATTTCGTTTTGCATTAATATACAGCAGCATTATAGTCTGTTGGCGAACGGACGCACACGGTATTAGGTAGCTTTATATAGGTACGTAATATACTTACCACCGTATGTGTGTATATAAGCTTTTAATCGAAGTAATCGAACAATTCGTGGCCACAAGACGGCGGCTGGTAACGAACGTACTCGATGTGCACGAAAAGTGTGAAATGAAACCCGAGACGTGATTTTTTTATACACCGACAAACGACGATGTATGTATATAAATAAGTAAAATATACGAGTATATAATATTATGACGTTATATTAAGTCGGAGAAGACTTTTCGCGGAATCGGACTCGTTTCCTGTGGCGCCCCGTCTCTAAATATACTCTATATAAATACGATATATCTACTCGGCGCCGACGAAATGAGCGTACACGGGGACACCGCTCGCGATATACATACAATTTTTTTTTTTTTTATTATTATTAATTATTAAAATGTTTCAGCACGCTAGGTGCTATTACAAGTCGGATAACAATAATTATTAACAGTGGTCGACAGCTAAATTTGGAAAGAGATAATAATATCATATAGATTATAAATTTACAAATAGTATTGTCAATAATGGTAGACGTGATTGAATAATACAAACAGTTTCAATTAAAATTAATATAAAATTAATGAGGATATAGGTCAGAGGAAAATATAAGATTGTGTTGGTCTGATGAGACAATGTGCGATAGTATTATGGGGAAATAATGCCTTTAGCTATTGGTGTGTTTAAGACTGAGGTAAGAAGGATAATATTAATTGACTAATTTACTAAAGAGCTTAAATTGGACATTATGAAATTGGAAAAGGTGTTTGATATTTGTCCTGTGGTTTTATTTTGGTTCTTGGTGGCTTCTGCATGATATGATTCGGTTTTAGTTCTGGGTGGAGAGTGGGGTTCAGGATTTTTTGATACGTCGACACTTTAGAGCAGATTTTTTAAATTTCGACTCGATTGCTGGGCTGCATCCTTTCCAGTTTGCAGTGTGGTCTTTGGTGTATAGGGCGCATTTAGCAGGACTGTGCGATATTTTTAATTACGTAATATCGAAACTCTTTGCTTTTCTTTTTTTTTGCTACGTTTTATCCGCATAGATCACATTATTTCCGGATCGGTTTTTAGTGTTTTATTAGTGTTAGTGTCGTTGTTATTTTAACAGATTTTATCACGCGCGACATCACTATAGTGGACACGTCGATACGATTATACAGGTAGGTATATACGTCGACTAACGACCGAACACGTCCGTCCCTGTCCTCGGCGAAACGAATGCGATAAATAACACAACGCGGACGCGACCGCACGCAACGGATTTTCCGAGAAAACGCGAATAATGGCGGCCGCGTGTCGGCGGGGACCACCGAAGGGGCCGAGTTGAAAAATATTGAAAAATATTATCAGAAAACACGACCGGACGGCGGGGTCGTGTACGAGTAAACGGTGTCCCGGAATCAAAATACATCAATACGCGCACACACACACACACACACACACACGCTTACACACACACACACACACACACACACACACACACACACACAAGTATACGTTTACGTAAATACGAGTGCCAAGGGACACGCAGAGTCGAGTCGGGCGGGGTACGACGTGTACACGGTGGCGACGGCGACGGGAGGTCCCGGACGCGCATACACGTACGCCTTGTACGATCGGGACATGTGTTTTTGTGTGTTCGAAAACGGATTTCGCGGAATTTTCATAGTCGGCGTCCCGCGGCGACGGGCACCCGCAGCAGACGTCCGGCGACGCGGCCCCGTACAACACAATACGACACGACGGCGCGTCGGACGACGGACAAACATTACGTGTATACGTTACTCGTATTATTATGATTATTATTATTATTATTATTATTATATTATATTATATTATGCCGTACGACACGTGTAATAATACCACGGCTACCGTGGTGCCGTTGCGATCGACAGCCGCACGCAAGCGGGACACTTTTACGAGGACGTCGTGTCTCGTCGTCGTGTATTGTTACGCGTTATCACACGTACACGGTCGCATGTATACGTATATTATATTGTATTATATCGCGTGATATTTTATTGAATTATTTTATTTCGTTTTGTTATACCGTACGACGTATCGCGCTACCATAATGGATACCCCGTGCTCGAATTATTATCGATTGTATACGACGACGACGACGACGACGTTTTGTGTGGATCTCGCCCGGTGGCACGACCGCGCGCTCCGAATAATGCCATCTCGATCGATATACGTATACATATTATTGTATTAAATTAAATTATATTATGTACAGGTACACTCGTGACTCGCACACGACGATGACGACGAATGTTCGTATACGCCGTCGCGGGGTAACGAGATAATTTCGCTGGAAACACCGGTCCGCAGCGCCTGTGCAGCCACGATCGTAACCACCTGACGGTCACTAGAAAAGCGTTTTTTTTTTTTTCTTTTTTCTTTTTTCCCCCTCGTCGCATTGTTTGGGGTTTCGGGGTAAAAATAACGTAATAATAATAATAATAATAATATTATTATTATTATTATTGTTGTTGTTGTTGTTATTTGGTAGTTTTTGAGGTCTCATTTTCGTGGGCGTTGCAGTGAGTGTGTGTGCGCGTGTTACCGATTTCACGGACCGTCGTCGTCGTCATCGTCAACAACGCGCGCGCACAATAAACCGTGAAATGCGCGTGTAATACGCCGAAAAAAGATTTCTCCGTGTGTACATGTACATACGTACGTAAATATAATATGCGTATCACACACACACACACACACACACACACACACACACACACACACACACACACACACACACACATACACACACACACACACACACACACACACACACACACACACACACACAGTTGCATACACACACTTTATAATAACTCTGAGGTACGTACGTCTACGTGGCGTTTTTGCGGTGTGATCCACAATAGACCGTGAAATGAATTCAAAGGCCCGTTTTTCTACGGTCGTTTCACTATTTTCAGCTCGTCCCCCGGCGTGCCGCGATTCAACGTGCGTAAACACAGAACGACCGGACCGCAGGGTGGCGGCCGCGCAACGACAGTTATCTATTCGCTTATTTATGGACACATTCGATATACGTGTATAATGATTGCGCGCCCGAAGAACGAATAGAGGCACACGATGATATGTTGCGGTGCGCGCGACCGTGGGAATAATAATAATAATAATAATAATCGTATAAACCGGCCGTGCGTACGAAAATTTCTTTTTCACGAGGGCTAAAGAAACGTTACGCTCGCGGCCCCGCACACGGAAAATTTATTTTTCCATCGACGTTTAAATTTCCAAAACGATCGTAAAAATCGAACACGCTGTTAAATACTTGCATTGACCAATTTACGAAATTTGAAGCATGTGCAGTATCAGAGATGTACACATCGATCGGTGCTCGTAGTGTTTGCCGGGACGAAAAATAATATTAGACCAAGTGTTATTGTTTGGTGGAGCGGTTCGAAAAATGTCTCTCACATCGATCGGTGCTCGTAGTGTTTGCCGGGACGAAAAATAATATTAGACCAAGTGTTATTGTTTGGTGGAGCGGTTCGAAAAATGTCTCTAAAAAAAAAAAAAACAAAAACAAAACACGCAAAAACGACCGAAAGACGACCAGTTCATCGCTCTTCCAAATCGAACTCGTTGAGAAAAAAATCGAAATATCGAAACCTCGAGTTACCGAGATAATTTAAAACATTCTTAGAATATGATCAGGACTGAAAAAAAAATTCCACATGCGCGAACTTCGAGATACCGCGGAGTTCGAGATATCGAGGTTTCACTGTACTTACAAATGAAATAATCACGTCGAAACGTAATAGTGCCGTAAAATACCTCGGTAACGCATTGATCATTAATAAAAATAAAATAATTTGAAATGTACAACGTACAGAGTATTCAAAGTCATTTGTTGTAACGTGCAGGTTCGGGTGGCCTTATTACGATATCATATGTTATCCGGGGAAGAGTTTTAGGTACTTATTGATAATGATTCCGTGACCGGGGGTCGAGCAACATCGCAAGAGGATTTTCATAAATTATCTTAACAGCTGCAGTTTGGATTATACGTCTAAGACGATGTATACACGATACGTGACTAAATATAGTGGCGAAAATGACCGTCGACACGATATAATATAGCTCGTCGCGTGGTCCGTGTGTCTTGGCGTCGAACCGTCTTGATGTGATTTTTGTAATGGGCGTATTAATTTTGGACGAGGCGAATAAAGTGTCGAATTTGTATATCTATCATATATAATTATTTTATGCCGGTCAGTTCTGTCGTACGTACAGAGAGTTCGTGACGCACGAACGTACTTATCGAGAGTCGTACTTTTATTGCATTAGAGCGCCGTACTAGTGCACGAATTTACGACTATACACACAGGTCACAGGTGTGTTGTACACCAGATGTAATAATATCATAGACGCGTGTGGGTGGAAATTCCGAATCCGCTTTAGACGAACGTTTGCCCGGCCGAACGATACGCGCGCGTTATTGTACATCGGCACGCAGACGAATAAATTAAAATGTTTATACGCTTTTCGATACGAATATAAATATAATGTATATAAAATATGTATGATGCACGATAGTACGCGCATCACGAACCCGAACAAAATGCGAGTATTAGCCGAGTCTCTACGCCCGTGATAAAACGTAATGTATAGCAACCAGTGGCGGATCTAGGATTTTGTTTTAGGGGGGGGGGGCTCGATATTTTTTTACATCAGTACATATTTTTATAAAAACACTTATATTAGTATAAATAGTATAGTGGTATATTAAAATATATTATTAATTACCTATAATGTATTATATAAGTGTACGCACATAAAAAAATTATAAAAGTATTACAATTTAAATTATTTGTATTCACGGTTACACCCGTGCGAAATAAAATCGCATGAAAATTCAACGGGGTCGTCAGGACGTGTAGGGTACGTCGTTGCCTTTTAATCCCCATGATCAAAAATCGAAACAATCGTATTGCGCGAGATTGAACATTTATGTTTTTTTTTGTCGGGAAACGGATTTAACGGAAAGATACCTATTGACTTCGGATGAATAATTATAATATACCTATATATACAAGTATATAAAACTCAATTGTAGTATACCAAACTAAAAAATGCTCACCATGAATATTATTTAAATATTTATTTTTATATTTTATAATTTTATTTATTTATTTTTTTTTTACGTGCCTTCACCCCCGTGTTGGATTTTATGGTTTTTTTTAAGTACTCGTAGATCAATTTGAAAAATCAATGATTATAAATTTATTCACTTTCTAATATTTTTTTGTTAACTATATCATTACTTATTTATTAGTTTTTTCGTCTGGTGTGTGTCATCTACGTTGTTTTTTTTTGCGTTTTCCACGTCATGTTCTGAAACTAAACTAACCAACTAAATTAACAAAAACGTATATTACATTTAAGTTTTTCTGCATTTAAATGTACAAATATGGCCAAAGTCTATCTTAGAGTGCAGTGCGCGTATGACATTACGAAACAATAAAGGTACCGCATACAAATCGTATACGATTAATAATATCTCTATCTACTGGATAAATTAAAAGTTTAGACTCCACGTCGACTGTCTGTCGATCAGTCAGGTGAAAGCGGATTGTACATGAATAGATTATGAATATTTTTCGAAGTAAAGACGATCTGATCGTATTTTGTATACCTATCAAATCTAAACCGAATTCTGGCGCTATACATTGCTAATAAAAGGATTATTATTCTGTCGTTGTAACATGTGAGTCCACGCAGTTATATACTTAATATATATATATTCGATATGCGCTGTAATAGTGCAGGTTCATATTATGTCGTCTCGGCGTGGTGATTTGATACGATACGAACTGCAGATGTCGTATCGATAAATAGATCGTATAAATGTGCAAAATGTGCAACGTGTAATGCAAGAAGTGTTTAGCACACCGTGTCTTATTATTGTTTGGTGAACGATATGGATGACGACGAAGAGTAACAACAACAATGTTACAACAATGTTACCACAATGTTACAACAACAATGTACACTGTTGTCATTATATTATATCATTGATTAAACAATGATTATATTGAGCGAATAACGGTGATTTACAGGAGTGAATTATTGAGTTCAACTCGTCGACGGAGACGGTTATTTAATCCTCTTAGAAAAAAAATATGGAGCTTGAGTAGTAGGTATATAGGTGAGAAAAACGTTTGTATTTTTCCACCACAAAATTGGAACTTCAGCGTTCAAAGTCATAATCATAAACCGTGATCCGTGAAAAATCGAATATTAATTGTTAAACAATACTATTGTCGTTGTAAATGACGACGTCCATACTTTCTCGGAAAAAGGAATATTCGATTATTTTTAATCAAAATCAAACGTGTCGATCAAACGCGTGACGTGTAAACTAATCGCGTGCGCGCACACACACACGCACGAAAAAGATACACTTCAAAAGTTTAGCCAACACTTTAACGATTTAAAGTATTTGAGTTTCACTGCAGCAGTTAATGTGCGAAATTAATCGACTATATACATTCGAGTTCAAAAGTTTCAAAAACATGAACTTTTAAACAGTACATATATATATATATATATATAGGTACCGTTAAGGTTCGCTTTTGGATAGAGCCGGTGTTGGTATATCACGCGCGTATATGAGATCATCACGGACGAGTTTGCTCGAAAACCACGAACGGCGTGCATAATTTATCGACGCAGTGCGAAACTCGAAATTTATTAAAAAAAAAAAATAAATAAATCGTACATTTATTTATCGCTATAAATATATTTATGGCGTTTTAGCACGCTCTATTCGAACAAACACACATAATAATAATAATAATAATATACGCCCGATCGTTGTTTAACTGCTTCGTATAAATCTGCAAAACTGCTTACGCGTTTGCATATATTACATAATATTATTATGCATTTATATAGGTGATAAACACATATTATTGTTATTATATTATAGAATCACTGTCCTATCCCCGTTTACACGTGCATATTATAATATTGTTATGCGTTATCTTTCTTTTATCTCTCTCTCTCTCTCTCTCTCTCTCTCTCCTTATCTCTTTCTCCCTATCTCTTTCTCTCTATTCATCATAATGACGACGACGAACAATTATCATAAAATATTACACGGCGAAACGACCACCGCGCAAACTCGATCCGTTCGGCAGACGAAACGCGTGTAAACACAAATCACGTCGCGTGTGTGGGTCAGGTCGCACGCCTCGGCGGCCGTTGCCCGGTAGCCGTGTTCTGCACGCGCCGTATCGTTATTATTTCAATAAATATAAAAGGTATAAAAATACGCGCATATTATTATATAGCGGCCGCTGCACGCCATGATATACGACGGCGTTTTCGTCGCGCGTCCCCCCGGCCGGTCGTCGTCGTCGTCCGTGCAAAAACGCGAATATATACACGCACGCGCGCGCACCTGTGTGTGTGTGTGTGTGTGTGTGTGTGTGTGTGTGTGTGTGTGTGTTTATAGGTATACCTATTATACGAACGCAGCACGAGATCTAGGAGCGTGGTGGAGGAGGATGAGGAGGAGCCGGAAAATTAAACACGATTTACACGATCGGACGCGGCAAACCGTTCGGCCGACGCGCCGCTATGATAATAAATTCGACGCGAAAATGCATAATTTCGTACCGATATACAGCGTTTTTATACGTCCGTGTAGTGTATAAATATATATATATAAGTATTATAAATTTGCAGAGAGTGTGAGCGCGGCTACCGCGGCGCGTTTTGTGCTAACGACGCGCGAGACCGGGTGTGCCGATATGAATAAATATGAAAAAAAAAAAAAAACATCGCGCAAATAATATTTATAATATAATATACGAGTATATTATATATATATTATAATATATCAAAGTCGATTTGATAATTATTATTATTTATTATTAATATTTGTATTTTATTATGATAATTATACCGGTGGCCACCACACGCCGTCGTCGTCAGACAGTGTATATACCTACGCGTATATACGAGTCGTACATACCAGAGGTATTCAAACTGTGCGTCGCGGCTTCCAGGGGCGTCACGGAAATTGTCGAAGGGAGCCGCGTCTTTTAATTGAAGACCAATACATATATTTATATATAATTTTTTTATTTTATTTAAGGCTTTTTATACCAAATTTATTGTATATTGATAAATTACTATTAGCAACCAAAAACGGTGTGTTTATTTAGGTTGGGAATATTCGTGTAAAACTTGAGCCACGATTTGAACATATTATGAAGCATAAACAAGCTCATCCATCTCACTAAAAATTTAGTATCAAGTAATATTAATTGATTTTTTTATTGGTTGATATTTACTAAGACTAAACGCGAAATATTTAATTACAATTTTTTCTACATTAACTACTAAAATTTTATACGTCATATTATGATAAATAAATTATAAAAATAATAATTTACATACGATATACCTAAAAATACTTTTTGTCATTTATAATTTGAGAGCCGTCAACATTTTGTGAAGACACAAAGGAGCCGTGGGATGAAAAAGTTTGAATACCTCTGGTATGTACTTATAAACGAGCCGTACAATAAATTCTCGCGTCGTAACGGCGATCTACATATTATTATTATTATTATTATTATTATTATTATTATTACGACTCGTAGGTAGCTCTGTAAATGGTATGGATTGAAAAACGCGAACGCGCGTTCCACTTTGCTCCGAGAAATTTATCACGCGTTTCTGTCATGTCCGTACAGGGTGCCCCACGGAGATTCACACGATGCGATCCGGTGCATGAAATCGAATTATTTTTCGTGCGTTATGATTTGATACACTTCAAGACCTGTACGTTTTAATGGTAAAAAAAATATTCCGTTTTACCAAAAACATAAAAATGTTAATAATTAATTTTTTTCGATTTTACCAAAAACATAACACTAATTAATTTAATATGAAAGTAAATAATTTTTGAACTAAGATTGAATAAATTTTAATAATTTAAAACAGTCACCTAAAAAAAATTATACCGTATTAAAATTAAATTAAATTAAAAATAAATTTACTAATTAAATTGACGACGATGTAATTTGCGTTATTATTGTGTCATTAAAGTGATCAAATTATTTCCTCTCTATTTAATGTAACTCTGTATTAAATTATTAAAATTTATTTGGCTTTAGAGAAAAATTGTTTACTTTTATATTAAACTAAGTACCTAGCGTTATATTTTGGGAAAATCGAAAAAAATGAATTATTTTAAAATTTCAAAAAGCTGTAACTCAGTCAATTTTAGGTTTAGAACTGTGATCAATGGATCAAAATGACTTGGAATTATATCATGTATCTATATCCATTGACAAAAGTAAGTGTTTCTTTAAAAAAAAAAACATTTATACTGCCCATCGCATACTATAAGAGTTAAAAATTTGAAATATTTCTATAAGGTGTACTGAAGTACCCCCTGGCTATTGCAGCATACCGTATTTTGATCTAAGATTGTAGGGCTGAGATATTTAGTGGTACATTTAAGACGGGACACACTGTATACATCAGGGATGGCAAATAATTGTGGCACGCATGAGATTTTCGATGGCACTCGAAAAATGTTCAATTATCCATATATATTTATAGATTTTTAAGTAAAATACAATAAATTGCACATATTAATAATATATATTTCGCAACGACGTATCTCATCTTTATCATTATAAAATATATGGAAATAATATTTCAGATAATTTTTATGCCAACAAAAAATTGGCGATTTCATTGCTAACAATTTTCCCTTCAACATATGCTTTCGAAAGTTTCTCTAACCTGATTTATGGGTAATAGTATCTAAAAGTTTGGGAACCGCTGCTGTATAGGTACTGTTCATGTATTTATAAAATATAATATCATATTTAGTACGTAAAAAACTCTGACGCGCGTACGACTACGAAATCAAAACTCCTAAAACGCGCGTGTACAAGTACGATATTATACGTATATTCGTATATACGTGTTTATTCGTCATAATACGAGACCCGCACGCGCAAGCACACAACTGCACATAATATAAACCCCGGCGTAGCCGATACGTACGTATATACAGGGTGCGGCAGAAAGAACTCCCTAGTTAGATAAGGTTATAGTTTGGGTTTGGGTGGAGGTACATTAGTGGTAATTACATCGAGAGAAAGCCTTATCGATGCCATTTTTAGTATTCATCATGGCATGGTCGGGAGAGCATCGTCCGTTTGTTGTTGAGGAATTTATTAATAATGGCAGTTCATCGATAACGACCCAGCGTTAGGTTACGGTAAACAAACAAAACTTTCGATACTGGTCTGAACACAATCCTCAAGAACTTCACCAACGACCACTCCACAGTCCAAAGGTTACAGTCTGGTGTGCCATTTTCGAGTTTGGTGTGTGGGGTCCGTACTTTTTTGAAGAAGACGGTACCACTGTAACAGTGACCTCTAATCGCTATTGTGAGATGCTTGAACATTTTTTTCGGCCAAAATTGAACGATTTTTTTCATGAGTATGGACCACAAAATGTGTGGTTTCAACAAGATGGTGCAACAGCACACACAGCTCGCCAAACACTCGGCATTCTGCGAGAAATGTTCCCTGGGCATATTGTGTCCTTGCGAGGTGACATTGGGTGGCCGCCACGCTCACCAGATTTGAACCCATGCGACTTTTTTCTCTGGGGATATCTTAAAGCCTAAGTGTACCAACATCGTCCACAAACTTTGGAAGCTCTGAAGGAGGTAATAATCCAGGAAATCGCTGTTATCCCGCTCGAAATGACCCGTAGAGTCATAGAAAATTACTGTGAAAGACTCAATCAGTGCAGTATCGAGAATGAGGGCCGCCACTAAAGTGATATAATTTTTTTTTTTTAAATGAATATAAAATGGCATTATATGTACAATTTATAAATAATTTTTTTTTTTTTTTGATATTTGACTTGGTGTGGTTTTTATTAGTTTCCTTAATCAGGGAGTTCTTTTTGCCGCACCCTGTACATGTCATATATCCGCATAAATGTCACTCGTGGTCGTTAAAACGATCAAAGTATGTGTGTACCACGTGGCACGTAGTACTACAACGTATAGGTATACGGTGCACATTACGCGATACGAAACAAATTGTATTATATATATTATACCTATATATGTTATTTTTACCGTGATAAATTCCTGTACGTATAGTTGCAGGCCGCTCAGAGTGCATTATTGCAGCGATCGAATACACTCACGTCGATACACTTAAAACGTACGAGTATACACGCACGCGCGTGCGCCCGCACACACATTTATCAATACCGATATATGTATAATAATAATGACCGCGACGTGTGTATATTCATATTGAATACGAATTATATCTTTCGATTACACGTCGGATTAAAACATATTACACAGACACACACACGCACTCGCACGACCGCGTTTGTGTGGAACGGACGGAAAAAAAACGATCGTATTACTACTTGTACTGCGTATGATATAGAAACGTGTACGTAAACTGCGGGTCCGCGTTGAAGTTATTGTTATCATCGGACGTTTTTGTACTGATTTACGGGCGCAATTACGACGAGTGCCAACGCGTGGAGGCATCTTCTGGCCGGACGCGGACGCTGCGCAAACCGAACGACAGTAAGCGAGTTGATGCCCCACGACGCAATATATCCGATCCGTGTAGGTACGTGTAACGTCTCACAGCGAGTGCCTTTCGAATTCGATCGAACGCAGCAAGCGAGACGGGGGAGAAAGGGGACGACGATTGCATCGGTACTTACGACTTTTGATCGCATTAGACGCAAACGAATCCGTTTTATACACCTGACGTGAATCTCTATCATCCGTACCCATGAGTATGACTCTCGAGTTGAGACTTGTTTTAAAAAATGTTTTTTACTCATACCACCACGATCTAATGCGTACAACCGTGAGGTATTTTTTCGATTTTCGTCACACTTGAAAAAGTTAGCAGGCTACGTTCTACGTTAATTCAGTGGCGCCGATCTCTATTATCTAGGTATTGCGGTTGCAATACCTGTTAAGGGTGGCCGGGTGGGTGTGGGTGTGTGAAGGCTGCGAAACACACTAGTTAAAATGATTTCAACGTTTGCGAGTTATAAATTGTTTATTGTGTCTAACATTATGAATTATTATGATAAAGCTATTGACTAAACCATCGAGCAATATTGTAGGCTTATAGTTAGTTTTACTCTATGGCAATAACGCTGTAAGAACTATTATCCCCCCACCCCCCTTAACACGGTCCTGTTGGCATTTTATAGATTTACTTAATACTTGTAGTTGTATTAAAATAATATATATCGATGGGAGAAAAAAATGAGGGGCAGTCGCTCAACCCATTGTGAGTAGGTGGGTAAGGTGGGTGCAGGATGGGTACTTGCTTTGAAGGTATGCGTATAAATTATAATGCTTTGCAATACCTATGAAAACTGACTTCGGCGCCACTGTACATTATAATAGTGCGTACTCCCTGGACGAAAAACTGACTTCGGAAAACGGTTAAAGACATTCGACAAGTTTCCAATGAAACGAGTAAGATGTGCACGCAGTGATTCAACGTTGACCCGTGTAATTTTTGTTGACTATTAACGTGCGACCCGGGCGCGTGTCGGATTTTATGCTTCCCAAAATGGTTGTAGACGTTTTCGCGGTTTTCGACTTAATCAAAGTGCAATATTCATAGTAAATTATATTGTCATTATGACAGCGAATCGCAACACGTAGATGTTTATTACGGAAAATATTTTCCGTGAACAGAAACGAAACAACCGTCATCACGATCAATATATCATCATTATACATAAATACAGATACACGAGCATATGTGCAGCCAGTCAGAATTAATACTTTACACGCAGCTCGTACTAGAAAATAATAAAATTCAAATTTTTCCGACGTCCGTCGCGCACACGAGTGTTACAATACGTATATTGTTTTGGCCGCACGGCACACGTTTCGTATATTATAATAAGCTGCGATTCCTTGTCGAGTTCTATCCCGAAACGGCTCACGAATACGTAATAACGTATAATAACGATAACACGACGTGACGGTAATTCGTTAATAAACATTATTAATACGTACATATCTCGTGAATCTGCCGCATCACGACGCGTGTCGTCGCCGTCGAATCTACGCGGTTTTTTTTTCTCTCCCGTGAATCACTTTTATCGCTTTTCATACACGTAACAAACGACAGCGTCCATTTTCATACTATTACACACCTATTATACGTGTCTACATACATCACGTTACCCGTGCGTGTCAGTAGCGTAGCCAGAGCTCAATCATGAGGGGGGGGGCAATTTAAAAATCGTAATACACCACAAAATATCTTGAGGAATTCAAAATTTTCCATCTATTATTTTTCACCTATACGAGGTATACCTATATATACCAATATTATACCTAATTCGTATGTGTAAATATACAGTGTGTCCCGTTTTAAATGTACCACTAAATATCTCAGCCCGATAATCATATATTGAAATGCGGTTTGCTGCAATAGTTAGGGGGTACTGAAGTACATATTATAGGAAAAATTCAAATTTTTAACTCTTGTAGTTTGCGCATGCGCAATACAAATGTTTTTTTTTAATAGCAACGCTTGTTTTTGTTACCGGATATGGATAGACCAATTTATTCTAAGTCATTTTGATCCATTGGCCATAGTTCTGAACCTAAATTTGACTGATTTATAGCTTTTTGAAATTTTAAAATAATTATTATTTTTTGATCTTACCGTAAACATAACACACTTGTATTGAGTGATTTTTTCATAGATTTATTATTTCATAGATTAATTTTTGTTCAAACATGATTCACTTTTGTATTAAATTAATGCGTGTTATTATTTTTGGTATAATCGAAAAAATGTAATTATTTTAAAATTTCAAAAAGCTATAAATCAGTCAATTTTAGGTTTAGAACTATGGTCAATGGATCAAAATGACTTAAAATAAAATGGTCTATCCATATCCGGTAACAAAAATAAGCGTTGCTATTAAAAAAAAAAACATTTGTATTGCGCATGCGCAAACTCCAAGAGTTAAAAATTTGAATTTTTCATATAATATGAACTTCAGTACCCCCTAACTATTGCAGCAAGCCGCATTTCAATATATGATTATCGGGCTGAGATATTTAGTGGTACGTTTAAAACAGGACACACTATATAAATTGTACAACAAATCAGAAAAAAAATATCTACAACAATTTTCATAGTAATTTAGATCTGATTTTTAATGTTGAAAATTGATCTATGATTGATTCAACGTCCACTTCAATATCTCTATGGATATTTAATAAAGCCAAACCAGTTAGTCGTTCCTCGCCTATCTTTGCTCTTAACCAAGTTTTTAATCTAAAACAAAGCATCATGCAACAGCGTAAAAGCCTAGGTAAAAGCAAAAGTGAATGTAAGCAATCACCAATAAAAATTCCAAGGGGGGCATGCGTCTTTTTTTATTTTTTTATTCGCGAGTTGTGACGAAATTACTGAAATCGATTGAGTGAAAATATTATTTACGAAAAATCGGTGGATTGCGATTTTCAGTCGAATTTCTATAGTACGAAAAGATTCAAAAATGAAAAAATAATACTTTTTGATCAACATAGAATATATACCTAGTAATATAAACATTATACTTTCCAACCAAAAACATTGCTACGAGCTGGAACTAAAACATTGGAACTGTAATACTATCCCTTCACAAAGAAGACTAAACGTAAATAATTGAGAAAAAAATCGAATATTGCTGGGATTTTATGAGACTTTTGGAATATCCAATGAATGCGGGTTTACGTAAACAATTTAATCAACTATTTAATACGAAAGATATGCGTCAGCCGATGACATCGTCTCCGTAAATAACATTTTGCATAAACGTGAGTATAAGTGATTATGGAAATGAGAAATTTGAGTGCGTCCAGAGTTACTATAGCGATCTAGTTATTAAACTAATAATATATAACATATAACTCAACACATTCAAGGCCACTTGACATGGTTAATACACATTTTTCCATCCTACTACATTCATCACACTTTCATCACTCTTCCATCACACTTCCATCTCACATTCATCACACTTTCAACACACTCCAATCACACTTTCATCATACTCTCATTACATATTTATCACACTTCCATTACATTTTCATCACATTCCAATCGTCCAATCACACTTTCATCACACATTCGTCATAATAAATCGATTTTTTTTAGTGAAGCTAGACATTTTTGAAGTTTTCATCGAGTATTATTTACTTATCGTTACATACTTTAAAAAAATTCAAAAAATTTTACAGCCGTATGGTCAAAAATAGAGCTTTGAAAATAGCTTATTGTTTTAACTTTATCTTTGATTACGTTTTCAATATTTGACGAAAATTTTCTTTCTTATAACAATTCACTCATAACCTTATCAAACGACACTGAAAAAGCCTCTGCACGAATCCTGTTCTAGCATTTTTTTTTCATAATTTTTTATATGATTTTTACGGAATTTCCTGAATTATTTTAAGCTTATGTTTTTGATGAAATCTTTAATATTCTTCAATATCCTAAGTTTATTACATAACTCACCGGTATAGAGTTTATATATTATATAATATATACAGTATATACATCATACACACTATACGTACAGACTTACACGCACAGCTGCCTAACTATAATATATATTTCTGAAAAATTGCCACCGTGGTGGCGTTTTTTCCCAATGCTAAGAGCATCATTTTTTATCCGTTTGCGAGCAAACGATCGGTGTTGAAAATTTGTATTATTTTGTTTTCGATCGGACAAGCATGTTTTTCTCCGAGTGAGATAGTAACTATCCGTAAGGGACGTACCTATATTATGTATATTACTGAAACACCATTTTAGTGTATGAATTAACTCGCACGTGATAATATAGTCTATCCCGAGAAAATAATCACATTTCCACTCACATGCTCTATATGTCGACAACGCTGTTTGCGCAGAATAATAAAAAAAATGCATAAGCCCCGAACCAGCCAGTATCGTCAAACTCTGCCAATTTCTGTCGGAAACACACCTCATAAATCTTGTGTATCAATCACTCACAGTCTTTCAACTATACAATCTTTTAAAACCAGCACTAAGAACACATATACATCCTCACATTAAAAATTTACGAATATTATATATGTATTAATGTATTTAGCTATATGTTATTACTCTTCTTGTATTTATTTATTTTTTTAAATTATTTACTATCTGTATATTTTGTATACATTTTAAAGTTCAATTGCCTGAGTAGCCGCGGATTACATTAAATAAAAAAAGTAAAAAAAAAAAAACATCTCAATTACAATACAAAAACACACACACACACACACACACACACACACACACACACACACACACACACACACTCAATAACTATGACATGTGATTTATTGTGATCATTGTGGCAGATTTATACACTTGTATGCACATGCGAATGCGGCATACAAAATCAGCGTGACGGACGCATTATCTCTGGTTTTTCGGCCTTCGTTTGTAAGGACTATACTTAAGTACACCAAAACGTCACTTAAACAACAGTATAATAATATAATATATAGATATACACACACACACACACACAATGCGTGACGTTACGGGCCTTTTGCGCGCGCGTTCGTGTAACCCGCAGCGAGGTGTTGTGCGACGTCAACAGGTGATTTTTTAACGTAATAGTTTTTCGCTCTTCGCTTCCATAATATGGATCGCCGCCGTACGTATTTACGGATTCATATTGATCATTAGGCGCTATTCACGCGTATGAGAAATGTACACAGACACGACCCGACCTAATGATGCAGTGGATCGCGTACATATAACTTTGACGACAATAGAACCGCGTGCGATTTATCGAGCAGCACTTCACAGACGCCGCAGCAGCCCCCGCCGAACGCGGTGAATTTTTTTTCCCGTCCCCAAAAAAAAAAGACACCTCATTAAACGGGTACATCGTGACCGCCTATATACTACCCGAATCGACCGACACCCCGTGCACTATGACGGGATAATAATGTACAATCATTACCGATTTTTTCGTATTTGTATTCGTGTGTGTGTGTGTCTTCTTATGACCGTCATAAGAAACGTACGCGACACGACACAGGAAGACCGCCTGTAACGACGAAGACTCTATTATCATAATAGCAGACATAATAATATATTAGTTTATACATTACGCGTATATCGTTTTGCTTTAATAACGACCCATGGGTGGCGAATGATAAATCGTACATTCCGCGGCGTATGATAAACGCGTTGTGCAGCGTTATACGGTGGAAATCGACGCTGGCATAAAAATCGCGGGTCAAATCGTTCGTACGTTCACGAGACGCTCAAAGTAAGGTGTCTATAAGGTTGTCTACAGGGTTGTACGAGATAGCGAGTAGTGGTCAGTTAATTCCATACGCAAACTACCGTCAACATGTTGTTCTGACGTGCATTTTTTCGCATGTAATTTTCATTGGCTGTGTCCCATAACGATTCGTATTTTCCGGTGCCTACGAATCGAGTCCCCTACCTGCACAACGAAAAAAGAGTATACTACGAGTAATTGAGTCCTGAGTATAAACGAAATGTATACAAATTGAGTCCACGCTTAGTATAGAAAAAATATACCAATTGAGTCCGTACATTTTACAAATTTTGTATATATAATTATTCATATAAATTATGTATAAATTTAATATTATATTTAACTTTGAATTTTAACATTAAGCGTTTAGATATATAACAAACAAATATTTTTAATTTAATTATATTGCCAGCAAATTTCTGTGGTACTTATAATGTTTTTAAAGGACAAAAAAATGAAATTAACTTATTACACTTACTAGGTAAATAACTTATTATAAACAAAATGTTTTCGTGTAATAATTACAAAATTAAATACTTGTATATTTTTCAAAAAACGATATTTCGTCAAAGAACATTTATTTTCATTATTATTGTTTTTTTTTTTGTCTACTTTTTGAAAACGGGACATTTTAGCGTCCCGAAGATTTCCCAGGGGACAACGGGACAGAGATTCAAAAAACGGGACTGTCCCGTTCAAAACTAGACGTATGGTCACCTTAAATATACATAACTCATCAATATTCTTACATACAGGTGGTCGTATATCGATTAGAGTTGAACTATAGCCGTACGAACGTATAGGTACCGTGCCGTATATAGAATGTCAAACCGGGTGACGCGACGATTTCGGACGTGGTGAAATAGAAAATATCGCAAAGCCAATGTAATAATAACAATATCACACTTTATGAGTATATTATAAACGTTATTATTAAAATACACGATTACAGTGTCGACCGTCGTATACTAAGCGCGGAGCGTCTTTTGTACCGTCGTCGATATTGTTGTGCCAAGTAAATCAATAATACAATAACACACGCTTTCGTATTGTTCTGAAAACCTGTACCTCAAAGTCCACCGACTAATGCCGTCTGTTTACAAATAACTTGCATGTAATTTATTATGTCCGTATACAAGTATTGTAACCAAATTGATGTTTACGATAATAATTGTAACGTATACCTGATAATAATGATTTCATATTATTATCGACGACCGACGATCAATAATAACATCGAGCTGCTTTTTTTTAGCGTTTCGTACGTTTTCGGATAATTTCATTGGATATAATGCTGGCACAGGGCCGTTTTTAAGGGGAGGGCCCACGGGACCCGTGCTCCCCCCCATTCACCTATAAAACCTCCACTTGTTGATTTTATATTTTTTCTTCTGGCTCTAAAAAAAAAAAAAAAACATAAAAATATCCATGTTAACGAAGTAGGTACACGGTTCACCGTGATCGATATCGATTTATGCATCAATTAATAAAATTACAGCAAATTTAAATTATTGCCTTATCGATGATCCTCGAGCGCTTCTAAGAAATACGTATGCCCACGGCCAGTCAAAAACAACATATACGACACACATTGAAAGTAAACATAATATTGTTTTTATCCAAACATTTCGACTGTATTGTTTGAAATAAAAACGTCAACGTGGAAAAAATTCAATCAAGATTAAATACGTCTCAAAAAGTATTGAATAGCGTAAAAAAATTTAAAGTATGCCCTAAAAAACAAAAAAAGTACTCGAGGTATGCATTTATTACGTGCGGAATATAATTTCAAAAATACCTTTGTAAAAGCATAAAAGCATGAAACGTACGTGTTTCGTGCACTGCCGTTTTCGTAACCGTGCAAAACAAACGTGCAAAATATGCTACAAGTCCTCTGCCCTAATCACGGCTCGTCCTGAGGTTATCGATTGAAATATTTTTTCTTAAAACGAATGGTGTACGTAACGTCATGGTGTTTCATCAGATATAATAATCATTATAATAATATTCGCAGTGCGTCGAACGCGGTTATTGCGACACCACGAGGCGGAAGAATGATATGATCAATCGAATTAAATAATTAGCAAAAAAAAAAAAAAAACCAACAACAACAGACGGCGTGTACTTCGATAAGTATATTAATAATATTATGTATACGTCGTAATTGATGTGATTAGATGAACTCGACAATAAAGTCCGATAAGCGTATCACAACAGTCGATAAGAGTTTTTCGACGCGGTAAAATTCAACGGCATCGTGAAATAGTTTTGTATGCGACGTTGCGACGTGCGTCGTGCGTACATTCGTGTTAATAACCACGTAAACTTAACTCGCATATATTATATTTAGAGACATCTATATTTTGGTGAATTATTTGTATAATATATATTTTTTTAATTTTTTTAATGGAAATAATAATAATTGTGTATTTTATACACCTAAATTTTACGATTTTGTTTGCGTCGCGATATCTGTTATTATTGGGTCTTTAGAACGGCAACGTGTAAACGATTAGAAACATCAGATAAGAGTATGTACAATAATCAATAACGTGTTTAGAATGATTTCTGTATTGTTAGTATAATTAAGTCGTTATCTCTCACATTTCAACTGCAGCGCTAATTAGTAATTACTAATTACATACTACTTTATGTAAAACACATTATTGATTATAGATATTTTCGTCGAGTTTTGTACCAATATTATAAAACAATAAATTATTCGACGTCTTTGAAACGGACGATTGAGAGAAAAACACGCTTTGTTCTCTAATATTGTAATTCGTATGTTTGTTATTTCAGATCTGACGAACGTCCTCCGCTGCAGAGTTCGTTTTTAAATAAATAAAAACACGACGATCCTAACCCGGAGAAATGTGAGTAGAAAGAAAGAAAAGATATTGAATCTCTCTGACGTGACTTTTCCGAGAACGAAAAACAAATATTGAAAATTTTTTTCAAAAACGATTTCCTATATTGCATACTATATAATAACGTTGAACACTATGACTTCAAACTTTTCAACGATACTAATTATTGTTCAATGATTTTAGTTTTCCGTTTGCGATTGAATCGATTCACAAAATCACAATAGGTCATTAAATATATCTGAAGACGTTCTTATAGTGATATTTTTGTACGATTTCTGAACATTTATGCGAATCGAAGACGGCCGTATCGTATAATAAAACAAGTGCAGCAACTGATTTGAACCTGTTGGCGACCCATTGTCCAGGGGCTCGTTTTATATTTTGAGGCGGTACAGTGATTTATTCTGATATGGAATCATTCATAAAACGTTATAATCATAAAGAGGTCTTGAGGATGCTCAATTTTTTTTCTCCCCCGATCCCTCATTTTGTAGCGTTTTGGCGCAAGTGAAATGCTTAGTGATCGGTCGGACGTATCATCTAAAGGGTTTGCCTTGTCTTGATGGCCATAAGTCTCTGTCATTTGCCGTGTTTTTAAATTTTGAATACACGTTGTGACTTCCGTGAGATGTTTGAGTTCTTGGAAGTATTATGTTCTTGGTCGTCCTCAAGACCTTTTCCCCGAGATGTTCCCCGCAAAGTTATTTTTTCAAAAATGTGTTATGTCTGAATAGGTGCTCTATTAATTTCGTTTTCCTTTTTAATATGTGTTTTATTCCTTTTTTCTCTTATATCTTTTAGCACTTCTTGTTCGTTTATTGTCCTTTCAACCATTTCCCATGATGTTTCGTTAAATTTTCTCCAAATCCACATTTCCATTGCTTCTAAGCGGTCCTTTTCATTTTTCCTGACAGTCCGAGTTTCTTCACGTCCATATAGCAACACGCTCCACAAAAATGTTTTAATGAATTTTTTCTTCGTTTCGATGTTGAAGTGTTTGCTAGTTAATAATAGGCTGTTTTTCTTTATGAATGTTTGTTTGGCTTAAGTTATTCATTTTTTTATGTCAATGGTGGATGTATGGTAATATGTTATTATACTTCCCAGATAGGTTAGGTTAGGTTAAGTATATTCATCCGTCCGTACAGTCTTTTATATGTAAATAACTGACAGAAAAAGGAATGAATTCTACACGTCCACGGTGTAAAAATCAAATGAAAGGTAACTCTATAATTTGAAGGGTTGACACGTGTGTTTATGCGTTCGGTCGAGTTTCCACGAGGGGTGTTCTCTAGAACCTGTACACGTTTTTCGTTTTGAGTTGGTCAAGTTCTTGTATTTCTCAATTTTTTGTTTTTATTTTCAACGATGAGCACACGCACGGTGAACGATATCGGCTCAACTCGAAAGCATACCAACGCCATAGAGCTCGGATTGGTATCTGAAGTTCTCCGAAAGGTTCGCCAAAGTCGCATTTGACCGTTGATGAGGCCACACACGACTTGCGTCTCGAAATAAAAAAATTGATAGGCGGGTACACGAATTGCGTCCGGCCTCATCTAATCTACTACATGAATTGCGTCCGGTTTCGTTTAAACGATTGCATGAGCGATCAACGTACTTATTGATTTATAGTCTTAATTGAAGCGAGTGGCTTTGTGGTCGGTGTAGGTCTTATGACATAAAAAACATAGCCCCCCCTCCAGATTTTACACCAATTGTCTGCCCTTGTCCGTATCATAACACGACGTATCTATCGTACAACTTAATATGTGTGTGTGTGTGTGTGTGTGTGTGTGTGTGTGTGTGTGTGTGTGTGTGTGTGTGTGTGTGTGTGTGTGTGTGTGTGTACAGCTCTAGCTATATTAGTACCTGTTGCCGACGCCGCTGTATATACGATAGTTTTATTATACATTTATACATATAGTCACACACACACACACACACACACACACACACACACACACACACACACACACACACACACACACACACACACACACACACACACACACACTTCGGAGGGATAATATGAGTTTATAACTGCGCGATGTACACTTATCGTCGTGTCGTATAAATGTATTAATATAATAATATATACTCGTATATATTTTATAATACATATTATACGCCTACGCGCAATGTGCAACAGCGGTAAACGAGAACACGAGGGTGCATCGGAGTGCACGGGAGAAAGGAAGAAAAACGACGATGATATAATAATAATAATAATAACAACAACCACAACGACATGGACGGGGAGGCAAGAGAGACCGTCTAAACGATTCGGTGGCCGCTTTACGATCTATAAACGCGTTTGATCTCCGCGGACGCGATCTTCGCCGCGAGACGTGAGCACGTTATGTTATAATTATGTTATACAGCCGAGTGTATATTATTATAACGATCCGTATAAGCGCCGCTGCGACGTACACTGCACACACGTCGGCACGTCGTACAATGCCTGCCCGTTTATCACATAAAACACAACAATATTATATAAACACGTAAACAAGTCCGTCTCACTGCGCATACCTACGTCATATCATTATGTTCTTCGCGGTAATAATATACGACGCGGAGTCGTATACGTATTGTCGTCGGGACGTATAATATTATCGAATAACACGTCACGTCAGAGGCGCATCTACGGAAGAATACCGAGGGGGTTGGGTGGGGCTGATCCCTTTTGACATTTTTTTTTTTTTATCATTTCTATGCACTTAATCTCACGTGCTGGGTTTTACCATTGCAGGGTAATTCCCCGTAGTCAAAATATTCATTGTTATTTTATGCTGTATCCTTTTATCTCGTCTAATTAATGTGTATATAGTTGTGTAGATTGTAGATTGTCTTTTTTACTCGAATAAATAAACAAAAAAACAAAAAATAATAATTCTATACACTCGAAAATTCGTACGTCCATCCCTTGATTTCTACGCGTTCAATTTTCACAATGTATATATGTATCCGCTCCGTTTGCTTCGGATTCCGAACGAGGAGTACGATCTATTGGTTTTACGGCGTTTTTTTTTTTTCAAATACTTTATTTTCCATGTAGTAGTATTGAGCGCACAGTATACTCGCGTTCGGTAAATAACGTTTGAAAACATTTGTCGATAAACACAATATGTGTATTCACGACTAGTGTACATAATTATTATTCACGACAATGGGTGATTTATAATTTTTTAACGACCTTTTATTTATTTTATATTCGTCGTGCCCATTGTTTGTATCTTCCTTTGGAACGTCTCGACAGACTCGATTCCGTTATCGATTCGTCGGACAAATATGAATAAATACAGACGAAGTAATTGACGAGCTAATCGCTGCAGAAAACAAGAAAACCAGATTTTCCGTCGTAATTCAATATTTTTTTTTTATTCGTATGATAAATATAAATAGGTATTTTTCTTTATTTATTTATTTTTTTGACGAGATTAACCAAACAAACTGTGATTATAAACGCTACGTCACATTAGTTATGCAACTATGATAGTTATCACATCGAATCGTGTTGGAAGTGTGTCGCATATAGTGTTACAAATGGAAATGATTACGTGCGAAACGGTTTTTTTTTCAATCGTCGGAGCTGGTTTTGAATTTTGAAAGCTAATTATTATCCTTCTCCTGTGAAAATCCAAAATACGCCCCCGCGTTACACTCGGCGTTCCGACGACGTCCTAAGCTGATCGCGTTAACGTCTCCGCGGGTCGGTCGTCACACCGTGTACGCCGCGCGGGTGGAAATATACGATTCACCGGTGCGGGGGGGAGGTTGGGGATCGAACGGCGAGTGAAATCCGGTCGCGCCCCGCCGCGAAGGCGTTCTGATAACACGCATACGGTCGGTCGACTGTGATAACAATAATGTTAATCACGACGCGCGGGGTATTATACCGTGGTCGTATAATATAAAAACGAATATCACGGGGCAGTGGCGTATTTAAACCGTGTCCTGGAGCCCCATAGGTATGTCCAAGTTGTGGGAGGAGAGGCACAGGACCTTTATCATTAGGTATATAATATCGGCCATGTCAATAGCGACAAAAGACATTTTTTTTGCGAAGCGAATTCGATAAACACTAGAGCAGCAGCTCCCGACCTTTTAGATAATATTACCCATATAATATCAGGTTAAATATTTACGATTGCGTCCCCCCGTAATGTTTTTAGTAAAAACGTAAGAAATTTATCAGTCATTACTCATTAGGATTAGGGCATAAGGTAATTACCAAAACTGTGATTAACAATTTGATTATTATAATAATATCAATCACAACGATAATATCATTGAAATAGTTATTGATGATTCATGATTTTATGATTTTATGATTTATTTATTTATTTTTTTTTGACGTGATTGATGCAGATTTAATAATAATGGATACAATCAGTGCCTAATTAACCAATAGGCTGAGTAGGCTACAGCCTAGGGTGCCGATCGGTTAATGTAAATTTGGGGGCGTCACAAAATAATTGTATTAAGTTAAATTTGTATTACCTAATGTTTAGCGAAAATTGGCAAAAAAATATTCATGTAAATCAAGATAATTCTTATATACTTTACTAATCATACATTTTGATAAAACCTAAACAATGAAAAATTGACGACAAAGAGTGAAAAGTAGCGATAAGTTTATCTGCAGTGAAGACAGAATGTCCCAGTCGCGTGTTGCCAGTTGCCACGTGTTTCTATAGGTTTTGAATATTGTTTCTATTTAGTTGTTATTGGGAATTTGTTGCTATGATGTGCAGGACAGCGTGTTTATAAATGTTCCAGTTTGTTCCGAGGAAACAAAAACGATTGGAAACACTTGTCAACATTTAGAAATTAATTGTCACCACGGACGCGTATTGTTACGCGTGTGGCCGAGCGCGTCTCGCGCGTGGGCGTAGAACGAAATCTCGTCAAGTCACAACGACATTAACGAGTTTACGGGACACGCCGACGGACGACAACGAGCGGTGTGTGTGCGCGTGTGTGTTTGCGGTGTGCGCACAGTAATGAATGATAAATATAATACATCGGATAAAATAAATGTGACGGCACGCGAACGTGGTGGCGTGTGTCCTCTTTGAGAGATATTTCACTCTCGCACAGACGTTATTACTACACTCTTGTTAATATTTATTCGTTACGATCTTAACGAGCGCGTGTATAACAGCGTAATACATCCGCACGGTAGAAATAATATAAATAATAATAATAATATGTAAACCACCGCCTACCGCGCGGCCGCCGTCGAAGGGCTTCCGTTTTTTTCTCTCTTCGACATTACTCTGCGTGTAATACGCTTAGTGTGTGTGTGTGTGCGTGTGTACACGTCCGTAAATTTGAAGGATCACGACACGTCGTCTTTTCCGTCGCGTTTACGTAATACTTGGTGTGTACGCGACGCACAGTGGTTGGCGGCGACTCCCCGTAGGGCGGGCGATTCCTCGTCGCGTACACACGCACTCACACACACAAACACACACACACACACACACACACACACACACACACACACACACACACACACACACACACACAAAGGTATGCCTAAACACACCCGCTGAGTCCACTCGGTCACCGCAGTGGGTGTCGCATATACATATGTGTGTGTGTGTGTTTGTGTACATTAATTCTACGCGTATACATATAACGCACACACGCACGCACTAGCCCGTTTGGAACGTTTTTGTCGACGTCGTCCGACTTGTGACCCGACGCGATGTGTCTGCCTGCGCGCGTCTTATCTTTCTCTCTCTCTATATATATATATATATATCTTTCTATCTCTCTCTATATATATATCTCTCTCTCTTTCTATCTCTCTCTCTCTATCTCTCTCTCTCTCTCTTTCTCTCTCTCTCTCTCTCTCTCTCTCTCTCTCTCTCTCTCTCTCTCTCTCTCTCTCTCTCTCTCTCTCTCTCTCTCTCTCTCTCTCTCTCTCTCTCTCTCTACCTAGTTCTAACGACGAAACGCTAGCCCTCTCGTGCACGTAGGAAGTTTAGCCAAGAAATTTTCACATTTTTGTTCGAACCCGACAACACAGCTCTTCCGGACGCGAACGATCGAATTTTAGGGAACATAAATCGGTGTGTGCGTATACACGTCGCACAGAGTTTCGTTTTCGAAAATTAATCTCACAGTGCCGTCAGGCCGACGTTTCGTTTCGTTTTCTAGGCCTGTACCTTCCCCCTCCCACCCACGGTTTACGAGACGTGCGGACCCTACGTAATAGCCGGACGCAAACCTAACACGGCGACTCGACGGGGGAGGGCCGTCCGTTCGCGGTCGCACGGCAATAATTACAACAATGACGACTATCGCACACACCCGCCCGGGGGGCGCGAATCACCCCTCGGACGACACGAGCGGAACGACGCACGAGAGAGTCGCCGGACAAGACCCCCCCGCGGCGTCGGACCGACGACGTGGGACGCAATCATGGCGTGCGTAGTGTGTTTTCTGTACACGGGACTTTGTACACAACACCGTTGGTTACATATTATCATTATTACACGTATTTGTACGAACACGCACACGGTAATTTAAAATCAAATCAACGCGTATCGAAAAACAACGAGTTATTATTATTAATTTTTGTTTTCAGAGAGAAAATTAACTAATCGATTTCTATTTCGTTCCATTCGTTTTTTTACACAGAGTAAATAATATAGTAATAATAATCATAATAATCATAATGAATAGATATATATATATAAAAAAACTAATTAAATAAACAACGAAAATCCATAACTATGTAATAATAGACACATTATATTATATAATATACATATACCATAAACATATATAATATATATATTATATATGTTTTTTTTTTTTTATTTACTTTTATCCCCCAATTGCACACTAAATCAATTTTTAAAATATAGAAATTTATATTTACAAATTATTTATAATATAATATAATATGTATAAATACATAACACGTAGTATATTTTTCGTCGATATACATTTATTATTATTACTATTTTCACGTTAAACATCAGCTACATACCTATATACACATCGGCGCGCAAACGTGAAATGTATACAATTTTATAATAATATTATAATACACGAGGGACTTATACATATATATGCATATATAATATAATATAATATATCATTCTGAGAACACAAAACATTTTTTTTTCCATAATTTTCCAACAATTTACAATATGTACCAGCAACGTGTACGTAGGCAATAATAATAGTAATTATAATAATAATAATAATAATAATGATAATAATAATAATAATAATAATAATAATAATTAATAATTATATTAATAATAATAGTAAGTTAGCTTTTACAAATCTACAGAAGAATGTTAGAACAAATATCAAATCAATTAACACGCGCGATCCCCGACGAGGGTCGAACAACAGTAGTCGTGTGAACCCTTCGAGCGCCGACGACGACGACGACGATGACGACGAGCAGCATGTAGCAGCACGTGGCAGCAGTAGTAGTAGTAGTAGTAGGTAGTAGTAGTAGTGGAGCAGTGTAGGAGTAGTGAGTATGGTATTACAGCAGCTGTAGTAGTTGTGGTCGGTAGATTTCTCCGTATCCATGTTGGATACGGCGAGAGACGACGGTGATGATGGTCAGGTCACGTACACGACCGAAAACGTCCTGGAAATTAAAAACAAAAAAAAAAAAAACCAATAAATATCGATCTTCCGACGTCATAAAATATAATCATCAAAGGACGAGCTAGACAGAAGCGAAATACGCGTCCGCGTGAAACTCCAGTAGGTACTGATATAAATATCTCCGCAATGCCATCTCACTGGACGCGACCGACGTTCCCAATGTATAACGTATTAATAAAAATATGCTCGTCGCGTGACCCGTGTACAAATAGTTATTTTCTCGTTTGACCCCCCCCCCTCCCCGCCCATCGTCGTTTTCTCCGGCCTTCCGTCCGCGGGGTAAACTTTTACGATCCCTTTCCGCAAAAACTCATCGCACAGAGCGACGCCAAACCGATTTTTCGAGAAAATGAGCGCGTGAGACGTTACACGTGGAGATCACGAGGACGAGGCAAAACATCATTCAGACGATTATATACGTATATATATAGACGAGCACACGTGTAAAATATCTCTACAGGAGACCTTCCGGGCAGGTGCGACGGAATAAGACAATATTATTACGATCGTCTGTAAAATATATTATCTTTTCTATATTATGGAAACGAGTGACACTCCACACTCGTGTGACGTGGTGCGTGTAGGATACCGTTTCCCAACCTGGGGGGCGCGCCCCCCTGGGGAGGAGTGTAAAATTTTTTGGGGAGGCGTAAGCGGTCGTTACAAAATACAGTTTTTATTTATTAAATTATTTTCATTTTAAAATTTAGGGAAAACATGAAAAATTAACAAAAAAAATTATTTAATATCACAACTAAATCGTTTTATGTCGCCACACTATCCGTAAATAAATTGGTACGATAAGAACGCCCGGTGAAAAGGTTATTTTTGATTAAGCTTTTGTACTATTTGACTATTTTACTCTGTTACTGTGATTTATATTTTATAATTATTATCATCAATAAAATTGAATTCGTCTTGGATATTTTATAATTTCTTTGTAAAGTACACAAAAAAGTGATATATTTTTCAAGTTATAAAAAGTAGGGGGGGCGAGAGTTTCAAAAATCTACAAAGGAGGCGTATAATAAAAAAGGTTGGGAACCACTGGTTGAGGAAAAAGAAACTACCGGGCGCTGGTTCTTCGTACAAATCTCATTTTTTCGCGCTACGTTAGAACCGAGAACGTGGGCGGGAGTCGCGGTGGCATTAAAAAAATTCCACCCGTAGATTTGCGGTCGAACCGAACCCGCGGTTTTCGGGCCGAGACGATCGCCACACGCGTGTTTCGAAGAAACGGGCGATAAAGGAATCGAACAGTTAACGGGGCCCGCCAAAAATATGTGACAAGGATGCCGGTATCTAGAGAATAAAAGAAAACGGCCTCCTCCTTTTCAGGCACGTAACCAGACATTTTTCAACACTTTTTGGCCCCTTTCTGTTTTTTGTATCCAATACCACTCCTATTCCTTAACAGACAATATCCATAAAAAAATAATACTACATTTCACAACATATTGTGTCTGTATTGGCATTATATTTTTATTACATATTAATACAGGTACACAATATACATATTAAACAACTATATGAAGACGAGTCGTCTATTTTGGAATTCCTAGTTTTCAATCTATTACGTATACGTATTATAGTCTCATCTCAAATTGTCGACAAAGTGACGAATATTTATAAAACAGAATATACGAATTTAATTTTTGTTATACGATCGTTAACTATATGGAATATACATTGAGGATTTAGCCAGTTTGGGACGATAAAACACCGTAATATTTAAAAATAAAACTCAAGGGGCCACTGACTTTTCTTAGGGGGCCAGGGCCGCTAAGCCCCCCCCACTTCAACGACGTGCCTGCTACTCTTCCCCCCTCGCTCTTGGATGCGTTTTACGAAATAGAACGAAAACTGATCGTTACTATATTTTCTCGTAAACGCTCGCACGTCACTATAGTGCGAAACATTCGTTTACCATGAGTATTGTGCCTAAACGCTGCAAGGTTTTATACGCACGGGGTATTGTTACGTGCGCACGATAAACAGGGGCACGGTGGGAAACGAACAGCCGGTATCGGCGGAAGGGAAAGAGTGTAAAAATAAACGATAAATAAATAAGTTGCGCTGCAGTATTTTTTCGTCCCGCGAAACTTTCCGTCCGGAGAGTTTTAACAGCTGGCGCGCCTCGAGGCGGGTCACACAGACCTTTCACGAGTATCTAAACCGTAACTGCAATCCGACGTCAGTTAGCCGACGACGACAATAATTTCAAAAAAAAAAACAAGTTATTCATGTAATGTGACCTTTGAGTTCGGTTTAATAGTCTGAATTGGAGAATTTCAGTTAGAGATAATACCACAGCCATCCCCCTCAAAAAAAAAAAAAAATTCTAAATACGCCCCTGATAGAACGCGCTCGGTGTGTAGCGTCACGGTTCGAAGAAATATCTCGTTCGACCCTGTCCATACCCTGTTGTTTGGCAACTCGGTGGTTTTCGTCGGTCGTCTCGAGATTTCAATCGATTTAAATATAACATACTCGTCGAGACCATTATTGTATTACGGGCGCAGAGTTCACTCCGTGCAGACTCTCACGCGTTTACCAAAGAATAATTTCATAGTCTCCGAACACGCGTCGTAAACGTGAGGTCACCTCCTCATACTGTTGAGAACCGAACGCCTGGCCGTTTTCGAGACGATAATACCGCGGATTTAGGATTTGATTAGCGGCCAACGCGTTGCAGGCTAAAAGCATTACGACACATCAACTCGGTTCGAATCCGTAGTAAAACGAAAGAAAACGAAACGTGAGGGCACCCAGGACTCCCGTCCCCCCTTCCAAAGTATACTATTCCTACCGCCCAGATTACCCCTAAGCCGCTGTTGCTCGTTACAAACACGACGAGGACCAGCAGTCGATCCGAGCTACACGGTAGCTCTGACACGACATTACCCGCGGAACACGAGAAAAAACACACGGACCCTCTCTACACGTACACATATACACGTGAAACTTTTCCGTGGAAATCGTTTACATCATATCGTACACGGGGCTATAAAACGGAAATACCTAACCGTCGATTGGGCGTAAGGTAATCGAGTAGACATGCTTTATATCGCATGCGCGCGCACGTTTGTGTGTGTGTGTGTGTGTGTGTGTGTGTGTGTGTGTGTGTGTGTGTGTGTGTTACAACGTAACGCGTGTGTGTATTTAAATGCGTTTATAATATACATCCTGACGCACGTAAGTGTGTATGACAGTGTATGTGTGTATGTGTGTGTGTGGAGACGGAGGTAACCCATTCACCGATCTTAATCTCAGCTCATCTGTCAGTGTCAACACTTGCACTCGGCGGAACTCGCCGCCGCCGCCCTACCCCGTTTGCCCACACGATCTCTCATTCCACCGCGGCAACCCACTTCGCCGCACTTCCCGCGTGTGACCGCCACTCTACAATACACCACAGACTCTTCTATCTGCAACACACACACACACACACACACACACACACACACACACACACACACACACACACACACACACACACACACACACACACACACACACACACACACACACACACACACACACACACACACACACACGCACACTGCGGATAAATTATGCATTCACGACGTCGTGTCGTATACGACAGAGCACGCAAACGAATTCGTTCCGCAAATCTACGTCGATCGTATTTTCCCAAACGGTTTTCTGAAAACGTTGGACGGTAGAACGCGAGAACGTCGCATACCCCGGTTTATGGACGTACAGGCGCCACGAAATACATCGATACCGGACGATTCAACGACGAAACACGTGGTACGGAACGGTCCGGCAAGATCCGCGGAGATATATACATCATATCGATTTGCGCGTACGTGTGTATACAATCGATAACCGTCGTCGCACGGCGATATAATATACCTCTCGAGCAGGCGTACACCGCCAGGTCGACGTGTCCCGCGTGATGGCAGGACGGCGTCGGATCGGCATTTACACGGGCGACACGTAACCGTTCATCTGTCTCTGCTGCTGCTGCTGTTGTTGTTGCTGCTGTTGCTGCTGCTGCTGTGGGTGTTGTGGATGCTGTGGCTGATGCGGTTGTTGCGAAGGACTACAAGGAAAAAATTATATTGAAAATAATCTTAGAAAACGAAAAATAAAAGCAAAAAAAGGAAAAAAAACATAGACCGATCGTTATCGATACAACACGATACACGCGCGCTCGGCGAGATCAATGCGCCGACGACGACGATCCGATCGGCACACTCACGTTTTGTAAAACGGTTTGAACGCGGTACTCGCGTCGTTGGCCACCACCATCTGATGGTTGTTGTTGTTGGTGTTGGTGTTGTTGTTGTTGTTGTTGTTGTGTGGGTTGAGCACGACGTGCTGTTGATGGTACTGCTGCTGCTGCTGCTGCTGCTGCTGTACCTCCTGAGCAGACCTGACCACTTCGTGCTGCTGGGGCGGCGGCACGACGTGTTGCCTATGGTGATAGTTGTGCTGCTGCTGCTGTTGCTGTTGCTGTTGCTGTTGCTGATGATGGTACCCGTTGTACGTGGCCTGATGGCCGCCGAACTGCTGCTGTTGCTGTTGACCGGAAGAGGCGGACAGCGGTAACTTCATGTTGGGCGGGGTCTGCGGCGGCGTGTCGGTCTGCACGTCAGGATATCCGGCCATTTGCTGGGCCGACGACGACGACGAATTACTGTTGCCGCCATTGTATCCGCTGCCGTAAAACCCGTTGGCGCCGTACCTGCGGCGGAAAAAAAAATAAAAAAATAAATAAATAAACGGAAAAAAATAACAAAAGCGCGTCGGTCGTTATGAACCAGGTCGTAGCCTGAATCTCGGACGTTCGCGGCACGCCGAAAAATCGACCGCGCGGCATCGAGACGAGAGGAAAAAAAACTCTGTGCCGGTCTTCCGTCGTTGCCGCCGGCTCTATCAGTTCGTGCGTATACACCGCGAGCCCAAAATCGTTATATCGACGGTCAAAAGGCCAACTGTCGTAACCCACGAAAACATGATTTTACAACAGACACTTTAAACGTTTTATTTACCTACTTGATCGTTTTTGATCTCGCTAGTTAATTATTTATTTTTATTGTGATACCGTATCCGGTTAGGTTAGGTTAGGTTATCCGTATCTTAACCGCGACCTATATGTATAGGTAAATAAAATGTTTAAAGGGTCTCTTGTAAAATTATGCTTTTTTGTGGGTTACGACAGTTGGCCTTTTGACCGTCGATATTATATCCGGATCTCTTACCTGGAGTACGACGATCCGGACGGGGACAGCGACGAGTTGGGCATGGTGAAACCGGGCGACGCCAGGCTGGGGCTCACGTTGGGCCACTGGTGTCCGGGCGGCGGGGTCTTGGACGCGGCCAGGCCGGGGCTGGCCGTCGGCCACTGGTGTCCCGGCGGCGGCGTCTTGGAGGCCGCGGTGTCGGCCAGCGACCATATCTTGGGCTTGGTCGGCGGCAGCGGTATGCCGCAGTCCTGGTGGTGGTGGTCGTCTTGCATCACGTGGTGCTGGTGCACCTTCATGTGGTGCATCTGGTCCGCGTGGTACAGGTGTTGCAGCATCGGCTTGCGGTCGTCGTCGCCGTCCGACATCACGCCCGGGCCCATCATGTGGTCCGCCGCGTGGCTCCCTGCACGACAAAAAACGTCCGTCGATCACACGCTCGGCAGACGGTGCCGGTGCCGGTTCGGACCGCCGCCGGTCGCTCGTCGTCTCGCATCCGGACACGGTCGGAAACGAGCGGCCCGAACCGGCCAGACTCTGCCGCGTATACACAGATATACAGTAGAATACGTTTGTCGAGCACGACGATCAGCCGCGGAAAACTCGGGCCGACAAAACAATCGTTACTGCAGTAGACGTATGGATAAAGTGACCATATATTTTTTTAATCAAAACGGGACAAAAAAAAAATCGTAATTATTTGTTATATTTTTAATTTAATAATATTACTAGCGAATTTCTGTGATACTTATAATGTTTTTAAAGGACGAAAAAATTAAATTAACTTATTACACTAACTAGGTAATTAACTTATTATAAACAAAATGTTTTCGTGTAATAATTACAAAATTAAATACTCGTATATTTTTCTAAAAACGATATTTCGTCAAAGAACATTTATTTTCATCAATTTTTTTTGTCTACTTTTTGAAAACGGGACATTTTAGCGTCCCGAAGATTTCCCAGGGGACAACGGGACAGAGATTCAAAAAACGGGACTGTCCCGTTCAAAACGGGACGAACGGTCACCTTACGTATGGAGGTTTTGCGTGTTTTACCGTCGTATATTATTATAATATGTATAATACATATGGAACCGCGATTTCCTTGAAGTGAATCGTGTGATCGTATCGGAACGATGTACACGAAACAACCCCGCGCGCCCCTACAGTTCCATATACCGTACGAATAATAATAATAATAATCATAATAATAATAATAAAACGGAATCCGACACGTCTTCTCGCGCAGTGCTTTCGCGTATGAGTGCGACACCGTTGTCTCGCGCGCGCGGGTGTGTGGGAGAAAAGGATTTTTCGGAAATCACGGATATACGGGTCGTGAAGACGTGCCCCTTCGACCGCGGAATTTCACGCGTTTATACGTACGTGTGTAGGTGCCGTACTCGAAGAGAACCGTGCACTGCGGTATGAATACGCCTATATGTATAATAATAACATATAATATAATATTATATATACGTATAGTGTACGGAACACGGTTATCTGCACGCGTTTTACGGTGTATTTATATAATAGAATATTGTGTGCGAGGTGACGCGGTGAGAGTGTCGAAACAACAAACAATCGTAAGGAATAAAAACAAAAAACAAAAAAAAAAACCGCGACTAGGAATTTTCACGACGCGTATACATTATAGACGCGCGCGCGCAGGGCGTAGCCTATATATCGTATAGCCAATATAAGTATATATAAATATATGTGTGTGTGTGTGTGTGTGTATAATATTATAATATGCGACGTGCGAGCGTGTAATTGCGCGGATATGCAAATATCATACGCGTACATATTATGTGCTCACGAATTGAGCAGCATCCGCCGCAGCAGCAGCAGCAGCAGCAGTTGTCGTGGTGGTGCCGCCGCTGCTGTTACGGGAGCGCGCGTGTGTGCATATTATAAGCGCGCGCGAATGCGATTCACACGGCACGTTATATTACACACACACAAATATATGTATATATATGGTATAAGGCAAGTACGCGCGACGCATGACATCTTTATAATATAAGAAACGGGAATAAATTATCATATGTAAAAATAATATATATATAAGTGCGGTGTATACACGCATTTATATATATATATATATGCTTTTTTTTCGAATTTTTTTACACGCGGTCTGGGTGTGAAATGGATTGCAGCGCGCCGGTCGTGACCGGGAGATGGACGAGATAAAGGCGAAAGCCCTACTGTTTCGAGTATACGTGCATCGGTGTGAATGTGTAGGTATAATATACGTAAACACACACGCTCGCGCGTACACACAATACGGCCATGAATAAATATAAGATAACTATACAACAAATGGACACGTCCCGGAGGCGACAATGATTCATCCGCAGCAGCAGCAGCCGCAGCCGCGCAGCCGAGAAAAACGGCTCGGCCGGCCGGCACAGTTCCCGCGAGACGGGATTTTAAACGCCCGGCGCGCACACACACACACACACACACACTCGGTGGGCGGCTCGAGCGGCGTATTTCCCGTCGCCCTCGACGCGTGCGTTATAGGATTGTCATTATATAGCGAGGGAAAGACAAAAAAAAAAAAATAATAATAAATGCGAAAAAAAAAACACCGAATATACTTTTCGTTAATAGCTTCGAGACGGCGGCGCGGCCATATCACCCCGACACTCCCGACGATGATATTATATAAGGGGTGCGAAAAGCTCTTATATAATATCGTTCTCGTCGTCGGCGTAGTATATAGGGCGGTGTTTTAGGGTGTCTGTCGTAAATATATATATGTGTGTGTGTGTACGATAATATAGACACACTATATGCACTGCAGTCGTGTTCCACAAGTGTCCGCCACGCAAGGCTCTCGCACTGTGTATTATGTCACGTAGAATATGATAATAATATATGCACACACACACACACACACACACACTCGGCGTAATACGTTTGTGCGCGCGGCTCGGCAATTACACTAATGCGTCACGGCCGTTTTTCCGCCAAACGGTCTCACCCCCGGCTCGCTCACCACCGACCGACCGACCGACCGACCTTAGCGTCGTCCTCCCTGCGCGCGAGACACCCCTGCCTGTTCACGTACCTTTTCTAATGTCCTTGAGCTGTTTCTCGTCGCCCATCAGCATGTCGTCCTTGTCCTTGTCCTCGCAGTCGGACGACCCGGCGTCGTCGTCGTCGTCGTCCGTCTTGTTCTTCGGCTCCCAGGTCATCTTGTTCTCTTTCTTCAACCGTCTACGGGCGTTCGCGAACCACGTGCTCACTTGCGTCAGAGTCATTTTCGTGATGATGGCCAGCATGATCTTCTCGCCCTTGGTCGGGTAAGGGTTCTTCTTGTGCTCGTTCAGCCACGACTTGAGCGTGGCCGTCGACTCGCGCGTCGCGTTCTTCCGCCTGGCCGCCAAGTCGTATCCGGCGCTGTATCTGTGAAAAAATCAAAAAAAAAAATCCAAACATTAATAAAAGAAAACAAAACCGTTTGGTATACGTGAAAAGCGACGAGCACACGTCCAACATCACACCGGCACCGGTACTTCCGGTCAGACTCGAATATAATATATATGCACACGTACATAGCGTTATACGCTCTACAGAATAATAATAATAATAATAAACACGTAATGTATTCATAAAAGCTGCAGAAAGACGCGGATTTACGGGCAGAGGCCGACGCGCGACGACGGTGGGGACCACGTGGATATTATAACAAGTAATAACATTTATATGATGGGGACGATCGCGCGCGAGATTTATGTTCAATACCGGTTAGATTTATGCATCATCTATACGCACTTGACCCCGTCGGGACGCGTACGTAATTTATGCTCGTCGACGACGACGACGGGCGCGTATATTCGTTCGTTCGCGCGCGCGCGCGCGCGCGCGCGCGCAGCACACACTTTATTATTGTTTCTGTCTCCCGTGGCATCTTTTTAATATCTTTTTACTTTATTTTATTTTTATTTTTGTTATTTTTTTTTCGTGTGCCCCCGGTCCGGCGAGTATCCCGCCGGGTTGTCACAACATGTCATCCGCATATATATGTGAATCTATATACATGCTCAGGTACATATATATACAATATACATATATGTGTTTGTGTGTATATACGATATGAAAAATAACGCGTGGCAGGGAATAAATGCGCACGCTATGTCGCCTAATTTGTAATCACTCGGTGCTCGGCTACGTACATTTAAATATAGGTGTATAAACAGCGACGAGAAAGAGAATAGAGAACGCGAGAAACAGAGAGAATAAAGAGATGGAGGTAGAAAGAGAGAGACAGAGAGAGAAAGAGAGCTGAAATCCATTAAGTCGTCGCCGGGAATCAATGGCCGAAACTCGCGACGAGTAGTGTACGTATATACACAACAACAACAAAAGCTCTGGGGATTATATTGTATAATAATGAGTGGTGGACGGGCGGGGGCGGAACTGTTCTATAACGCAAACAACTACCCCGCAGGCCGGGGTTAGCGTCCTTATACCTGTGGGTTTTATTATGTTAAAAGAAAGCCGCTACCGAAAACTATAAGCAATAAAATATAAAAACCTAAAAAGCGGGGGAAAAAAAAAGAAAATGAAAATCAATGCCCTTTGAATTCAGCCAAGGATTCCACGGCAGAGACGGCAATCGTGTTTTCTCTCTATACATGGCCACGGTATAACCGGTGCGTGACGGCGGTGGCGCCGAGTAATCGATATTATCGCCGGCCATTTTGTCTTGGATACTACTACAACTACTAGTACTACTCTATTACTACTACTACTACTACTACAAATACTATAACTATTACTATTACTATTACTACTACTACTACTACTACTACTACTACTACTACTACTAGGTACTATTATTATTATTGTTACTACGGCGTACGCTTTTGTACTAGAACCGCTGCGGAAGAGGGGATGAAAAAAAATTGAATAAATAAACACACTGCTTACCCATAAGCGGCTAGAGTGGAGTCGTAATGATAGTAGCCTGTGGACGGTTGCAGACTGGCGCTGGACCACATGTCCGACGAGCCCGTCGAGTCTTTCAGTCCGTACGGATTGCTCTGTAAATAGAAAGAAAAAAATATGAATTGAAAAAAAAAAAATAAAACAAACGTCTTTTTTTCCTACTCGGAACAATATTTAATATCGTGGCTATACGTGCGCGCTCAACTTATTTCGAACACGCGTGTACGACAATCAGGTCGGGCGAGTCTATAAATCGATGACCATACTTATATATATATATTATACGTGTATATAAGGCGGCTTATAGTTATATATATAAATACAAACTGGTCGAGAGGTAGTGTAATCCCCCCCCCATTCTTCCCCGTTTGCGTATACACGATTTTACCCAGGAGGTCCAGCCCGTCAACGTCACGAGTTCGCGGCACACAATGTTCCTTATATTATTATTATCGTCGAGGTTTGTACGCGGAACGGGCCTAGGTATACGTATACGACAACTGCCTGTATACGTCGCGGTTGCGTTTCGGGAGATAGACGTCGGGAGATGAAATTTCGTCGCGTGAAATGGACCGCGGGCGGCATCTGACTGCAAAGTTCGGAGGAATATTCACGCCGTGCACTCTGAACGTAGTGTAAAACGTACGAGTAGAGGCAAAAGTCTCAAAACTTTCGTGTCGGTCCACGGAGGGTTCTATACGCCCGTGCAGTATCACAGACGCGGTGCTACGATTCGGAATCGATAAAACGAGTTGTTACCGTATTATATTATCGTATGGTTTGAAATTGGTTTTACTTTTTTTTTTTAATATAACGATAATATAACTATATAGGTACTGTATGCTAAACCGCAGAAATAGTTTTTACGAATTCAGAACAGGTTTTTCCTTCCTGCGCTCTTCCACTGGTGTGTATTTTATGTGCCTCACGAAATAAATTATACGATTTATTTGTTTTACGATCGTTTATTTTTAATTGATATACATCAATAAAAATGTACATAGAGATACCCGATCTAATTGTTTTTCCTTTTATTTATAAAATAACATAATAATCATAAATCACTAACTTTTTCTTTGATTTTATGATATTGTTTAAATATATATATATATATACACACACACACACACACACACACACACATTAACTTGGGGAATGCTATCAAAACAATAAAAAAAGAAACTCCATTCATATTATACGGTTGTAAAAATTAGCCAAACGATTTTGATTTTTTATGTACTAGATATAAATCGATAATAGTCGTTTGAACGTACACACACACACACACACACACACACACACACACACACACACACACACACACACACACACACACACACATTTATATAAGTTACAAACGTTATAAGTGTTGAGTGTAATTCGATATGGTCATAAACTAAATGATCTAAGAAAAAGAATTTCAAACGACACATAAATTCATCGACAAACTAATAACGACGTTATATACAAATACTATTTACGTTACACGATCACTACTCGTAACGATTGTAATAATTGAACCGCGGTTGTGTACATAATATACATAGGTATTTCTCGTCCTATTCATTATCCGTGTTGTTTTTTATATTTCGTATACTTTTGTCTGTTAGATTCGTCGTTACGACACTAATTGACCGGTCTACGGATTTCTCGACGATATTTTGTTGTTCGATTACACGATGCCACATCATTCACACAACGATCTGCCAACAGACGCACGTTACATAATAGACGAATTCCGTAACGCACGCGCGCACGAATAATATCATAACTGATGAAAACTGGACCTTCGAGATAAACGCGTCTATTAGGCACATACTCGTATATTAATTATGAAATACATGCGCTATTACACGCGATATCGTCGTGAGGCGTAATATTATGCACTGCACAAGTGCAGTTAGCTCGTCTGCTAATATACCACCGGTTGACACGATAATTAAATCGAAATAATAATATTATCGTAAATGTCATATTATATCGTCGTATAATATTTTTATTAAATCAGCATCCGGTGAACGTTTGTCGGGGGAGTGAAAAATAACCAAGAGCGGAGGCAGAAAGTTATCGCACGCATCGACAAATATATATATATATATATGACAGACGCTTTCGCGCATTCCATCACGAAGTCAATAATAATATTTCACGTTTTTTTTTTCTCCACCGACTGACTGTCTTGTATATTAATAAATATAATATATATATTATCGCCTCAGGAATTTAATCGGAGGGCAGCTATCGTAAGAATATATAAATACGCACAAACCACGTCATGCACACACTTTTCACGAATAAAGACTCTGCACTGCAGTGCTTCATATAATATATAAAATATATATTATGTAGTGTGTATGTGTGTGTGTGTGTTGTGTGTGTGTGTGTGTGTTTGTGTGAACACTATGTTAAATGAAATAATACGATTTTAATAACCGGTTTATCGCGCGTATTGCGTACGGATACACATAATCGCGGGGGTGCAGGCGACGAGGTGGTGCGCGTAGAACGCAGGGGTGTGCAAATATTTGGTCTTGCAGCAGCTGGGTCAGGCGTTGAAGCCTTCCACGCCGGGGTTAAGTGTTAGATACGGCTCCCTGGGGATCGGCAACGGCGGCGGGGCGTTAAGAAGCCACCCTGTGGGATATGCGCTTTTAATATTAAATATATATATATATACGTGTATGTGTGTGTGTGTGTGTGTATACTATAGCGTATAATGTGCTGCACCCTCGGAGGAATTTCACGGCTTCCCGGTTTTAGCTGCGTGCGCATATACATTACGATACATATATATATATATATATGTATTATATGTATGTACGAATTATATATATATATATAGATCGGAGGAAACGGCGACCCGACGATGACGACGAGTATATACGATGCACGGTGTATTTATTGAAATTTACTGACGGCCAGATTCCGGCGACGTGCAGACCGGCGGCGTCTGTTCGCGAGAGTGAAATTTCGATTTTATTTTCCCTTTCAGTTATTCTAGTTAACCGACACTATATAAATTGATCCGACGAATAAAAAAAATATATAAAAAAATATCTCGAAAACACGCAACGATATCGCATACGAGCGATTTATTTCACGCACACTCACGTCCCGCCTACGGCGGCGTTGCAACTCCTCCGGCCGGCGGCGAGGAAAATGTGAAAAACGCGTGGACGCCTGCTTTTTAAAGTAGATTATGTATCGTGCGTGTATGTATATTGTATATATATATACGACTCGCGTAAATGTACGCTATAATATTATATACATACACTAGTGCAGGGTATATACACGTCCGTTCGTATACGGTTACTATACATCACCACGAACGATGTGTACGGAATACGCGCACGCACGGAGGGAACGAAAATGGTTTTCTATCCGCCACGGGAACGCGTTCGCAGGCGGCTAGATTTAAAAATAAAAAAAATATCGCCGGCGAAAAAAAATAAATACCTATAGGCGTACATCACCGTGGTAAAAATACAACGCCGCGTTATTATTACGTGTCCCGCGCGGACCAGCACCCGGCCGGGTCGACAAAATTCTTTGTGTAAAACAATTTTTTAATTTTTTATTTTTTTTTTAATTTAAATCGAGCCTCGGCAAACGAATTTTTATTCCGTACGCACATTGCGCATGTGTAATTGTACTCGGCGAATCCGTCGTCGGAAATCATTTCGCGAGTGACGTACGCGGAGAACGGTCGTTTGTGGTGTAAACACAATATTATGTACGCATAATATCGTAGAATAGGGTTGCCATATTTCCCGGTTTTGAGCATGGCGTCCCGGTGTCCCGATAATGTGTTGATTATAGTCCCGGAATGAGATTTCAATAATTTATGTACGTCTTTTATTAGACATTTGATGGAAAAAGGTGACGAGTATATGATCTGAGATAATTATGAAAAAAAATACAGCAAGAAAAAATGTAGTTGTCTATTAATAGTTGTTGAATTTTCTTTCTCATTGCCTGGCTCAAATGCAGCAGCAACGGAACGAGTGTTTTTATTGATGAATAGCACACGGACAAAATCACGAAATAAATTAGATACAAGAACAGTCGAGGCTTCGTAAATAATTAATACGAGTTTTGATAACATATTTTCTTGTTGTCAATTTTATGAGTCAATACTTGCCGATAAAACACGTTGTTTCAAAAAATACACAGTTCAGCCAAGTATTAAACAAATCAGACTTTTCTGCCCACGGAGAATACATCGGACACATTGAAAATTGTATATAATTATTATATATTCTTTGATTTTTAAAGCTTCAAATATTATTAATTATTATCTATGTATAATATGTGTTAAAAATTACATTGTATAATCAAAAAATCGAGAAAAAGAAAAAATGAAAAGAACTTTGTCCCGGTTTCCGCTAAATAAAATACGGCAACCCTATCGTAGAAGCACCGTCGGGATGGCAAACATATATATTATAATATAGACTGTCGAATCTCGAAAAACGGATCCGGACGATCCAGTCGACAACGTATCATCATTCACTTCACCGTCAGCAATAAGAATAAACTGCGGCGCGGCCGTTCGACGTACTACAAATATCGCGTTGTCGATGATAGTGACGTAACGTACGCGTCGCATAGACACCATTACAAGTTTATGAGAAATAACGACGACGACACAGGAGGAAAAAAAAAACAACAACGAGCCGGTTTATCTCACAGGTACGTCGCGCGTCGTTTACGCGAAGCGACGCCGGCCGGAAATCCGGTGGGAAAATATGTCCGCGTTCCCACAAACACGGCGTTTATTCGGGAAAACGTTCTAGTTTGTTTATTATTTATTTATTTTTTTGTATTTATTTGTATTTATTTTTTTTCGCGGCCCGTCAGTGTTTATACGTCGTCAGCGTGTCGCGTCGATTCAGCCGACGACGTCGCGAGCCCGCAGCACTTAACGGCCGCGCCCGAATATCTTTACGCACGCGGCAAATATAAGGTGTTATACCGTGTGTGTGTGTGTGTGACGACGACGAGGAACTACCATATATATATCGGTCGGATGTCCAAAATACCGAGCGCTCCGCCGCCGCCATAAAAGAGAACCCGTCGCGCGCCAAACACGGTTTAGCTTTATCCGCGTCGTTATTTTTCAACTTTTATACTCACCGTACCTACCCCTGTTTTCAACCCCATCTGTGCGTGTCCCCCAAGAGCACTGCTGTCGGATTCTGCGCGTGTGCGCTCTCCCACAAACACACACACACACACACACACACACACACACACACACAACACTCTTAGCGTACCTATATAATATAATATAATACTATGTAGCTCGGTGTATTCGGGTATTTGTGTGTGTGTGTATATATATATTATTATATTGAAAGCGTTCACACGCCCTTCACTGCAGTGTATTGCGATGTTATATATATTGAGAAACGCTTTGGATTTATGCGGCGGACGGGCTTTTAACGTTATACCGCCGCCGGGGAAATCGCTGTGTGCGATATAGGTTGTCTATATAATATTATATATATATAAGTGTACACGATGTTTGGGAAATCGCACCTGTTTGTCAATAGAGTAGTTTATCGCACGCGGTGTTAATGGCCGCATTTGTCCCGCGGGGTGATCAATCGCCGTGAGATTTGAAAATAATGTATTTACGGAAAAAAATATCGTTATAAGAGCACTGGAATTCACTTTTTCGAGGGATTTTTTTTTTTCCAAAAATTGGGTCTACACTCTACTTATTGGTGCTTTGCGCTATATTATATTATCGTATACAGTATGTGTCGCCGGCGTTGTACCTATATATATGGTATATACGATCGCAAACACTCAACACTAGGTACGCACACGTCGTGATATCGTGGTGTAGTCTAACCCGTGTGTTATACGAGCCAATACGAGTACGCACGGTGCGCGCACAAAGACGGCGGGGTCCGTAGAGCGTGTCCAACGTGTATACACACAAAGGATCTCTCCAAGCAAAGGTAGCTGATATAATATAAGTAATTTATCGCGTACGTACGTACGTGTTTTCTTTTTATGCACCGCCGCCGTGGGTACTTACAGCGTATAATTAACCACGCGTGAGCGCCGTGTGTCGTGCAATTAAGTCGCGTGATTTCGACGACCCGACGGGGGTGCGTAAACGACCTTGGGACACGACAGCGGAATAAAATAACGTGGAAAATATTGCACGGCCGCATTGTTTCGTCTAGGAAACACGTACACACACACACACACACACACACACACACACACACACACACACACACACACACACAATAGTGCGCAGTCGACGTGCGCGCGTAAACACGGTAACCGACGGTTATTATAAATATGGATAAAATTGTATTTATACGCTCGACGTTATAGTACGCGCGTTATGGTCGTCTTATTCAAATGAGCGCGTGCCCACCGCCGCCGTCCGTGCGCAACCTCCGTGCACGTACACACACACACATTATCGATTCCCTGACTGCAGGCGACGATAACAATAAAAATACCCGATCATAATAATTAGGATTATTCCAAAACGTTACTGCAGTTATGACTATAGTGCGTGGTGGACTCGACGATGACGATTGCGGCGGTCGCCGGACGAATAATATGAAAATAATAATAATAATAATACACCGCACACGATTGGACCTATATATATATATATATAGAACGAGTTTTCAGATCGAACCTACATGCGCTACTTAAACGTTTAACGTAAATGGAAATTCGTTTGCTCGACGAGTGTGTACACTGCGGTATATAGTCGTCGTATATAGCGTGTAAAAATTCTTCCGAGACGACTATACGGTAACGCGTACACTGATGAATATATATATATGTGTGTGTGTGTGTGTGGTTGTGTGTGTGTGTGTGGTTGTGCAGTACACAGTCGCCACTGTAGATAATAGAAGAAACTTGGAAAAAACTTTCCGCCGCGCGCACGCAAATAATAATCACGGCAAACAAGAGAGTCCGTCGCGTCTATTGTTTCTTCGATTATTTATTTTTTTTTTTTTTCATTCTTCCACTATTTTTTTTTTCTGCACTCGTCTACAATTAGCGTCGGTTGTAAAACGAGAAATATACCGACATTTAATACGATATTATTATGTAAAACACGGCCGCCACAATGGTCGTCGTCGGCGGCGCGCATGAGTTATGGTGGACGTAAGTAGAAGCGAAGGGTTTGCACGCGGGGCGGAGAGGGAGATAGCGGGCGGACGAGGGGGGAGGGCACACCATTAAAGCCGACAACAGGTCAATACGTTGTGGGAACTCGTATTACGGCTATGTGTGTGTGTGTGTGTGTGTGTGTGTGTGTGTGTGTGTGTGTGTGTGTGTGTGTGTGTGTGTGTGTGTGTGTGTGTGTGTGCGTACACGATATGATTGTCCCGTGTTGGAAGAAACGAGAGGAGGAAGTGTATAAAATATATATATATACGTGTGTTTGTGTATACATTGTGGCGCCAAACTTAGTCTGAACAATGTTACTGTGTGTGTATATTTTTCCACTTTCAATCCTCTCCTCGCGTCCAGAGTAATACCTTTTATTCCTTCAGGATCGTGCAGGCCGGTCAGTGCAGTATGTATGGAGTGGTGTGTATAAAAATATAAATCCCTTCTTACAGCCGAGTGTAAATCCGTGGCCGAATACGTGACTGGAAATCGTGACAAAGGGTGTGTGTGTATATAATATATTATATACCGCATATTTCCGGGAAACTCGCCATCAACGCCACCACTAAAAAGCTCTGCGCCCGGTCAACTAGAAAGGTCAATTCAATTTTTCCCCTAATGTAATTTATAGGCATTTTTCGCGGATACGGTCTGGCGACGGCGAAAAGGGAGTGAAATCGTCCATTTCCCACGCGCTCGTGTATTAAACCTACCCACCCACCCACCCATTGCCAAGGATCCGTAAAAGTGGTATATTCACCTTAATACCGTAATGTATATTATTTTGTTATTGTTGGACGACGTGACGTTGTAACGAATGGACTCCGTTGCACGAGTATATGGATACTATAGAAGTCATTTTAACGGTGACGATTCCGATTGAAAACAATCGAAATCATTTGAAAAATAACTCAACACCAACTATTTGCTATGGTAATTATGAAGGCTGATGTATTTAAACCGACTTGGATATTCGTTAAAACATTACTTGTACATCCATCTCGTCTTATTTTAAAGCTGTCTGCCTGATCGGTTAGTCCGAATGATAATTATTGACATCGAAAATGATAAAATAACGTTACAAGCGTATAGCCGAAAAAAATTGTAGGCGATTCCAAACCTCGAGTTTACGAGATACTCTATAGAGTCTAGAGGTACAGTATATATGCTTGCACTACGCGGTTAAGTGTAGGTATTATTGTTTTCGACGTCATCGTACGCGTAGACGGTAGCACATATACAATAATAATACGTGTCAGTGGGATAACGTATCAATCAACTGCAAATACGAGCACGTTATACACACACCCATTATTCTCTCTCTTTCTCTATACACTATCCATGTGTCTGTGTATAAACTCATTGATATAAAAGATGCTCGTGTTTATATTCATCAAACCACCCCTCGTATATATATATACGGTTATTTTTCACGCGGCGGTGGCGGCAGCGTTTACTACCCTCTTTATACTCGTTCTTGTGTGAGTGCGTGCGTGCAGTACGTGTGTGTGTGTGTGTGTGTATAAAGTCATAAGCTTCACTCTTTATTTATTTTTCTCTCCCCCAAAAAGCCTCTCTCAGTGCCGCCGTCAATTTTCCGCTCGTTAATGAAGCCTCCGCCCAGGCAGTTGCGGTTCTCTCGTGCGCTTACACACATACACACGCACATACACGTACACACGCGTGCGCGCCAACGAGTAGGGTGTATTATTCATATATATATATATACACATACACATACGTATAGGGTAGTACCGTGGTAGTGGTATAGTGCGTATATAAAGAGAGAGGCGCGCAGTTCGCGAAATCACCGCTACCGCACTTTCCGCCGCTCGCGTCGATAAATCACGTCCCGCGCCGATTTCCACCCCCTGCGGAGACGGCGGCGTCAAGCCCCTCTCTCCGGTTAACCGGAGGCTGTGGCGGGAGCGGATTGATTTATGAACGTTGCACTTCGCGCGCGCCAAAGCTTCTTCTCTCGCCGCCGCCGCCCGTGCCGCCCCGCCGCCGGAGTTTATACACACGCCCGATTGTATAATAGTCCTTAGCGTAGCGGCGGCGCGAAGGCTTTTTATTTCTACGCGCACCCCAAATAATCGAATATAATTGATACCGGATTATATGGGCAACTTGACTTATGGGCTCGCGTTAAAAGGGCCATTAAAAAAGAAAGAAAAAAAAGAACGAAAGAAAAGAGAAAAAAAAATCGGAATTCGTTGCGTGAAATTACCGCCGAACAAACAACTATATGTACGCGCGAGCGATGACGTGTCTTATTGGGTCGCCGCAGATAAAAACTGCGGGACAATGTCGAAATAAACTCACGCGACATATTGCACCTGTAATACCTATACGTATTATATCATATTGTTGTATACGACAACTCGAACAGAGATTAATTGTATTATTAATAAGTATGAAAATACGGTAGACGATCTATATAATATGAATAAATTATATATATGTAGGTGCATATTGTATACGTATATAATATACAACGAACCGATCGTTTTATCGCGTGTCGTGCCAACTTTGACATAACGACACGCGTATTACACATCGTATAATAATTTAGGTTTAAATACATATTATACATTATACATTCGAAACGACTGCACGGTCGTTCGTCGAACAATGAACGGAGAAAAAAAAATTAATACATTTTTTTTTTTTTTTTTTTCATGCCATCGCTTAGAACGAAATCTTATTAGGTATAACGTCTCCGACCGTTGTTCGCCCGTACACGGGGATATTCGACAATCATTCGACATTCTTGTATATACAATCCGCACGCACGAACGCGATCGGACTCGAACGTATACTCGCGTGTACGCTAGGGTTGGTCAAAATATATCGATATTTGATTTTAACGATATTTACTGTTTGATATATTGATAGTTTTTGATATTTTAAATAATCGATAGTATCGATATATCGGTTATCAAAGCGAGATATATCAAAAAAAACAAAAAAAAAAAAAAAAAAATTAAAAAAAAGGTAATTAGGTAAACTGTGAAAAAAGATTATACCTCCAACAACCTATAATTGATCGCAAGCAATCTCCAATTAAGTTTTGGCTTAAAAGTCCCTTTCATATTTTGACAAAAATTGCTCTCAAATATTTAACTGTTGTAGCGACTTCTGTGCCCTCTGAAAGATTGTTTTCAAAAGCTGGCAACATTTTTACAGACAATCGATCAAGGCTAAATAATCGTCGCTTAGAAAAATCAGTTTTCCTTTCTTCTTTAGAAAGTCAATTTTGGGATGTATGAATTTTTTTTATATTTATCATAATATACCTACACACATCATGTATCGTGTGTCTTTTAATATTTAAGTATAAATGATGATTATTTAAAAGACTGCCATACATAAATGGTAGACATATTAAATAGTAGAAATATTTTTACTAATTATTCTTAATTAAAGTATGAAGAGTAATTTATTATTTTGTTAGTAGAATTTAGAAGCACTTTTTGCAACTGTTTGGAGTTGAAAATATCATAATATATTAATAATATTAATAATAATATTTATCAAATGTTGATATATCAAAATATCGATAATTTCTCATGATATTTATGATACAATATATTATCACAATCAATGATATATTCGATATTGATATAATCGATATTTTTCTTTTTTTTGCCCAACCCTAGTGTACGCCAGTGGCGATATCGCAGTTATTATTATTATTATTATTGTACTGTTGTTATCGTTACGTTATCGATCACTTACCAAGTGTGGGTAGAACGACGACGTGTCTATGCTCGGGTACGGGTTCTGGTCGGTGGACGGATACGGCGCGTACACGGCCGTGGTGGCCGGAGTGCTGCGGTGGCTGGCGTAGTGCGGCGGCAACGACGCGGCCGCGGCCAGCTGACACGAGCACACGGCCTGCACGGCGGACTCGGACCCGGCGCGGTCGCCCACCCCGCCGGCCGCGGTACAGCACGTGCCGCACCCGGCGGCGCCCATGACGTCGGGCGACAAGCCCCCGCCCCCGCCACCGGCGGCCAACGGCGGTGACACCGAATCTCCAGTCATCACGCTCTGCGAAAACAATGCGAAAAACAAAATTAAACAAACAACAAAACCGTGCAGCGTCGTGACCGGCGAGACAACAGAAGGGATTAGGTTCATATACGACGATAACCGCGCAAAACGTCGTGACGAAACGGGACGACGGCGCGAGAGTTCGCCAAACGGAACGCGGCGGCCCCCACAGGTGCCGATGCCGTCGCGGACCGGACCCTCGTTCAAAAGAACATTGTCGTTCCGGAGAGATCGGACTATATACGTCACGTGCGTATCGTACGGGGCAAAGGCCAGGGGCGTAGTTAAGAGTTTTCTTTCGGGTAGGCCCACTATACTTGGAGAATACGTAAAAACAAGGAACTTCAGGATTTGTATCAAAGACCAAGCATTAAAGAAGATATCACCAAAAGAAGACTGAAGTGGGCAGGGCGTTCTTGGAGAAAAACAGGGTCATTGATAAAAATAGTACAAGAGAATGCACCGAAAGGAAAACGACCACTTGGAAGGCCGAGGTTACGATGGGAAGATAGGATCAAAGAAGATATAGAGAAAGTGAGACCAGGATTGGATTGGAAGGAGTTAGCTTTAGATGGGGAAACTTGAAGACAAATATGTTGGACTGCATGGTCTTGAAGGCCGAAGTCACGGAAGAAGAAGAAGAAGAAGAAGAAGGCCCACTATAACCTTCTCTTCACCGACAGCAATGGTGACTTCTTCAGCAATTTCGACATCAGCCTTTTTATAATTTAAAATTTATCAACGAATTTTCTCATCGATAATTCATAACTTAAAATGAACCGAAAAATAAGTAGACAGTTTTAAAACACGCGCAGCAGTTCTTATTTATCTGAATACAAATTCGATTCCGAGCGAAATGGTTTTACAATGATGTTTATTTTTATTAAATTTGTATTATTCTCGACTTAAATCCATCCAAAAGTGTTATCTATAGCAACTCTATATAAATCAGAATTTTTTTTGTAGACGGTCCTTTGAGCGAGTTTCTTAAGTTCTCATCTCAATAGTTCATCTCGGCATAATATAGTGTTGTAAATACGTGTGGGAAATATCTGTAAACGTATTATTTTATATAACCGTTTTTGTTTTTTTCTTTTAAATATGGGTAGGCCCGGGCTACCAGGCCTACCTACTGGCTACGCCCCTGGCAAAAGCAGTGGCGGATTTGAGGGGGGGGCGACGTGGCGATCGCCCCCCCCTAGGGATTTTTTTTGTTACCTGAACTATAGCGCCGTATGATATAATGAATATGAAATTCATAACTCATAGTTATAACTTATAACTATAAAGTCAAACTTAATAAATAATAAAAAACGGTATCCTTTTGAATATCTTATCAAATATTATTTGATTATCAATAAGAAGAAATATCGAATATAGCGCAACAAGAAGTCTAATAAGTACATTATATCTTTGCGTTTGCTGTGTAAAGTGGGGTGGATGTATGTTAAATCGTAAAGCAATGATAAATCATTTTTCAATAAAAAATTATTCCGAGTGGAGCGAATCAGTTTTATATTAAATTTTATTAAAACAGTCGATTTCGTCCAAATTCAAATCACAAAAAAAAAAAAAAATACAGTACGTTTTCAATTATTACGTCCTATATTGTTAATTAAGAATCCATGATGCCGATTCGCCCCCCCCCCCCATTAAATAAGCTACAGATCCGCCACTGGGCAAAAGCGTGTGATAAAGATTAGGTACCGAGTACCTGTGGGTCGTGGCGGACGTGGAAAAAAAATGTAATAATAATAAAACATAACGAACGATTGAATGTCGCGCGTGCGAGTGAAAACAAACGGCGCAAAGACGACTGCAGCAGACGAACTAGAGTGGTGCAGCGTTCGAACTCCTTGAAATCGATATATTGTATGCGTATACAAGGGCGCATAGACGCGGACGCGCCAAGTCGGTCCCAACGAACAATTATTAAATAACGCGTATTGTGTGTACGAATAGGACAATAATAACAGACTTGTACCTATATATACCGAGTGTGCTCGTGTACACTTCAGAGTATGAACACTCGGCCTAGTAATAGAATACATACGCGTCGATGACCCGCAGGGTGTGGATGTCCCCCGCAGCGGGCCTATGACATCGAATATTATAATATGTATACTATACTACAAGACGCGTACGTGTAGTGCGGGCAAAACGGTTTGTACCGCGTGTTACAAAAAAAAACAAACAGTCGTATACGAGGCACGGTGTCGAATATTATAAATACAAAATATATAATATCACGTTATTATTACGATTATCACGATTATTATTATTATTATTGCGTGCGTTTGACGACGCGTCCGTCGTTTCGCGCGAAATCGACGTAGGTACGTATACGAACGAACGCGCGCGTGCAAAAAGAAAATTGATACGTTTCGTAACACTAAACGCCGTCGTCACATTTAAAGCGCGGTCATGCGTCGCGACGACGACGGGACTGCTACGGGCTATAGGTACGACGACGTGATGTTATTGCCCGCGCCGACGGTCTGCAGCCTCTCTTGTTGGCACCGGGCACCTCGGCCGTCGTATAATAATTATTTTAATTGGCCATTCGATACCCGCGCGGCGGACGGTTGCTGCGGCGGCGGCGGCGGATGAGACCGGTTGTGAGGTGTGAACCCGAAAGCGCTTCGTCGGGTTTTCGTGAAAGGTGCGCATAAATAAATGTGAGTGTGCATGTGCATGTATATATGGATACCGCCTCTATGCGACATAATATCTCGCCGTCGACACCGCAACTCGACCGCAAAAACCAATAGACCGGAATGACCGGACGACGACGCGCCGCGGCGGTGGTGGTGGACAATAATGAAAATATTACTCCTAATGCGACAATGAACGCACGCACCTCCAAGTATGGAGGAGGTAATATATATATTATATAGGTGGCTTCGCATATTTACACACACACATTGCATACATAAACTTATGTAATATAAAATATGTATAGGTAATACCTAACCCTGGCCGTCGTCTTATAGTTTTTTTCTAATTATCGTTTTAAAGTCGTATAATAAAATACATTGTTCACGGCGTGGAATAAACGAGATATGACGTCGCGGGCGTATGAACGAATGAATTCGACTGCAGAAATCGACGCGACCGACTGATCACGAATAATAATATTACGGTTGTTTACGCGCGTGTACTGGGCAACCCCCCATCGATACTCTTGTTTTTCGAACCGTTACATAATTAATAAATTTTGTTGTTGTCACACGTGCAAATTACCGCGAGCACGCCCTCCGAAGCCCGGGCGTCTACTGATGGTCGATTACACAGACCCGAGACGCTTCGATCGCGTTCGCCGACCCACACCGATGCCCGTAACCTAAGGGAGACATTCGTCACAAAATGTGTTATGCGATCGAATACTGGAATGCGAAATTATTTGTCTGTAGCGCGCGTGTACGTATACAGTGGCGTCGTAAAAATTCCCGCGCGCGTCGTAATTACACACGATAACATTATGTCAGAATCGATTTGGACGTCCGTTATGTATACATCGCCAAATAATTAGCACAAAGTACGCTGCGTTTATTTTCCTTTATAACAATAATGATAGGTCCGACCACGATATAAATGGATAAAAACGAACAAATACACGTTCGTATATATAGGTACGTATAGTTACACGCGGCAGACTTGCCTATGGCCGAGACACTATATAAAAACGCCGGTTCGGGACAACGGAGAGAGGGGGAAACGTAATAAAATTCTATAATTTATACACGCAGTAACAATTCATAAATATTTATGAACCCGTTTTCGTGGGCTATACACACACACACACCACCGTGTGTACGCGATGCGTTTGATCGTCGTACTGATAACAGCCATTATTACGGTTATATATTATGTACGCGCACATAATATACATATAATATAAAATACGCGTGTGTGCGTATTTTATATTTTTTGCATTTTACCGCTGCCACTATATACACGTACAAAAACTATGTACCTATATGTATATATATATGTGCTAAAATTCGCTTTTGTTAATTAACATTTCCTTCGCATAATATTATATAAATACAACTTGATATATACCGTGTACGGAGTACACACACACACACACACGACATCGTAGTCGTTGTCATCGTGCGTAACGCGTTTTAATTGCGCGGGCGATAGCGAATTTCGTTGGGTTATCAATCAACATTGTTTATAAGGGAAAACTCGTGTTTTTCGACTGTACAAGAAACACGTGTCATACAACACCGGCACGAATACCCGGCACCCTTCTTATATTTTTGCTTGAGAGTAAATAATACAATATATAATATTTTTATTCGTATTTCTTTTTCTTTTTTTTTTACACGGAATATTTCGAGAAATACCGAGTGAGAGAGTTGGAAAGAGAAAAATTCTCCCGTATTTTTTCCATCTCTTTCCGACAGAGATGTTGACACATTGTTTACATACTTAACGTCCCACACGACATAAACGAAATAATATACGAGCTTATTGTTGGAAAATAATATTATAAAAAACGTTGACAAGATTATCGTGTGTGTGTATATATAAACACACACACACGCGGCGCTGTGGCCGTTTCTTATAATATGATTATTTATTATATTAATATATTATACTTTTTTTCGCTCTCCTAACCTCTTCACCACTAGTATTATACAAGGCATATCTTTGCATCACCACTGTTATAACCTATACCGCAGCTCGCCGCCACCACAAGTCAAATTTTGAACATATTTTCCGCCAAAATCGGTTTTGTATAAACTATTTACGAACACGTTGGCCAACGATGCAAAATAATATTGTAACAGTGTCAATTTCGAAATGAGACGTTTGCAGAAACGCGTGTATCCGTGTTCCATAAAATTATCAGAACAAAGAATTATTGTTTTCTGTCGCAGGTGAGCGAAAAACTCAATAATAATTAAAAGTTGCATATCCTATAACTGCAGAGCAAACAATGAAAAACGTATTTGCGTATAACAGGAAAAAAAAATAGACTGTCGGTAGCCGATCGGTGGACCATGAAGCTTCGGCTGCTATTTTCGTACTCATAAAACTGTGTACGTATATATTACACATATATATGAGACTATACTCTGCTAAACTTATAGGAGGCATTGTGTGTAAAGTAGGAATGCAATTAGTTTGGTACTATACCTACTGCTACTCGGATTGCGAGTCACGAGTGACCTTGTCCCATCAAATCGACTCGAGCAAAACGGCTTATATATTTATATATAATACATATATTAATGACAAAACGATTTCGTTTCAATGGTACCAGCTATAAATATACAATATACGATATGATTTATTACTATGGAAAAATTATAGTTTTATCGGATGAATGAAAATGTGGTGCGACCAGTTACTGTCGTATATTATACATTATACACATGTGATACGTCAACACTTTATAATATATAGTAAATTAAAAATATAATATATATCTTTAATTTGCGAAAATAAAATAAGTTAAATCGTAAGTATAACGATTACTACTGCTGTATGTATATGTTATTAAGCTGCAGTGGAAAAAAACAGTGACGGTTAAAAACTGCGATGATGAAAGATTCCCACGCCAAAAATAAAAATGTTTTAATTAATAACTATAATTTGTCAGAAACGTGTACGCTGTACCTATATAATACGTGTTCGACAATTAAAAAGATACGCTGCAGCAGTGTGTACACGAAAAACAAACCGTAACAAACTGTTCTACAGCAGTTTCCCATTAGAATTTCGGCCCAGTGAAAAAACCGGAAGCTACCGAAATTATATTTGTCAAAACAAAATATGTAATATTATATTTTAATATATACACACATATATAAGTATATGCTGCAGGTATACATAATAATATGATGTACATACATAATTTATACAAGTGTTTATATATATAATACATTTACACCGCATTGTTTCACCGTGTTTGTCTTGGTCAATAATTTTTCTTATAGTTAATTTTTTTTCATCTATATTTTATCTAGTTGAAATTTAATAAAATGTATTAAAATTTCATTTTTATCAAAAAAAAAATATTCATTCACAATCAAAAATTATACAAAAACATTTTTTTTAAATTTACGAGATTTCAAAATATATTATAGTTTTAAATTTAGTTTTACTACTATATAATTTGTTAGACTAATATTTTAAGAAATAGGCATAGATATACATGTTACATATTTTAGAGAAATAGGCTAATAATACTATATTTTTTGAGAGTACCTCTGCTTTTTCACTCAGTTCCTTTAAATCTTGAAAGCTTATATTTATAACTTAAAATTTAAGTTAAGGAAATTTCAATTTTAAACTTATTAGTATGGGTTGGCATTTAAGAAATTGAAAATATTTAAAATCACCTGTGTAAAAAAGTTTTTTCGTAAAAATGTGCAAGTAGTTTTAGTATTTATCAAAACTGTTCATGACGAAAATTTCAACAAAATTACCGAAGAAAAAAATATTGATGGAGACACTTAGCTATATATATATTCATGCAGCAAATAAGCTTAATATTTATAATTCTACTAATGAATATAATAGTTGAAAGAAAATTTTAAAATAATTATTTAATTAACTTATTTACTATTATATACTTTACAAAAGATTCTATTACTGTTAATTTCAATAATTTAGATGAAACATTTTAAATAATTTTTGTACGGATAAAACTTTATAATATTGTTACAGAATACAATATATTCGAGTAGTATATTTAAAAAGTATATGCACACAAGTTTAATGTATAATATATCTGGATAACTATAGACCTGCAAGATTATATATAGACAAAGAATATTTACCATTTAGAAATTAAACATTATGAAACAACTTCAAAATTATTTGGAATTTTTAATTTTATCTCACTAAACAAGTTTAATAAATGTTGCAGGTAGGTTAAAGTAAAAATGTTGTTTTTGTTATTTTTGATTGATACATTTATGGTAGCATAGTACGAATAACGAGTATATACATGAATACAATATTTTAAATCTGGGCGTCACCTTTTATTTTCTTGCTTTTCTTTAATCAATGGTCGCGAAAATGGTAAAGGAATGGACTGGCTTGATCTTTACAGATCACAAGCGTATACTAATGTTTTATTGATATTGTATAAAAAAAAGGTGAATCTGTATGATACATTTCGGGAGTATGTTTTCTGTTGAAATAACCATATACAGTTCAACAAGGGTCAAACTATTTCTTTATAATAAACACAACTTTTATTAATACATGTTATATACACTAGTTCTAGTAACATATATAGAAATGTATGGTTCTCCAGAATCTATAGTGAGACCTATTTCAGAGTAGACCGTTGCTATCTCTTATATAGAATCTATATTATCTATTGTGACATCCATTGAGAGTATTATTTTAAAATATCACCTATCAGACACCGTTGCGATGAGTTCAATAGATATATATTTTCGTCCTTGATATCCATTTTCTTGTGAATACAATGTATTGTTTCAATATAATACATACATCGTTTCAAAAATCAAATTTTATTTTAATATAACATGCAGGTATACAAGCACCACTTGTATATATTTCAATGAACTTTGATTTAGATACTGCAGTACTTGCTTTGAGATATAAATTATATTTTACAAAATAATAGATATATTTTACAACATATAAGTACCAGCCTATAAAAGATATATATAGCACTATAAAAAAAATTAACTAGGTTTCAAAAAACTCGAATAGTAATTCCAATCAAAAATGACTATACATATCTATGCTCAAAATATATATTTTATATTTAAAATCATTTACTGAATTATGTAACAAATCATATTAAAGAACTTGTATTTAATGACTATACCATAAAAATTTATTATAATTAAAATTAGGTAAGTAATATGAATCATAATGAAATATCATTATTCATTAGTACCTATAATAAACCTGTTTATTTTATAACGTGCAGTGGAGAAAGATAAAGATGAAAAATTATAAAGAGAATTAAAAAAAAGGCAATAAACATTTTATCATATTTGTACAATTGTGTATAATAAACAAAAAAATATGTTATTATTATTATTATTATTATGTTATACTAACAATAATTAATATTATTAGTTATAATTTAAAATAACATAATTGGTGGTGGATGTTAAAGTACAATTTCTTTAACAAGTATACATATTTACTGAATGATTTTTATAAATATATTATTATATAATAAAAACTTCCGATACGTTAATTATTTAGTTTAATCAATACCACTGTTTTTATCAAGCAAAATAAATAACAGCGCTTAATATGTATGTGTTAACTTATAATGATTAATAATATTGTATAATTTATTGATTTCAAATTTTTTATAGATTATCAGTATACTTTGTACACATCCTTAACTTCAGTAATACGAGTTAGGATTCATGGTGGACGTTATTACTCTCATTTCGTACACGAATCTAAATCTTACACGCATCAGAACTTAAATTTACTTCAGATTTTCATACGAGTGGTTCATGTCATAAGTAACATAATATACCGAAAATTACATTTTCCACGCTCGCGTAAAACACTATGAATATTGATCACGCTGTATACATATATGTACTCACACACATACATGAATTGGCAACATGAGCTCCAATTAGAAAACCATAGTCCAAACCGATAACAGCCGGCGGCGTTTCATTACACACGTCGGCGCGGCGTTTGTGGTAAACAACACATTTTCCCATGCATTTGTACACCTATAATAGTCCGCAGTAGTTTAATAATTAGCCGGCGAGGCCTTTGTAGACCACACAACGGCGATAAAATAAAAAAAAAACCGACGTCCGCGGCACATCCGGAGAGTTTATTAACGTTATTTTCGAAATTAATAAGGTCATTTTTATGCAAGAAGTTGATATCAAAGTACAATACATACGATGATTATTATTATTATTATTATTATTATTATATGTTCTTTTTATTTATTTTAACAATCGCCGTTATCTGTGTTGGTCTATCGCGACGGTGGTCGATGATGGCGCCACACACAAAACCCGCGTCGTCGTCGGTAGGAAAAAAACAGCCACTATATACAGCACGTTGTACGTATGTATATACGCAAGTTATTATTATAATGCTCCGTGGCGGCGGTTAAAAATACGGATTTTGACGAAACCGACTTATTACCATGTACAAAAGAAGTATAGGTATATAAGGTATAGGTATAACTACGACGTCAACGACGGCAGTTAAGCGGCTGTGGAGGTACTTGAATTTATTGTATATAATATATATATATAAATGTATATGCATCACGACGACCGTGGCGCCGCGCGCGCACAATATCCGATTTCATCTGCTGCTGCGCGCCCATTGTTGTCGTCAATGGTATATTATGTATATATACACAAAGGAGGGCACACTCCCAGCGCGTTTTCGCGCGGTAATCTGTCTCCGTGTGTGCATTGTTTCAATCGTCATTTCGATGTATCGATGGACTCGAGAAGAGATTGACGGTGTGAACGCAGCCGATAACAATAATAGTATACAAAATCGTAAATTATATTGAAAATAATAATATGTCTATTTTATATTCAACCCAAATAATCGTATAGGCGCACACATACACGCACGTACGCACGCACGTGTTTATTTATTTATTTATTGATGTACCTACGCAATAAACACATCAGACCTATATAATATATAGTAAATGCTAGGTACATAAAGTTTAAATTTACATATAGTGCTTTTTAATACACTCTTGTTTTTTCCATGTATATATATATATTAATTGTAGCAATAGCTGCTATAAATTATAACAAAAAAGAATTGGCTATCTTTCGTGGACCTAATCGCGTTTATCGTTATTATTATATAGGTAGGTACGCGTTTGATACACACCGAATTATTCATTCATTCGACTTTTGAATTATTTATACGACCAACAGCCGAAAATACGATATTAAATACTTTGATTAAATGCGGCACGATACGTTTTGCGAAATCGCTAAAAAGCATTATGAATTAGTGTATATTTGTACAGCGTTTTCGCTCACGCATTGATTTAATGTTTGAATATATATGTAAGCATGTATGCATATAATGAATGGTTTATATACAAACGACTTAATATAATTTAAATTTGGGGTTCCGACACGTGCACCTACCAATGTTACTTATATATAATATAGTACTTAACGCAATGAACTACTGATGACGTAAACATCAATTACCTCGAGAATATTCAAAGATTTATAACACTGTCTTTACTCGATTGTAATTAAGGTAAGTACACACGTTTCAATGATAATAGTATTTTCTGAGATTTTATTATGTTATTATGGAACAAGTAAGGGATATCTATATCATAGGTGACTATTCAAATATATTGTACCTAATAAAGGCTATCTGAACTTGGAACTCATTAATAGCAATAATTGCAGTAAATTTAAAATTAAATAAACCCTTTATTGACACATTCTATTACAGTTTATAATAACCACGCAATAATAAAATTGGTACCTACAATCATTTATTCATATAGTATCATAAAAATAAAATATAATTTATAAACCATAAACCTACGTATATGTACCTATATTTAAAAATAAGCACAGATAGGTATACGTATCAATGATTTTATTGAATCGTGATCTCTGAACTCAATTAGTATATGTACAATACCTACACATTTTAATTAAAACACGGATTGAGTACTGATATCAAAATAATAACATTAGAAGTTTTGAAATTTCAATTTAATTATTTGAGTAAAAAAATAAATATGAAGTGCATTTGAAAAAACAGATTCAGAGCAAACATTATAGTTCTGAACAATAAATTGAGCCATCACATAATTAATCAAACTTTTAATATGTAGTCCAAACATTATTATAGTTCTGAACAATAAATTGAGCCATCACATAATTAATCAAACTTTTAATATGTAGTCACCTTACGGTAACCTCTTAAGATAACAATTTCCAATATCTAATGAGAAAACAAATTACTTACATCCGATAATTATAAGGATATATTGATTATAATGCTAACATTTAGTATTAAATATTAATGATCTTTTTTTTTATACATACGTAATATTTATATTATATATACATTCGTATATATATATATATAGAAATAAAATACTTATTATTGTTGTTTTTTTATATAAGACAAAATGTTAATATACGTACTTAGTATGCCGAATTGTGCTTCTATTGTAAATCAGATTTTTATCTTAAATGAATATAGAACCAATTGTGAATTAAAATAATAATATTATTCATATAAATTAAAATTAAATTATTACATAATTAATTCATAATTGGTTTTCTATTCTCTGGTAAAAACATTCACAAAATATTTTGAATCCCCTATTTAAAATTAAAATTTGAGTTTACCTTTTAAAAACTCCTAAAATCATATTAATCAATTTATGCCTTGGCGTTATATATATATTACCTTTGGACTTTTAGAGATGGCAGAAGTAAACGTTATCCAAACATAAATAGTGTTTATATATGCGTGGCGATTATTAGTTCATTATTATTAGTTCTGTTTTAACAATAGAAGCCGTCGAAGTGCACGAGTCATTTAAAACGAAAAATTAATTAATGCAATGATTATTAACTGTTATTAAGTTCAAAATTACTATGAATCAAGCAGCCAAAATTATGAAATAATAACTACCTATACCAGTAATTGTATAAATCATACCCCGTGTAAAGAACTCAAATTCGAGAATTTCCTCCTAAACTATTTATAGATTTTATATAGAACAGATAGCGTAGAAAAAAAAATCCTATTACAATATAAGTAAATTAAATCGAACTTATAAAAATGATGGTTTCTTTTATTTGAATTAAATTTTCCGTGAAAATTATAATTTAAAAAAATGGAATAATAATAAATGTAGTGCGTTATAATAATATCAAACTGTATTTAAAACAGTATATTGTATCTCCCCATAAGCTATATGCATCAAAAAAGTCGAAAATTTCAATGAACATATAAAAATAAAATATATCTAAGTACGTATACCTACTACTACTACGTTTTTAAACATAAAATATAAGCGAGAAAATTTTAAACATTCCTTTATATGAATTCGATTATAATCATTAATTTGCCGTACGATTTCAGCCGAAATACGTAGAGTTAATTATTATTTGATTTAGACTGTTGGTAAAACGACTTCAACATTTAAATAAATAAATCTGCTTACAGAAAAATGAATATTTTAATATTTTAAAGAGTACCTGATGAATGATGATGTATTGAAAAGGAGCGACCCGTCGAGGAGGCGAAAAATCAAAAAATAAAATTAAATAAAATTAAGTTTTATGAATTCTGCGATTTTCACAAAAACGATTCGAATAGCCCACCAAATATCATAGACGCGCGTCTGTCGTCAATACAAAATTATTATTATTATTATTGTTATTTATCACTCTTACCTGTTGTCCGGGAGTTGGATACGCGTAACCGAACTGAGAATACGCCGACATGGTAACCATTTGTGTTGAGTTGTGTTTGTACCGGTTTCCGAAAACAATATTATGATATTATATTCAACACGTGTATGACGACTACGACCGTGCTGCCACGTCCGTGTTGGCGCAGGCTTTTGGAAAATGCTCGTCGGCCGTTTCACGCAAACTCTGCGACTGTCCGAGAAAGCCCCGGGGGCGCGCGTAGGAAACGACGCGGGGAAAATACGATTTTTTTTTTAACGCGCCGCTGTTGAACGGTTTTACGACGAAGACGGGGGGAGAACGAAAAACCAAAAAAATTGAGAAACAAAAAAAAAAAAAACCACGGTTATTATATTATCTGATCTCCATGGCGAGAGAGAGCGAAGAAAATCGTGTGTCCGGTTATAGAATAACACACAACGTGGTAGTCGGTATAACAAACGCCTGTATAATATACAACCCCTCCGCGACGTACTGTGGCGCGGGGTGTGTTGCGAGACGACGACTGACGTGATACGAACGCGAGCGGCGCGCGCCGGTCGACAGAGTGTGCGTGTGTGTGTTTACGTGACGGCGGCGGCGGCGACGGCGGCGACGGCAGGCGCACACTCGACGGCACACGCTCGGAACGGTCTCTGGACGGTGACTGAACGTCGGCGGCGGCGGCGGCGGCGACGGTCGGCGGCGACGGTCGGCGGCGACGCTCTCTTCCTCCTCGCAAGCCCCCTCCGCCGTTCTCTCTCTCCGTAGACCGTGCGCCGCACGTCCCGGCCGCGGCGTACGCGCGCGGGGCCGCCCACCGGGACCCGCGTGGACGTGGCCCGCGCCGGCCAATGGCTGCGCCGAGACCGCCCCCGCCCCGACCGCCGCACCCCGCGCCGGACGACTCGTGTTCGTCGCGGTGCGGTTTTTATTATATCACGCGGGCGACCGAGCCGAGCGCGCGTGTTTTTTTTCCATCTCCACACGCACACACGTCGCGCTGTTTTACTCGTTTCCGATTTTTATTCCATCGTAACACACGCGAACGTCACCGCCGCGTGCACACGCCTATAAATATATATACATGTGTGTGTGTGTGTACGTATATAAGTAGGTATACATATATATAAATCGACCGGCGGTGGTGATCGTCGCCAATAAATAAATTTGACAAATGTTTACGTATACGTGTGTGTGTGTGTGTGTTAAACGCCGCCGACGACGAGACGAAGAAAATTCCCTGAAATTTCCCCTACTCGAGACCGCGTGGTTTTTTATACGCGTTTACGAACGTATATAGGTATAACATATATATATATACCTATACGTGACGACCATGGCGTCTTACCCGTATATATTAATTTAATATATACATACGTGCATATTATATAGGTATAAGTCTGTATAAATATGTATAAATCTATATACTTATGCATGGTGTACGACAGAACGGACGTACGACTTGGTGTTTATTATATTATCGGTTTTCAGTATTAATTTCTTCCACTCGGACGTGTATATAATATTATGTGTATTATGCATACGTGTATATATTATATACCTACTACTCGGCCGACGGAAATTTATTTTATTGTATACGTTCGTTTATTACGTATATACAGAGTACCTATACGTTATACGCGACGAGCTGCACGACGACGACTACTGCAGCCGGCGAACGGTCGGGAAATGCCTTTGATCAACGTGATGTGTGTAGGTACGTGTGGCGCTGATGTGCGGGGGCGGGTGGTGTTTCGCGGCCGAGGGGATGCGGGGAAGATGAGACGCGCGGCGGCGGCGGCGGCGGCGGCGGTGGCGACTACGACTACGGCGACGACGATGACGACGACGCGACGGAGGCCTGCAGAGGAAATTATTATAATATCGTCGTCAGACGCGTGTATTTATCGCGACCGACGTCGTTTCCGATGTAGTTTATCCGTTAAACGTACCTGTATTATACACACACGTAGTTATAAATACGAAACCTATTTATATGTAAACTGTAAATTATTATTGGGATCGGACGACTCTCGGCGCATATGCATATAAATTAAACGCTTTCCGAAGACGAAAATAGTGTATCTCATACATGGACGCGTCACATAAACGTATAAAATCGTATATTTATGGAATAATTGGAATATATAATACATCACCTATATTGTATATTTTACCTCGTATAGTCGTATATATGCGTATATTTACTAAAGTCAGCGTGATATGATTGTATACCGTATGTGTGTACCGAATACCTATTAATATATATTTGTAAGGATAATGAAACATTAAATTTGGATTTTGTTGGTAGAAATATAATAGGTTTATATAATTTAAAAAAAAAAAAAAAAACGAATTTATAAATGATTATATGTATTTACCTATACATGTCTATGGGCATCTTATTATAAATCGATATTAAAAAAATCACAAATTACCACGGATGGCACGTGTTCGTGATATATAGGGAGTAACAAGAGCCGTATTTAGGGTTTTTAGACTCCTAGGCTGAATTTGTGGTGCTTGGCCTTTCTAAAAGGCGTTCAGAGAGTGAGAAAAAAATGCAAGACAAAAACTATAATTATCAATGAATAATTATGTTATTGATAAGTTTAATAATATTATAAAATTTAAAAATTAGAGGATGATTTGATTTTTTTTTTTTTGACGAGTTAATTAAAAGTGCCTAAAGATAAAATTTAACTGTAATAGGAATAACCATAGTGTAAATAAAATGTATGTAAAATAATAAGGGTATAGGGTAAACTCAATACCTATGTATACTTATTACCATATAACGCATAAATTTACAATTATTCATAAACTAAAATATTTTTCTAAAAATGATCCCGTATTATAAATATAATTCAATTAAATATATGATAGCAAAATCGTATTACTCGTAGTTCATGAAATTATATTACTCCATAAAAGTAGGTATATATAGGTACCTACATATAAGTTAAAATAACACGGACAAAATGTAATTTTTCCGATAAAAATCATTTGAATTATAACTCTAAATTGGTTATTGCGACTTGGAATTAAACATTGCATCTCATTTTTTATTTTTTACAAGAATTATCAGTTATCACTCTGTATAAAGTATATAATCATTTTATATCAACCTAATTTATGTTAATAGAATGACTTATTTACACTTCACATAATGATAAGAAATAGGTAAAATTAAATGTCTAAACGACATTTATCAAGTTTTGTTATAAGTTTCGAATACATGTAGGTAATAGTTATAAATGTAATGTTGGTTATATCATACAAAAATATATTTTGCATATGCAGTGATTTTATTAAAATATTCTCAGTATAAGTTAATATATTTTATAATTAGCAATTTAGTTGTGACATCATAATGGATTATCAATAATCATAGCGTTTATTCGGTTTTAAGCACATTTTAAACGTACTATATAATATTATGTCAATGACACATGGTTTATAAATGAATTAATTTTCAATTAATTTGCAATATTTAAATTCACGCGTGACGGGTTATAGCCCAGTGAAGTCTTCAATTCCACAATTATTGTATTATATAATATTACAATATTTATACACACACGTGTACGCACGTCATAAAAATACAATAATATGTGTTTATATTGTATATATTTTGACAAACTGAATACCATCGCTGCACTTCAACACGATTTCTCTTGTAAAAATGCCAATTTTTAATTAAAATGAAATTTAAATAATTTACACTAACACCGACGACACGTACGATATCGCTTGGACCGCATTATATTACTGTTATATATACACCTACCGGGTGTATATAATAATATATTTGTATCTGTATAGACAATTTATAACGTCGCACGGGTAGATATATGCTATGAAATAAACTCGTTGCAATATCAAATACGTATCATGTAGTTATAAAATAAATCCGACTGGTGATGATGATGGTAATAATATTATGTGATGTTTATCCAATCGATTCAATACTGCACTGCATAATTTATACATAGGTACCTACTACTCCATATACACTCATATCTATGTACAATAGGCAGGCCCGGCTCAAGCGATTTTACACACCTAGGCAAACTCAAGTTTTGCCGCGCCTTAAATAATATGTAAATACTACATCAAATATTTTTTCACATAAACATTACTAAAATATAGTTAATTCTGAGTTCATTAAATTTATTTGTGTAAAGTTAATAATTGATTAGATTGATGTATTTATTATTTAAAAACATTTGTATAATAATATAAAAGTTAATAAAAATATAATATAAATGTTGACATCGTATTAGAACTTGACTTTTCTTTTGCTTTTGCGTTAGCGAAATCAGATACAACTTCTTCCGTGTCCATATTATAGGCAAATTCTTTTTCAATTGAAATCATTGCAAGGCCCACTAAACGATTTTGTCACTTGTCCGATCATACCGACCAAATTTTGTATTTTCATATTAATTTTCATTTTTCACTACACACGATTCGATATAAGGAATATTTAAAAAAATTATCTAATTTACAAAAACGATAAATTCCGCCCGTGAAAAATGCCACCCTAGGCGTGGGCCTATATCGCCTACCCCTTGAGCCGGGCCTGACAATAGGCTGACTATTATATAAACAAATATTATTATTATTATTGTATACAATATATAAAGTATATAAATTAAAGGTACACGCGCTATATAGTGGTAAAAATTTGAGTAGGTACCTTTACCGGACTGTTGTGTGATTCACTTCCAATATATATTTATTGAGAACGACTGAGTGTGTCAATCACTCGAAAATACTACTACCAGAAATTTCCGTTGCTCCCATGACAACAATATGTTTGGTTAAAATTACTATTTCTGTTTGGTTAACTGAGTTATGTAGTGGTTACAGCTAATTTAAGTTGTATATAAGTATTACGAATATAGTGATTACCAAACAGATTTTTAACACAACTATTTGTTTTTAAAGACCGTACAATACATGTATGTATTTACACAAATGCGATTTGTTGTAGACGCCTATTGGTTTGGTTGATAAAAACATTTAATTGTAAATGCAACCGTGTATAGTCTAGTGTTTGTTACAGTTCAGTCTTTAGCTACTACAATACTTTTATTAAGTTCAACTTTATCATTTCGGTTAGACCTACCACAGCTAGCATAAAGCTGTTACAGAATATTGTGTTAAGACTACAGTTGAGTTTTGTAGTAATAAGTACTAGCATTTCTGGGTACTGAAAATAAAATAGTATTACCTTTTTTTTAAATAAATAAACAAAGCAAAATAGGTATAAATAATAAATGTATTATTTAATAAAAAAAAAAAATTGTATACATTACATACTAAAGATCATAAATAATATACATCATTTTTAGGTACAATATTTCTTTCTTATCACAGATTTAAACATATACATGATTGAGGAATTAACTAAGTAATAGATTTTTATTATAATTATACATGTGATTGATTGGTTTAGATGACTATATTTATAAACTATATTACATTAATTAAATTATTATAAAACATAAGTATTTTTAGTTTCTGTTTCCGGTGTTATGCATGATACATCTATGTTCAATGCAGATACATCATTTTGTGACGTAGATAAAACATCAATGTCTAATTGATTTATTTGAGAATTACTCAAGTCCTAAAAAAATATTATATAATTTAGTGTTATTAAGTACTGAACAATGGAAATTCATCCATGAATTATTATAAAATTTAATACCTAATAAGTAGAGAGCGGATTTTAGGTTTTTACATAATATTAATACCTACCAACCTATATTATTTTAAAATTAAATATTTATAAATTGATCACATATGTTATGCATACAAAATATTTATCTACTTGTATTATTATAATATAGACATTTTATTAAGGTACCTAAATGTTAGTTTTTATATACTTAATAAAAAGAATTTGGTTTTAAGAATCCCTCTCAAACATCGGTTCCAGGTACAGCTTTGTGTGTACAAATCTATGAGGTATTTTAATTTAAAAAATCAAATTTTTAGCATTCCTATTTTACATAGGTACTAAAGTTTAATTTAAGAGAATATTTTGAGTTTTTTTTAGCATCATAATTTAAACTTTTAAGAACCTAAAAATTCGCTCTCTGCTGATAAGTAGGTAATAACTAATAGGCAAGTAGTTACTATTGTCTATTTAGTAGTAAATATTTGTAATAAAATAAGCGTTAAATGCAGTAATTTAAAGGGTGACATGCAACTATAATATACTCTATACCCAAGTAACCTGTTTAATTCCCCCAAAAAATGTCTAGAATAAATACCGTGTAATTAGTTTCACTGCAGCTTGCTAATTCTATAACTTTTCGCCATTCAGCAATATTGGTTTTAAGTTTAGCCCTGTCACCAACTTTAGGCACAATTTCTTTTAACATGTCTTCATCAAGCATCGTCAAGCAAGAAATATCAACGCCGTGTTCTAAGAGTACAGTCAATATGGAAAGCTTCACGAATTTTAAAGTTTAATGCAATGAAATATTAATAATAAAAGCAGTGCTGTAGTATTACAAAAGCATGCTTTGTGTAAATTGTTAATTGATTATATTTGATAAAGAAGATTATTAAATGTGCTTCTTAATTAAACAAGTAGTATAAGTAAAAAAAAAATGTAATGTCCATTATTATTATTGAATATTAATGCCTAGTAGGTAATCAATAATTAATACATACCACGGAATTTTTCGACATAATGCCCAAGTTGCCATGCACATAACATATCCGTTACATCTGGATCCGCCATATTCTTAAACGATCAAGTAAACGTGTCGTAGCGGTAGGAAATACGGATTAATTACGAGTAAACTATACTTTAATAAAGTTCAACACTTGTAAGTGTAACACAAGACTATAATGTAAAATGGAAACCGACAACAACGGACTGGACAATGATGAAATGACAGGGAATCAGCGGTCGCCGGGCACTGAGTAACGAGTACTCGGTAGTGTTTACAATCTTGTTTGGTAGCAAGAACGCGATTTTGGCTATTTTTATCATATATTTGTTGTCACCACAGTTGATTCAGTTATATTAAACTAATAATAGTAAGAACAACTAAATTAATGATAACAACATAAATTATATTATTGGAAAAACCAATCATAACGATATCGATTATAAAAGGTATTGTAGTGGTTACAAAACAGAATGGTTGTAATCTTAACAAGTCTTATAGACATGTTATTTTGTTTAATAACAATTACAGCCAAGTTTGGTAAGCGCAATAGAAAATATATTGATTTCAACAGTATTGTTCTGTATCCACTATAAAAATATAATTGTTATCGCTTTATTAAAAACTGGGTTGATTCAACATAGGTCATTAAAACGAATACTAAAAGTAGTAAAGTAAAAATTACAAATATCAAGTTGCATTAACTAAAATATTCAGTACATTTTTTTACTTAGTACCGTTTACTACTTAATTGTTGTTTTAAAAACTAGTAAGGTTAAATCAAGAAATTAATAAATTACAAAATAAGATTGGTAGCAATTCCAGTACATACTGTTGTTTACAATCTAAATTTGTGTACAGATTATTATATTTTTGTTGTCTCTACATTAAAACATTTAACTTAACTGTTTTGTTAAAATGTATTCAGTTATTTTTTTCCGTGTAGCCACAACGGGACCAATGCTGTGCACTATGTATAGAATGGTATTATAACACTTTTATTATGTCGTGTTTATAGTGTATTATATGTGTACAATAATTTATGCGCGCAACCTATATAAATACCATCCATCGCCGTGGGCGATATTTTCGGAGCAAAAGGGATACAATTGTGAGAATTTTTTTCGCCTGCATAGTATACGCGCGCGTATTGAACCCGATTTTATGTCCTGTCTTTTTCTCTCTCACACACACACACACACACACTCTTTTTCACTCTTTTTCTCGTCGACAAGGGCAAAAAACCGGCGGTACATGCTATTCAATAAAGAGCCATTATATATTGTGTTACACATATTTTTTAAAACACATTTTTGCCCATATAATATGTATATACGTTTTTGAATTTCGTGTATACCCTTTTACAACAATGAAAAATCACTTCTTTTGAGCATCAAATAGCAGCGTGCGATGCTGCACTGTTGTGCACCGAATCATAAGGCGTGTATCGTGTTCGTATGTGTGTATACCTACTATATGTATATACGTACTATTATTTAAGTAATATCCATCGCAATAAACATTTAGTTTTTTTTTGTCTAAATCTAAACAAAATTGAATATCAACTGAGTTTATAAGTGTATATACTATGTATATAGCCATTAATACGCTGAAAAACAAGATAATGAATGCTAATTTTGAATTTTAAAATTTACGTATTCGACGGTAATGTGTTATAATATGTATATTGTATATAGGTACAAACAATTTCACATTAGGCACACCTATACGGTGTTTTTACCGATGTCATTAATATTATTTAAATTGTTTTATAATTTTAACCACACTCGAAACGATAACATATTATGTTTAATTGCTCGCTAGTATAATATTAATCACGACAATAAAATATGTATAAGTAGTTAGCCGTAAATAATTCTAGGTACCGTAAATTGAAATTTATGTACAATATACACATCGATATTATTATGTAACATTATGCAACGTTTATTATTGTTTTCTCGTATAATATACAAAAATATAGGTACGTAAATGTGTGTGCGTTTTATCATATATAGTAGTAGGTTGGCAGGTAATCTATTTGTCGTTATTAGTCATAACGATCATATTATTATTATATTATATTCTTACGCGGTGAGTATATAGCGCTCTGTAACAGAGCCTCTGTTCATACGTTATATGAAAAATAATAATTACACAATTTAGCATGTAGAACAATACGCGTTTTAATGTAAACACGTTTAACAGTAATCACTAATCAGTGTGTATATGGTACGCATTGTGTACGGTATGAAAATCTACATTCTGGTTACCGCATACCTATATTTAATAACATATTAAAATTTTGTGTCTAATGGTTCAAAGGAAACGAAAACCATAAAACGTATTTACCTACTATAGGTATATACATAATATATCTATACCTATTTAGTGTGTATGGTATGTAAATAAAATCATCAGTTAGATACAGGTGTATAATTTAATTACATAATGATGGTCCAGTATTATTATTTTTATTTCATATATACTATATTATAATATGTTTGTCTATGAGTATATAATTTTTGCATGGTTGCCTTTCGTCAGACTTGTTTTGGGAAAAAAAAAAATCAAAATCCGTAGGTATACGCTATAGCTGGTATATAGGTACAATGATATATCATTATTCCTAAATAATAATAAGTATACCATAATAATGCCTACAACCTACATCGTATACGCTTTTAATTACCGAAAATACGCGTGTATTCCTACGTTTTTTTTTTTAACGCCGCGACCTCTGATGTCTACATTGTGTATAATTGCTAATTACGGGTGTACACATTAAAAACAAGATCACATAAAATGATAAAAGCATTTTATTATACGTACCAACGTTAATATATATATATATTTTTTTTTTTATATATACAATATATATATATGTATGTATGTATGTATGTATGTATGTATTTACGTGCGTACGCACATATTGTGTGTATACACATTTTCGTCGACAAAATGCGAATAGACACAGCCATATTTAATTACACGCGGTACGCATGCTTCAACTCGAATATAATATACTTATAGTGCGTTTACGGACAGTTAAACAAACGGTTCAAAAACATAAACCTACCTACATACAAAACAGTATTATCATCGTGGGGTACGATGCGTGCGTATTATAATAATAATAATAATAATAATAATAACGCAGCTATAATAATATGTGTCTCATACCTGGCTACTGCAGCGGCAAATACTATGCCGTGTTCATAGGTATACGTTTTTTGGACGTACGCGCTCGAACGTTACGCGTTTTCAGCCAAACGACATATAGGTACATGGCTGTACCGGATTATATTATATATATCGTGATTTATCATCTCTCGGAACGAAAGACGACGTTCACAAATGACAATAGCACGAGCTAATGACGGCGGATAGGTTGTCTTTCGACATCCCTTCGAGTCTCGGTTCAGACGGATGTCGAAAATAAAAAGATTCTCGGAAAATCTCTAGTGTAAATAATATACCGTTTGCTTTTATATAGTTTTAAACTTTTTTTTTCATTAAAAAATTTAATTTGTATCAATATATATAATGTTCTTTTACAAAAAGACTTGAAACGTATTTTTCAATCTGAATTCTAAGGATCATAAAAATTAAATCCGATCGACCAATTATTTTTTAAACATTTAAATCAGAGATGGCCAACCCGCGGCCCTCATTGGAAAGTTTTGCGGCCCGCGACATTTATCAAATATTTACACAAAAAAATTACTTTTGTGCCGATAGAATATTCTGGAATGTCCACGCATCGCAATATCTGTATTATTAACAACGTAATCACAACAAAAGTTACCTAACAGATGAAAATTTGCAACATCAATTACGGTGTGCAAATACAAGCATTTCTATTGATTTAAAAAAGCTTAGTAAACGAGCTGAGAAACAAATATCTCACTAAATAGTAATGTTTACTCCATTTTTTGTATTAAATATTTTCTATTATATATTTTAATTTTTTTTAAAATACGTTTATAATTTTATATGTGGCCTAATATTTTGAATGAAAAAATATAAATATATGTCAATATATTAATATTTTGGCTGATGACCTTTTTTTTTTTTTTTTTCGTATATGTGGCCCGTAGGATTGTTATGTATTTACAAAGTGGCCCGCAAGATCATTTGGGTTGGCCATCCCTGATTTAAATAATTCGACGTTAGTGTAAAGAAATCGATTCCGCGAAAATTCTAACTACCTACCCATAATAAAATGGTTAGGTATAACAAAATTTTAACAATCGATTTTTGATATTTTTTCCATTATAGTAAAGCACACGAGTAAGGTTATATTACAGTTTAATTATCAGATCTTATTATCAAGAATTAAAATTTTCATGCAATAAAATTATCTAAAAAATGAATTATTTTCTAATAAAAAGAAACTGTATTTTGCTGGAAGGAATTAACGTTTGTTTTTTTTTATCGAAACTTTTGGAAAAGATTATTTAAAAGAGTTTTTGGTATAGTATAAGATCTAAAATTTTTAGATACATCAGTCCATGGAGTTGTATCTAAACAACTAAAAGCATTTGAATAAATATCTCGTTTAGTGAATGAATCGTTATAGTGGTTTCACTTAATAATTCGATTGTTCTTACTCATACGTTCGGGAAACTTTTTGAGGTTAGAGAAAAATAACTTCTTTAAAGTACTCGTAACTAGATGCATTTTTGATATATATTGGCGGACACAACGTAACTTTTAGATTAAGTCTTCTAGGTACCCAAAAAAGTGCTTCCAAACAGAAAAAAGAAACACACAAGTTCAATTTAACTGCAGTACATATACGCCTAATAGTATTATTATAATGTGTCTATATATAAGAAATATGTTGAAGATTTACATGTACACATATCAATCTGGTTCACCCGATAGTATGAAAGGCGCAACAGTCGTAGGTAAATTTTATTAGAGCTCCCTTGATAAAACAAATTTGATTTGATTTCAGGCCGGCCCTTTCTTATCCATGGAGTACAATAAAGTAAAAAAGCTAGGTCTAAAAAGCATACATATTGCCTACCTGTCTGATTGATATAGTACTTAAGAGTAAAATAGAGTCTATTGAAAATAGACACTTAATTAGAACCTATATGTACCAATAATTATACAATGTATATTCTTTTCGTATGATTATTGTGAAATTTTTATAACAGTGCTCGCATTAAAACATTTATAAATAAAAACCAACTGCACTATATACTGAAATTATTATTAAAAGTTTTTAAATTTTTATTCTCTGGTTTTTCCATCGTGTGGAATTTGAAAACATTTTTCAATCATTAAGTTAAGTTGCGTTAAATTTTTATTTAGTCTACAGGGTCAACTCGACTAGTGCAGAAGAGGGTATCAAGCTCATACCTACTAATATAGTCTCTTCCATATAGTACTGAAATATCATGATATACATAGGTACATGTATACATACTTTAGTATATATTTTATATATATCATATTAATTGTTGGTACCTATATAGGTATTTTTTTTTAGTTAATTCAAGTGGTTAAAAACATTAATTTATAACAAAATCTAAGTATGAAAGCGGTTTAAAGTTTTTGGAAATTATATTACGGTCATAGTGCAGCAGTGCATGTGAAGTGCGGTTGCGCGTGAGGTTATAATACTTATAACGCGTTCACCGCTGCTTAATTTAAAATCATTAATAAACCTAGAGTTTTGCATCAAATAATATTTTTCAACCACTAAATGTATTAAAAAAATACCTTCACAGTGCCTGAGAAAAAAAATAGGTTTCGATTGGATTTTTAAAAGTTTACACTCTTTAAGGTATAGTTAAAAATATGACAACTTCCATTCAATTTTAGATTTTCTTAAATAAAGACATTTTTATAAAATATATATGGGTATTTCACTCTATTCCGAATATTTATTAGATAAATTTATTAAAATTATTGTAACACAATTTTTGAATCAACCTGCAGTATATGTGGTTTATAATGGCGATTACCTCAGATTTTAGCTTTAAATTTTCTTAAAGTATATTGGTTCAGTGCTGAGTCATAAGCTCCAAAGTATTAAATTCAAAACTTTTAAGTTTTATAACGTGGTTCTCCATAGAATTAAGTTTCAAGCCCAACTTAAAGAACTGCAGTGCTGTATTCTTTATAGTTTGTCCTATATTTTGGAATAATGAGATGGTTTCGCAGGAATATCCCTAAATATCGGTAGGAACCTAAAAATATTTTTGTGTTTTGTTTATTTCTTTCATTTGTGAGTGTGTGTGTGTGTGTGTGTGTGTGTGTGTGTGTGTGTGTGTGTGTGTGTGTGTGTGTGTGTGTGTGTGTGTGTGTGTGTGTGTGTGTGTGTGAGTGTGTGTGTGTGTGTGTGTGTGTGTGTGTGTGTGTGTGTGTGTATGTGTGTATGTGTGTGTGTACGCATGCTCATATAGTTCAAATTATAATTCAATACTTCAAATTTGAATTAATTAAAGAGAAGAATAAAGTGTGTGATTTAATTTTGAATTGCCGTTTTTTGAAAATTAATTCATGTAGACTATAGTTAATAGTTATTTATAGTTAATACAATTTTTTTATTTCTAAAACTTGATAGTTTTAGATATGTTTGAAAATATAATACTATTCCTTATAGATATTAATTATTATCTATAATTAATTCATTTTCATTAGACAATTACAAAAAAAGACTCAAACTGAAAACTATATAGAAATATCTAGAAAATTCTAAAACGCGAGCGACTGACGAATAGGAGGATATTATCATTTTATCATAATAATACTTAGCCCTTAGGTATTATTCACAAACAATTTGTTTTATAATTTTACAGATCATATTTATAAGAGTAACCCACGAAATAAAATTTATTCCATATATTATCATAGAATAGTGTGAGACATTGCATTAATTCAATAACAAATACACGGTTTTTAATGAAAAAAAATTAATTTTTAATATTTACAAAAATGAAATATTTCATGAAATTTTAAAACGTTCGATGCTCGATTACATACTCTTTGACCGTAACGTATAAAATATGCATTCTTACCTAAAATAAAAATATAAAGGTGCACGTATTATTTCCGATGACTTATGAACAAAAAGCTGATATGTATATTAGTGTACTATGCTGTAAATAAAAACCACTCGCGTGAAATGTACACTGCGTAACGCAAGTATTGTACCGGTTATACCCGATTATTGTTGTGGTTCTAACAAATAGATACGTGTAATATATCATGCGAAAGCGGGAGAGAAGCGAATAAATGTAATTGCCATTTGTTATCCGCTGCTGGACGTAGGTACTCGATAAAACCGTTTTTATTTTCGAATTGTACGTCATTCATATCGATGCGTGTTCAAAAAAAAATAAAAAATAAACAAATTAAACCCGAATTACACGTTTTTTATCGTATTTTTGTATACACGTTTGGAAGATGTGAATATATTATAATAAGAAATAAACAAATACAAATAATAATAATAATAATAATAAACAGCAGTGTAATGACACTCGTAATCTTATCTTAACCCATTGACTGAAATGACAGACCGAGTTGAATACATAATATTCATTGACTCGCAAAAACAGCGTGAGAAAATTATATTTAACGCTTTTATCTGTGTCGTTTTCGTTTGTATATTTATTGAGTTTTAATTATCGTCACACGTACGCAAAAAAAAAAAAACATATAAATATTATTGTGTATTTACTACAGAAGAATTAATGGTTTAGGTATCTTACAATATGTACAAATATACGTATTATAATTTCGTAAAATAATCTAAGTGACATATTTGGAATCGGACGAAAAATCGTTTTTTTCATTTACAATTTTATTTACACGAAATATGTGTAAAAAAAAAAAAAAAAATACGTGTGTACATTGTAAGATTAGTCAGACTTCTGAAAAATCGATCACTGTCGGCTTAAACCACGCGGAAAATGGATTGGCTCATTCATACACGTTCTGATCGCGTTACAGTACGTACATAATATGCGCTTAATGTCGAATTAAAATATTGCACATTATATAGTATTTCGGCGCGTTTCAGTATGCGTTTTCAGTACTAGTTTTCAAAAGCATAGTACGTATGATGATTACCTACTAAATCTGCGCCAAAGGTATTCTCATAAGTTACGAGTGGTAATATTATTGTGTTTATTATACTTGTGACATATACTAATGTGATAGCCTGTCGAAATGAAACGTGCGATGGACAGACAATATCAATGTTGTGTACATATCGTGTAAATCGGTCGCGCGCATTTCTGTGTAAAACGTCTCGGACTACGGTGAAGCACGCGTGTGTACAAGTATCGACTCGATACAATATTATTCGCAGTCTCTTTTGGTTTGTTTTGACGGCAGTCGTCGAAAATTTCGCGTGTCTCTCGGTACCGGCCGACAGATGGTGTATAATATATATATATACCTATATACACTGAACGTACTCGTGTGTATGTGTGTGTGTGTGTGTGTGTGTGTGTGTGTGTGTGTGTGTGTGTGTGTGTGTGTGTGTGTGTGTGTGTGTGTGTGTGTGTGTGTGTATAATGCGTTTAACGCCGGCTGGTGACAGGATTTTCAGAAGTAATCGAAAGGTCTTCTTCACGCATTGCACACGACCCAACCCTAAGCTGTCGCGAGAAGAAAAAACGTACCGACAGAGTCTGGTGAGTTGTGTGACAAATTTTTGGGGACAGACGCGACAGACGGAAACCGATACCGGTTTTCGTCTGGTCACACACACACACACACACACACACACACACACACACACACACACACACTCCCGCGCACACTTCGTACATACAAAAACATCGATATTATGAGCTATGTGTGAGTTTGTTATGTCCCGACGGCGCGCGGAACGAGATACACACACACAAATACGCTGCATCACAAGAACAAATACGCACACAAGGACACGCATAACAAGAGCTTGGAAACCGATATCTCTTATTCGGGGCGACAGCACTGCTGCACGGCGTGCGATATAACCAATGCAGGTACCTATATTAAATATATATAAATGTGTGTGTGTGTGTGTGTATGTGTGTGTGTGAGTGTGTGTGTGTGTGTGTGTGTGTGTGTGTGTGTGTGTGTGTGTGTGTGTGTGTGTGTGTGTGTGTGTGTGTGTTATAAATCCGCAGTTCGGCCGCACCTATATGTCTGTGCGACGCCGTCACCGTGTACGTGCGTGCGTGCGTACTCCTTCGATTTCCATTCAAAACCCGATCAGGCTTCTCTGATAAAAAAAAAAAAATATAGGTACAAAAAAAAAAAGAAAAAAAAAAGGTAAAATTATTAACTGGTCGGGTCCTCGTCGTCGCGTACATCGATCGAGTGGGTTGTGTGTTTTATAAAATAATTTTTTTTTTCTTTCCTCATTCTCTCTCTACCTGCATGCACTTCTCCTCGTACGCCGTCGACACGCCAGAATAATATATACCATATATATATATATATATACACGTATACACTCGGTACCTACACACGCACGTACGCGCCGGGCACGCATATGAACACAGGCCGCAGTTCCACTGTTGCGCGCGTATATATTATACGTATACGTGTACGTGTTGTTGTTGTTGTTGTTGTATACTATACACGCGTGTGTGTGTGTGTGTGTGTGTGTTAAATAAAATGGCGAAGTCGCTTTTGGCCACGTCCACACGGCCAATAAAACCGAAGACTTGCCGGTGCTGATTGACTGTTGCCGCCGCCGCAGCAGCCGCAGCCGCTGACCTTGTCCGGAAATCATATAGACGCGCGTGTGTATGTGTGTGTTAATTTTGTTTTGTTTTTTTTTTTTTTTAATTGCGGGAAAAAGTGGCGGAGGCTGCAATTAAAAGAAGCGGTTTGTCGGCATTATATTGTATATATATATATATAATATTTGTGTGCGTGTGTGTGCTCGGATGTACCTAGCTTATGTGTATGTGTATGTATATATATTTTATACTATTAATATATGTACATAACGCAGGTACATACAGTATTTTTCTAATTAGTTACGGTATTATTTTTGTTTTTTTTTCTTTTATTTTACTCCGTTAAACGTGTTCTATTATCATAAATTACACGTGTTCTTTTTATTATCGTTTTCACTACCGTGTGCAGTTTTCAGTGACGGCCGTCGTGCGAGACCATAATATCAAATATTATATACATACGTACTATATACGTACACACAAACACTCGGCCACGAAACTTGTGTTATATATGTGTATTGTATGTACCTATATCGCACTAGTCACAACGCATTGCATAAACGCTATAGTATAAATATTACCTATATAATAAAAACAATATTTAACATTTTGGTTGCAGTCGACGCGAATCACATCGACACGATTATGATATATATTTGGTCGCCCGTTATGGGAACGACAAAGTTTCGCCGCTCATTCGCTAAGAAACACGATCTATATATTATTATACATATACATATTATAATATGTTGGTATACGAAATTAATCGCTCGGACCAATAACCGTCAATATCGCAAACCCACGATGACCGCGTCGACCGTTTCAGCTGACTGTATAGGTATATACGGACATATTATATTTTTTTATATACACCGCGGTGTACACGATTCGTGCGACAATAAATAATATATTTACCGCAGTGATAACACGCTGTCGTATAAATGATATATATAATATATCCACACGTACTGCAGAATTTATACGTGCACCGGTTTCACGAGACCGTATGTAGGCCTACCTGCATATAGTATATATTATTATTATTATTATTACAAGTGCACAGATAGGTACCCATATAGCCGCGTCGGACCTCCTATCGTCAACACCGTATAACAGTACACGTCGTTCGATCGTGATTTGTTCAATATCCATTTCACAATTATTATAAACAATATATATTTATATATATATATAATGCCCACACTGAACCACCTTTCCACATCGTCGGACGACTCACCTGGCCGTATCCAGTGATGTATGTGCGCGTATATACCTGACTGCGGTGTGTACTTTATACTCTATATATATAATATTACTATACAGATACTTACGATATATTATAAACAAATATATATGGCAAGTATATACACGTACGCACACACACACACACACATTTATAAATATATATATTTATATTTATGTATTCGATGTAAATATACAGTATAAACGTACATATAAGTGAAACTAGACTGTCTGCAAGACCGGGTGAATAGGCCGCCACGTCCTCCGCGAGTGTAGAGTACTTTGTGTATCGGAAACAAAAAAAGGAATTAATTCGTTATAAATGTTATAATATTTTTTCTCGACCGCGAGACGAAAACAAACTTTGAAAATACTCTAGATCAGCGGTTCCCAAACTGTGCAGAGGCGCGCCTCCCTTGGGAACCGCGAGCATTTAGCAGGGGAGGCGCGAATGATCCATAAAGGATAAAATGTAAAAGAACAAGGTAATTTTAGCCCGAAAATTATCAAATGTGTTTGAATTTTTTTATAGTAAGTATAGTAATACGACAATAATATATGATGGAAATTTCAAGTTCCTAGCAACATTACTTTTAGAGTAATGACGAAATTACTAACGTCGATTTGATGAGTGTCATTTACGTCGAATTTAGCAGTTTTTTTTTCCATTCAAGACGGGTTTTCCGCTCACCTGGAAAAACTATTGAGACAAGAGCTTCATAAACCCACAGAGTACCATCGACATCGAATTTCCGATCTATTGCGTTGCTGGATTTATTTATTCGCGGCAGGCGCGATTGATTATTTTTATTTTTAGGGATGCGTGAATCAAAATAGTTTGGGAACCACTGCTCTATATAACGATATTATAGACTGTTTGCACGTACAGCGAACGGACTAATGATAACGACAACATCATTTTTCGCAACGACAAATACGATGTTCTCATACTCGTATATTATTATGTTGTAGGTACACGAACTGTGACTAAATAAACAAAAAAATGTTCGTTTAGCCGTACGTGTTGGTTTTTATTTGGCTTTTGTTTTTATCGATTTGTTCGGAAACACTGTTACGAATAGAGACGAGTGCAGTGGAGTTCTCGACGTTGTTTTCTCTACAATCGTAGCGCAGTCAAACGTCTAGCTGATCCGCGGTAAAACGGTACGTCCGCGACGTCGGATGAAAGCTAAAAATCGATAAGGTTGTCCTCTACCGGACGGACTCCGCGAAACTGGTGTATCGGTTTTTTTTTCTGTGCCGAGGTTTTATACATAAAACACGTCGACGAATATATCATAATAATAATAAAAAAAAAAAAAAAAAACAAACATAATCGGACGATTCAAAACATTCTACACCGTGCGTGTATTGCACATGCAGCATTGCAGCGTATATTATATGATACCATAATAGTAAAGTACACACTATAAGTATACGCACTCGATTTCTTATTTTACACCGACACGCCTATAATATATATTATATACAGGAACAACATTCACTGATACTGTATATTGAACACGACGTTCGCATTGGTCTCATCGATGGTTTTAAACCTCGTCTTTTTTGAAAATACATTTTGAAAACCACTAGAGACGAAAAAGAGCAAAACTTTATATTCGGAATAAATAAATAAAATAATAGTCGAAAAAAAAAACGTCTGTCCTCTGCACGTGCCCCCGCCGTCGCATAGTTTTCAGTCCAGCGTCGCGCATAATCATACTAATAATAATAATAATAATAATAGCTGCGTGGCGCATTTGCGATTATACAAAGAGTTACCGCTTCGTGTCGTAGTCCTCGCGGCGTCGATTCTCGCGACGTCAAGTCCGGATGACTTTTCCGGACCGCTTGTCCGAACAAACGCGTGATGTGAAAATTCGCGAACGGATAACGGTGAACCGTTCTCGAATCGGAAAGGTAAAAAAAAAGGGAGACCCCTAGGACTTCGAGAAAATAGCACTCCAGTGGTTTCGGACGACCTTGACTATTTTGATCGTACGATCAATTATTATTGTCTTTCTTTCTTCTTTCTTGGGCTAATCGGCCGCTATAGGATCATCCCGTCTCACAACCAATTCTCCAGCCATCTCTATATCCATTGCCAGATTCTTCCAATTTGCTCCAACTCCTAAGTCTTCTACATCCTTCTTAACTACATCTTCCCACCTCAATTTTGGCCTTCCCAAGGGCCTCTATCCTACTGGATTCTGTTCTAGCACCATCTTTAGTAGAGAGTTCCGGCTTCGCATAGCATGTCCCGCCCATCGCAACCTTCTCTTCTTGATCGTCTCTGCTACGTTATTTTCATTAAACATTTCTTGTAGTTCTTCTATTTTTCCTTCTTCTCCACTCTCCCGTGATGTCGTCCTTTATTGAACCAAAGGTCTTCCGTAATATTTTCCTTTCTAGAATTAGGAACTTATTTTCATCTGATTTCCTTACCTAGTGCTCAGGTTTCAATATTATTGTAAATACTTAACAATCAATGAAAACGTATGATCATTATATTATAATAGGTATATTAGTTTGAAAAAAATACATATGCACGCATATTATATCTATATATTATCATTCCAAGTCTCTGCGCTTCTTCGATTCCAGCATTGTTTGTAAAGTACCCACGTTGAGCGTGTGCTTTATAATAATAACAATTATTATAATATGCAGTTTACCGACGTGCGGCGGGTAAACGATCGCGAAACATTTTTCTCTACGCGTTAACATAACACGCACACACACACACACACACGCACACACACATATATATTTAATATATATATATGCGTGCAGTTCGGCGTGGTAATAATGCAGTTCACGGATAGTGAATCTATTATAAAATCGCGCACAAAAGCAGATATTAATCATCTCGCGGCGACTCGGTGCGTAGACACTCGTCGTTTAATACATGTTTATATTATAATATGTGTATTTACGTTGTACACACGCAAAATATAATATATCAATCACACGCGCGTGTTTATAAAAAACAATACACGAACAGATTATGTACAGACGTTGGTACACGAAAATCTTCATAAACATATACTTATATACACATATATAATATATACGAACGTGTGTCATGCTCTCTTTACGGACCATGAAATAGAAAAACAACAGGTGTAGAGTACCTGTGTGTACGGGCAAACACAAAATTAATAAGTATCATCGCGTTGCGTGCGAATCTCACTTGTGAAGTGCGTAAACACAGAAATGGCCGTCGAACGTTTACGCGATCGCAACGACCGACGTGGATTTGCAGCTAACGGGTAATTGTTGCATGTAAACTATTGGACATTCGTGAAATTTTCAAATATTGCAGCACGCAGGTAACGGTAATGTTGCGGTAATTAATATTGAATATCGCGGTAATTATAGTTATCAAGTATATCAAGTAATTAAGCTGCGTCCATATTATAATGTTCGCACATCGTATACACTGCGAACTATCTCGTGCGGTTTATATCGGGTCAGCTGCACTGTTGCGCTCAAAAACTAGTGTACCAAACAGCTCAAAGGTTATAATAGTTATTTAATATTATAATTATATAATTTTCTATTCGGGTAGACACGAAGTTTTTCGGAAGTTTCAAAAAACGTGGACGAAAATTGATGAAAACGGGAATCGAATTTTTTTTAACCTCTGCGAAAACGGAACTTGGGCGAAAATGGTAATTTTAATAATTGCAGACGAAAACCGATAATTCCTCGTCTTATAATAAATGCCAACGGCTAAGAGCGTTATGATTATTAATACTTTTTTTACACGATATTTTCGAGATCGTAGTCGATCTTTTAACAATATTAAAACGTACGATATTATTCTTGTAGAATACTCAAAAACACAGCACTGATCCACCAGTAGACGTGGGTTAGGAAAAAAAAAATTTGGGAAAAATCGAACTTTATCAAATAAGTCGTAGGTACACGCGAAATTTCACTGTCGTACTCGATGAAATCGTATAAATGGCTTTGGTCGAGAATGAGAAGAGAAAACGTTACGCGTTCTGCAGCTCGCGTGGACGTTTCGAAAATTCTCGAGCGATAATAAACATAATTTTAAAAGCCCAGCGCAGCACTGCGCGCGATAACGCGGTGCAGGTAAGTGAAAAGTAACCTTATACTGCAGTAACAATAAAAGAGTATAACCAAACAACCATAATATACAGTTTTTGGACATCGTCACATATGATGACATCAAAATCCAAATTAAAAACCAATCACTAATAAAATGGCAAATGCACTGGTCCAAACAACGGACTAAACTCAACGAAATAAAAAACACAATTCTAAACTGGCAGCGAAATCCAAATCTCAGCAGAAGAGAAAAAATCATTATTAATCGTCTCCGAATAGGTCACACAAGGCTTACTCACAAACACCTAATGACCAAAGAAGAACCAACTCAATGCACAGTCTGTGGGGTCACACTAACAGTGAAGCATATAATAACAGAGTGCTATCAATATTCAGAAGAGTTAAAAAAATTCAACATTCCACCCAACTTATATGAAGCTCTAGGACCGAATAGCGAAAACACATTGAACATGTTAGCCTTCCTCAAAAAATCTGATTTGTACACTAAAATTTAAACCTACTGTTAAGAAAATTGTAATATAAATGTAGATAGTAACTATATAAAATTAACACCATATAAATATTGTAATTTTAACCAACACATTGTAATTTAACCAAAAACTAATAGCCTTTGTTGTTGATGTTTTTTAAGTGCAATAAAAAAAAAAAAAAAAAAAAAAAAGAGTAATATTTTATTATTGATCGGCGAAACGCGCGCGCACGGTCCGACGATGGAGAGTTTGTGTATTTTTTCGTCTGCGTCGAAATAAATTTCGTATAATACAACAACAACGGCATTATAGAAAGGTCGAGCCGAGCCGTGGACGAATTCCGTGAGTGAAACGTCACCGTGGATGTACTCGTACGTACTCCGGGAATTCACGTGACACGAAAATGCGGGTAAGTACGTATTTGTGTTTGTATAAAAATAATAATACGATATTAATTCATCGATCGTTCGACGTGTACGCACAACACGTATTGCAGTATATAGTGTTACGGCGTGGAGAAGAGCTACGCGCGTTACGATCGGTTTTGGAACAAAAAAAAAACCAAAAAGAAAAAAAAAGAAAAGAAAACGAAATCGTTCGTATACGCACAGTCGAAATAACCGTGACACCGGTGGTATACACGTGACTCGGAGCAATTAAAACCGCGATAATGTAGTACGGCATAATGTTATGTTATAATAATATTATACTTACGACTTTACGAGGCACGGTGTGCTGTGCGCGTATATTTTATGTACACGTATAATACGCACTGTTAACATCGTATATATATAATATGTAAAACTAGCGCGACGCCGTGTCGGTGGCGTGTGTGTATATACAACACTGCACGGCGTAGCGAACCTACCTGTAGATGTAAAATATATACAATTTAAACATAATAGTGTATTATAATGATTTGCGTTATTATGCGGATTTTTTTTTTTTAATTTTAATTTTTTATCCTCGATGTTTTTTCGAGCGCGAGGAAAAACGACGGGAAAATCGAGTGAAATTGATACCGGTTTACCGTGGCGGAGATTTTCACGAAATATCTTTTAGACGTTCCGTCGTAAACCCGAAAATAACGGTGCTAGAAATTCAGGTTTCGGAACCTGCAGATACAATAGATTCTCGTCGTGTATACAACGTCGCCATCTCGCTATTTTTCGGCACCCCCAACTACGAATGACATCAACTCGAATAACTACCATTACACTCGATAGTGTTTCACTTACTGTTTTTTTTTTCATTTTTCCCCTGTTAGCTCGTGTGTACAGATTACATTTTTTTTTCTATGGTAAAAATACAAAATTATAAGAAAAGCATTTCGATGAATTTTTGAGACTAATATTGCTGGTATAGATGAGATGGGGTTTTTTCTGCATTTTCGAATCCGGAGAAAATCGTCGGGAGATCATAAGAACCAAAAAAATCAATAGGTACATATTGCCGACGATTTTTTTGAAAAATAATAAAACATTACTTCGATGGTACAAATATTTATATCGTAGGCTATAACAGGTTTTACCTACAATTTTTGAAATTTTCGAATTATTCGTTTTTTTTTTCAAAATTTTTGAAGTAAACCTCTGTGTTTTCAATATTTCGGTAGCTCCGACAACTCTTTGTTCCCCGGGAAATTCCACGTAACAAAAGTCTACCATGAATACGTATGTATATTGTCCGCGTAACGTTAGTGGTGTGCCGTATCGGTTGGTCACCGCTGCTTTGGTAAGTATAACAACGTAAGGTATTCACGGTGTACCTACACGTAAGTATATAATATACACACACAACACTACCGTGCAGAGCCGCATCAGTGTGAAATGCTATTATATGACCTCTTAATGGTGTTTGAACAATGCGTTTATGTACGCGTTATTCGTTTCACCGAAAAGGTGTTATTAGCCTGCGCCACTACGTATAATACGGTTAATGTTACATATTATTTTCCGTTGTCTCTCAGCGGAAAGGTTTTTTTTTTCTATAACAATCCCGTGTATATATATAAAAAAAAAAAAGCCTCATAAACCGGCGTATATTAATAATACACGTCGTATTCGTATTATAAATATACCTATATGTATGTGTGTGTGTGTGTGTATACTGTATATACATTATGCGCGTGTATAATATATATTATATACACACACAGGTAGGATATTAAATGTATTTACGGTGCGGAGTCGTGGTGTTTATGCGTCCGACACCGGAAAATAGTGTCGCGCAAAAGTGCATGTCGGTTGAGTGGTGTGTGTGTGTGTGTGTGTGTGTGTGTGTGCACACGTGTATATAATATATATGTGCGTATGTGCGCCTATAGTCACACGGGCGTATATTCGTACGTGTGTACATACATACACACACACACACACACACACACACACGTTTAGGTATACCTATATATACATATATATGTACATATATACGCGTCTATGTTTTACGCAGTGCCGGTTTGCGGTTGCCCGGGGCGCTACTTTTATAGGGGCGCTTTTTATATACGAATATTTGATAAATTTTAGTGTAATATTCAAATCGACAATAATATATCTAAATGGCCAAATTATCCATGACAGAATATTCTGTTATTTAATTTATACGCACTTGAGACAAACAACGACAGAAGAACGTCTCAACAATTTGGCATTAATCAGTATAGAATATGATATAGTTGCTAGATTAGATCTAAACGAAGCAATAATACAACACATTTTGCTGATTTAAAATCTAGAAAAAAATGTATATTTAAAAAAAAAATGTATTATTATTAATGTTTATTATATTGTATACGATTAAAGAAAAAATTTTAATACATATTGATCATAAATAATAATAATAAATTGTATTCAAATAAGTTTTGCAATCTTTTACCTATCCATAAACATGAGAATTTTGAACAAAATTTGTAGGTCTCTAAGTATAAAAAGTATTAAATGTATTATAGAGAATTGTTTAAGGGCGCCTTTCAAAAAATTGCCCGGGGCGTCAAAATACCTTGGGCCGGCCCTGGTTTTACACCTTGGGCCGGCCCTGGTTTTACGGTGACGCGAAATGAAAATGATTCAATGGAAAACAAAAAAACACGAGCAAAATGTTGTGTATTATGATTGTCACGCGGCTTTTTTGGTTTGTTTTACCCTGCGGTTTACATCCGGGCGGTCGGGTCCTGAACTGTAGACGGGTGTAGAGCAGTGCAAACGAACGAGACGCGTATGATGAACGTCGAGAGTTGACGGAATGACCGAGACAGTTAGCCTGTCGATCAGCTCCAGAGACGACGTGTGCGTCGTGTAATCAATCGGCACACGTCGCGCTCGCCCGTCAGATAGTCATGGCTCGAAATCTAAATCATAACTTCGAATGGACGAGCGTTTCTAAGACATTTGCCGCGGTGTGTTGTACCCCGTTTCTGCGACCGACGTCCTCCGACGATGAGCTCGGAAAAAAAAATTCGAGATTTTCCATCGGCATTTATTCCGAATTAGTTAGTTATACACAGGGCTCGGAACTTTATGCACTAAAAAACTATAAAATATGTGCATACGTATATGCACTAAAAAAAAAACCTCAAATATGCAGTATAACATGCAACTATTTTTATTGTAAATATTCATATAAAAGTAAAATTATGAAAAAAAAAATATTTTTCAACCGGGTACAAAATAATGTTTTTTGTAATTTTTCCTTGACTATTTTTATGATAAATATGTATATCTAAAAGTATGATTATGAAAAAAAAAAATTATTTTAATATTTATTCATTTAATTTAAAAAAGTGTACAAATCTCTCGTGTATTTTTCTAATTAAAATATTAAAATACCAGCAGTTATCGACCGTCCAACAAACGGCCGGTCATTAAGATCACGAGATCCAACTTATTCAAAAATATACGGGGCATGACACGTGCTGTGACAGCTCTTGGTATAAATAAATATATTTTTACTCTTGACAATTTTAAAATTAAATACTGGGCCAATGAAAAAAAAAAACTGAAATTAATACTACGTACAATATAATTAAATTTATTAATAATAAATTATAAACATAAAATATGCATTAATAGGCTTAAAATCTTTTGACATGCGAAATCATATAAATTTAGTTGATTTATGCAAAAATATGCCACATAAACTTTTGTATTTCAATTGTATGGATCATGAAACGAATTCGTATCAAATCAGATTTTGAATAATACGCAGCTTCCTAAAAAATATGCAATTGCATAAAGTTCCCAGCCTTGTGGACTTATATACACGTCGACGGTGACAATCCAAAAGGGCGTAAACGACGCTTTCGAAATTATTCGGCGGAGCTATAAAAAACAATTTTTTACCACGTATTTTTACTCATCATCGAATGTTTTTAATTTTCAAAAAATATGTACATAAGAAAAAAGTTGGCTTTTAGATTCTGAGTGAAGCGAAGGATCTTATGGTTTTACAATGATGTTTATTTTTTTTTTTTTTCTGTAAACACTTTTTCGTATAGAAATCCTTGTCCAAAAGTTTCGTCCAGCAACTTTTTAGATTCGAAATTGAACTGAGATGGTACTTTAAAAAGGTCATTTTTCCAAAATCTCCATAGTTTTTCCAGTAATCAAGAATAACGATCGAAAAACTGAGTAAAAACGGTAAAATCGGTAAAAATCCGCCGTAAACGAGATTTTCACTGTTCAGGTTTTAGGTATTTAGTCATAAATCGAAAAGTATTGAAGCTAGAAACTTGAAAATTTTATCCAATATCGAATACATACTTTTTTTATATTGGACAACATTTTCAGAACAATAATAGCACTTTTGACTTAAATATATAACTTTTAATTTACCAAATTGTTTGAAAGTTTTTATGTAATATAATTTTAAATATTTGACAAAAAATGCTGAAAATTTAATATGACCTTACTCATATACCCACCTAATTATCCTAACGAAAATTCAAAAATCGTGACTCCGGATTTTTTTTTATACACACTTTAATAAATTATTATAACTCACCAAAAATTATACGAATAACCGTAAAATACGTAAACAGTATTTAAATAATAATATATTATATTACACTGAAGCTTTGCCCAGAATCGTTTTATACTAAAGAAATGAGTCATCATTTCTTTAAAACTTAATACATTCATCACCCATATCTTGTCCGAGGACCGAAGGGACGAAGGACGAACTTGTACCTGCACCATCATCTCACTTACCAGCTTTTTAATATACCTATTTTTTATACGATCGTTCGACTAGATTGATACTATTGTAGCGTATCAGTATAATACGGATTTTGGCCCTTTTGCATCGTCATTTGTCGCCGTGTCGATACGTTATGGTAACGGGCTGTCGTCGTCGTCTCATTTCGACACACCGTCCCGCTGGTTTTGCCGGTCACGCGGTGACTCACGACGTTAACGCGTTATTGATTCAATTATATATTATAACGCGCAGACTTTGTGGGATAATTATTACGATTAAATATATACACATACTACGGCTGTACGGCATAAATACAACGTTTAACGACGGAATAATGTACGCGCGCGGTGACAGCGGCGGTCTGTTCACGGCCCGACTCTCGCGTCATCACGGCGAACGCCGCGGACCGTTTTTGCCCGACTCGTCGTCCGGCGCCGGATCGCGGCGAATCATCCAAACGAACGCGTAAAAAAGCGATGATAAAAAAAAAACGAACGAACGCACACACACCATATCTGACGGCCGTTCTACCCGCGACGTTACCCGAGTGACACTTCATTACGATATAATATTATAATGCCGAAGACACGAATTCATAAAAATATCCACGCCGTGTATTATAAAATAATATACTACACTGAACGTGCATTGAAATTAAATTCATTTGTATTCTTTTACCGAAATCGGCTGCGTTAAAAAGTTTTTTGACTCTTCTTCTTCTTCTTCTTCTTCAAATGGCATTACTACTCTCTATAAGAGTTTTCGCCGCCATTACTACACTTCGCCACCTGTCTCTATCTTGTGTTGTCTCTCTCCAGTTCTCAACTCCAAGTATTCTTAAGTCTTCTTCTACCACGTCTATCCATCTTTTTCTAGGTATGCATCCAGGTCTTTTACCTTGTGGCTTCCCTTCCAATGCCAATCTATAACTGCTTCGTTCTCTCGTCTTCTCTTTTTATGTGTCCTAACCATTGAATTCTTTGACTCTTAATGAAGCTTGTCACTGGTGCTTGTTCCGGCATATCGTACGTAACACACGAACATTTTTTGGCGCACTTAAATTCACCCGAGAGTTTCATGCAGCATTCAGCGTGTCAACAGGTCATTTTTCTCTGTTCCCGATAGTTTTTCCGGGCGCGAGGAAAAACTGCCGAAAACCGCTAGTAAAAGCGGTAGAATTAGCCGTAAACAACGCTTTCGCTGAATCGATTTTAGTTGTTAAGTCATAACTTGAAAAGTAATGTCACAAGAAACTTGAAATATTCACTATTCATCAAAGATATACTGTGACATACTTTACAAAAATTAAAGTTAAAAAAAATAACATTTTTTAGGCTGGAAATAAAACATAGAAAATACCTGTTTTTCAATGTTTATCAATAATAATATTTGTAATATTTGATAAAAAGTTCTGAAAATTTATTATAACTATATAGTCATATACTTATATGTTGCAAAAATTATAGGTAAGATTTTTGCGGAGTAGACTGTTTTTACATGAATTTTAAATTTCGTTTGTCAATTAAAAAAGAAAAATGGTTCATCCAATCATAACTTAACGTTGGGTACAGATAGAACAACATGTTTTGAATCTTTTGGTTAAAAAAAAAGTCTCCCCTGTCAAACTAGAAAACTTTCAATAAATTCGGAAAACTAAAAAAGACTTGAAAGACTGAAAATAGTAAAATTAATTAATGATTTATTTTTATACTTAAGCTTTGCTCGGAATCGTTTAACTAAAGAAATTATCTATCGTTTCTTTAAAATTCAATGTACACCCCATTCCCATTATCTTGTCCGAGTATCGAAGAATTCCAATGGTGCGAAGTACGCCTGGCTTTTTCTTCTATTTACTTACAATTTTAATCATGTGATATACATATACATATATTATATACAACAGCACGAGAAGGGTAAATTTAGGGCTTTTGTATTTCAATCACTGTGATGCGCCATAAATCATAATTCAATTCCATTTCATTAAATACTTGGGTATACCTTCGAATCCGTTTGACGTTTTGACCGTCTGCACTCAGCAGAATCTCTAAAACGTTAAATCGTTACAGATTCGAAATGTTATGCGACTCCGTCATTGCGTTTTGATACGTACGCCGCGAACCCACCCTTTAAATCAAATACGTATATAATCCGTTAGATTCTATATAAACCGACGTGCATGTGTATCATAATACGTAATTATACTGCGATTTAAAAATCATATCGAACGATCGCATAGATATAGCTAGTATTGTTTTTTCAGACACATTTCAGCATTTTAAACGATAAATCGTGTACGGATTTACTATCCGAAATATCATACATTTTACGTGATCTGCGCGGTACTGCTTAAACACCAACCAGAGTGCACGTTTGAGATGCTGTGCACAATTAGCATGTGCGCAAATAAGACTTTTCGTTATTTCATACTCGTCCGATGGACATATTGATTTTTGTACGACAGGTACAGTGCATTTGTTTGCAGAGAAGAGATTTTTGCGACCGGCGAAAATACATTATGGAATTATTACTCAATACAACGTCTTCGTTGTATGATGCGCTCTTAGCAATACCACATATGGGTAGGTATAACATGTATGTATAAAAAAAACTTGACTAGATGCCGAATCGGCTACACGCTTGAAGATTGAAGAGTATACTGAGATATCTATCTGAATAATGACGACTGACGTCATCGATAAATATGATGTTACTCGCGCACACGCACACTCACACGCGCCGCAAGTATTATTATATTATGTAGGCGTGTATTCGTGGTCAACATTGCCGTGTTTGCAAATGGCCGTTAGCAGTGACTTTTATAATTCGAGTATGGTTTATTTATTTCAAAAGCAGAATGCAGAAAGTAAAGTTATTTATTATTTTTGTTCATTTAACTACGTATATATTAATTGTTGTTATGTTTTTGTATTGTTTGTATTCGCGAGCGTATACATCAGAAACACTCTTAATTAAATTATATGATAATATGTGCAGTCTGTGTATTCACGCATTATTCGAACTGTATATAATATAATATATTATTATTTTAAATGTTTCTGCACACTTTTGACGTATAACATTTTTTGACGAGCACTTAAAGTCATGAAACAATACAGTAAATCAAGTTTCGTTCCAAATTAACAGATTTTGTACGTGATAGCTTTATCGTTGCTTTCGAATTAATAATAATAATAATGGACTTCATGAAGCCTGCAGGCATGTTCTGGTGACCGAAGCGAGACCAATGTCCAACGCCCAGCCACCGTGACTTGTTCGTACTTTTATTTTTTAATGTCGAAAATTAAGAGTATCATATATTTATACTTTATGTTATTATTTACACATTTGTCTGTGGAAAATTTGTTAATTTGAATACTTTCTTGCGCGAATGTTCACTTTACATTTATTTAATGTACGTACAGGGTATATGTTTATATGTCCTTATTTTTTTTTTGAACGATGCGTTTGTTAATTTGTATTTTAATTTTTCAATATTGAATTACGTATTTGGTTAAGACATCTTAATCGTTAGTATCAGACGAATCTGATGGCAAGAGTTTTAATTTTTTTGTTCAAATATATATTTTACAAAGAGATATTATTACAATAAATAACATTTTTTTTCATTTGTGTAATTGTTGACAATTTTTTCATACGATACGTTAATATATTATTAGTAGTCACTATTATTGTAGAACCGGTTCAAAAATTAGAAACTATAATGTCACAGGACATATATCATCAAAGGGCATAATTGATTATTTCAATTTAAAATTCGGAATAATATATTATGGTTATATTACATAGGTGTATAGTTTTCACATAAACCACCATCGTACACGTTAAAAATATCGACGGTTATTTATTTAATTTTCGTTTCGTTTTCTTTTTTATACAAAAAGGTAGGTGACATATATGACTCTATAGAAAGAATCAAAACTGTCAATACTTGAAATTAATATTAATGGTGTTGTTGCAGGCTATATAACCTTATATACACATATATTGTTACGGTAGGGTTAAAGCAGTCATACATATATATACATACATACCTAAATACAACGATATCATGAACATTTTTATAAAGGAATAAAGTCCACAAAAAAAAATAATAATAATAATAGTAATAATAAATAAAGGATAATAATAATAATGGAAACTGCAGTACGAAACCTGACTCTTTCATTGTCCAATGACTCGGGTGATGGACATTTTCGATCCGAACGCTTTATACATATAAAGAATTGATAAAATACATGCTACCCATAGGTACCTAATATATATAATATTATTATATAAACGATTGCGGAAAAAAATATTCACGTGTCCAGTCCAAAAAATGTATTATGTCAACTGAGCTTTGAACGGTCTGACGGTCGAAAAATCGACATAATAGATATTATTATAATACCCACGCGTCTTGTTATTTATTAGTTATTAATACTTTTTCGGTGAGGTGTATGTATCGTGCTCATACATATGTATTATATATATGTGTGTGTGTGTGTGTGTGTGTGTGTGTGTGTGTGTGTGTGTGTGTGTGTGTGTGTGTGTGTGTGTGTTTGATATGTGGATCGAATAAAATATACTTTTATTTTTTTTTTTTTGCTCACCGAATAGCACGTAGTTATACGTACGGGTTATACGGAGCAAAAATGTTTAAAAAAGAAAAAAAAAGAAAAAAGTAAGTGTACAGAAATTGTCGAGAAGACATTATATTGTATATGTACATTATACGCGTGTGCATATGAAGTATTATGCAGTACTGTATAGGTATATATGGTATCACGACAATATATTGGTCGATCACGATTCCATTAGGCACGCGTAACAAACGACAGAAATAATAATATAAAATCTACGCGGGCAATACAATATACGCGCGCGGTGAAAGTCATAATATTATAATAATATACGCAGCGCTAATATAATATTATTCTATATTATATTGCACGTGGTTTTGTGTGTACACCGGTAAATGCGCACGATGACGTGGAAAATAATAGTCGGTCGGTCTGTCCGATTCAACGTTTTTTTATCATTATTATATTATTATTTTAATGTTTCTGTCACATTTATTCATTTCGTTCACAGGGCGTATTTACAGCAACGTGAACTATTCTCGTGTTATTAAAAAAATATATATATATGTATATATATACAGTGTGATCACGCTATTCGGTACATTTTATTATTTAAATGAAAATATCATTGTACACGAATTATGCATAAATTCAAATTTTGACTTACTCTAACTTGATCAGTTTTGAAAATAGAAAAAAACTTTTTATACAATAAATGTTAAAAAAAAAATACTCTACCCGAATCTGCAGAAAAATATGTGGGTTGTCATTTAAAAAAAAGTAAGTTGTATTGCGCATGCGCGTACCGAGAGAGCTAAAAATTTGCAATTGGTCTGAAAATACGTATTTAAGTACTCCCTATCACCTCCCGAAAACCCCATTTCAATACAAGGTCACTCAACTGAGATATTCAGTGGTACCGAATAGCGTGATCACACTGTATATATGCAGACAGAGTTTTTACTTTTTACAGTAGGTATACACTGATAATACACGTATAATATAAATCTCGCAATGTACGAAAAATTACGCGTGCGACTAATATATTATAATATCATGGGCGTTCTCACGGGGGCAGGGGATATGCGGGATATACCCCCCTCACGGCATCGGTTTTAGTCCAAAATATAAGTAGGTACTGATGGAGGCATTATTATGGCGAACTGATATTTAAGTATTTTGTTTAAATAATACGTTTTTATACCAATGAATAATTATGTGAATCGTTATCATTTCCATTTGTTTCGATAACCATAGGTGCAGTACAGCTGATATAGACAAAACATTTTTATATCCCCTCCCCCCCCCCAAAAAAAAATTCCTGAGAACGCCATTGATTATACTATTGTGACGTTAATATTTTATTTTTATATTATATTAAACTTTTATTTACATACGTGTAGGGAATCATACCGTGTCCTACGAAGATCTACAGCCCGTTTGAACTGTGTGCTGACTGCAGTATAAAAAATTTCTCCTGTTTTGATCGAAGTAAAATCAAATATTACTTATTAGCACTACACATTGCCGAAGACGATAGTCTTTAATTTTTTCAGGTATACTCTTATATTATCTATGTTTAAGAACACACATTTTATATGATAGGCGTTTTGTTGAGCTAATTTTTTTCAATTTTTTCGACTGTTTGATTTTTTTATTTTCATCGACTTTACGGTTCAATTGAAGAAAAAACAAAAACCTGAAACGTACAAACTTTTAGTAAAATAAACTCTAGAAAACGGGTTATCCGTACATTTTTTGAAAATTATAAAATAAAAGTTTTTTATTTTTATTTTTTCATCAAAACACAAAACTTTAATTTAAGTATAAAATATATTTGTATTCCTCGAGCTAGCAAGACGTAAAAATAAATAAATAAACAGAATTTGATTATCTTCTTCATCTGTTGGTGATATCGCGACGGATCCCTGCGATATACCTTCGAGGGACCCCTGAAAGCTGTTTATACACGGCGGTGTATGCATAATATTATATGTAAATATGTACACCATATTTTAATAACGAATTCGCCAAATAACTATAATGCACTAAACACGTACGAAATACGCAAACACACACACACACACACAAACACGCGCACACACACAAAAACATACATATATACGTACATATTTATAGTGTGTACCTATAACATGTTTATTTATAATATTATATACCTCCGCCGCGGTGTGTTAACGCGAACCGATACATCAGACGCCGCACGTCGGTTTTCGATATGTACGTATTTACGCGTACACACATATTTTGTGTCGGCGCAGCGGTCCGCCAAAAGCGAATTTACACCGGAAACTTTCCTTTCGCCAAAATATTTGTTCGACGCCGAATTACCCCGGCGGTGTACGACCTTTATTCTATTATAATCATAATAATAATACGTACTCGTGCACCGCACACGATTCGCTGTACCTGGACTTGTGTACTGCAGGATGATCGATTCTTTTATCGTTCAACATTAAATTTTCTCGGTCGATTTTGGGTGTTAAAATTATTTATATATTTTTTTTTTCAACTTGAAGAATTTAGTGTACTAAACATTTGGAGCATTTTAGATTTTTCAATATTTTTTAACCGAACGGTTTTTCAAGTTTTATACTTTTCTCAAAAGACAACCCCTGTTTATTTTTTAAGTACAAAATGTAAAAATTAATAATAATGAAAATAAATGTTTTCAATAATTTTTAATCGATTCATTTTCGAATCAGTTACACCTATTTCAATAGTAAAACACTAAATATAACATGTTAATTTGACATGTTAATTAACTTATAAATAATAAATATATTATGTCTTATCATCAATCGTCATTCGTTATTTATTACGAAAAATTTATTATATATACTCATTTATTTCCATTTTTATTGCGATTACGACAAAGTTAATTAGTCTTGTCTAAAATGATTAACATTTTTCAATTATAGTACCAATAGAAATATTACTTACCTATATTATTATTTAACGCACGTTAAGCGTGGACCGTGGTAACAAAAGCGTTTTAAAAATTTATTTAAGTTCAATATTAGAACATATATATGTTTAACATGAACCAATTGTTAGAAATTGAAATTTTCTATGCCAATTTGTTTATATATATAATTATGTTAAAATAATTATTGGTTGCCATCTAAGAAAAGTATGACAGTTGAAAAATCACACCCCTGGATAAAGAATTGTGAAAAATCTGAAATTCTGCCATTATAAGCAGTGTTCTGAATTTTCAAAAATATGAAAACGAAAAAAATTCTAATGCACCCAAAATCGACCGAAAAGATAAGCGTAGAACGATAAAAGAATCACCCCGTACACCACGTTTCGCGCGCGCGCGCGCGCGCGCGTGTCGTTTGTAAACATAATATACTGCACATCATAGGTATGTTATAATAGGTAGGTACACCTATGCGTATAAGCGTACACGTGGCCGTGTTGCGGGTATGCAAATAATATGTCCGGCGAGCGTGCGTGATAGATCTCCGCCCGAGAAAACGAAAAAGTTTTAACGTTATATTATCTATATTGTTATTATTGTCGTCGTTGTCGTTATTATAATATAATATATTAATAATACGCGATACGTTGAGATATTACACACACACACACACACACACACCCACACACCCACACACACACACACACACACATACATATTACACGTATACAACTATAATATGTAAAAACGTGAACACGAGTATACACACAAATTGTACGTACAAATTATTTTACAATACGGTTGGGAATAAATAATATAGGCATACGCTGAACGTTACACAATAATGATAAAAGCTCTGTATTTTACCTATCGTAACCATACGTTTTAATCGTTCGGAAACCGTATGTAGTTACATATATACTATATATTATATGCATAGTACGTCGACCGTACCCGACACAGTAGACCAACGTCTATATTGTACGCAAGCAAGGGCGTATTGTCAGGATTATCTCGAGGGGGGTTTATAAAATTTTGTAAATAAACGTGCTTGAATTATGTATAAAACCCTAATAGGATTATTGTAATTTTATTTTACTCTCTTATGGATGTTTAAAATGTACAATGATTTTTATAAATACGTTCACACCAGTGTTCAACCCTGTATAATCCTCAAATTCGAGTACTACATTTTTACGGAGTATTGAAATTTCTCGTGAAAGCACAATTTTATGAACGAATATTTATTTAAATATTTTTTTCCAAACGTGATTTTTTAAGTTTTTAGTTTTCTCAAACGGTTACCACATGCAATTTACAACATATCACGAAAGAGAATAATCATTTTTGTTGACGATTTGATATTGCGATCTGTATTATGTATTACATTAATATTAATATGCATTAATAGTTTAATTAACATAAATGTTTTTGATTTAGAGGAGCCAGTGTTCCCCCAAACAGCTGTCACTACCCCACAGCTTTTAAATTTAAATAACAAAATGTCTAAAAAAAAAAGTTTACCTTTCGTAATATAAGGTTAAAGATTATGAGTATCAGTTAAAAAAACTCAATAAACGACACAGATAAAAATAATAAATAAATATTTTTTTCAAAAAAATCTATAAGTTCTACTATTATTTTATATTTTAGTGATATACACGAAAAAAATGTCCGATATACGCATTACACGGGGTCAAAAATATTAAAGCGCTATTATGGCGCGAGTCCGCACAAAAACAATATATCGCTGTTATAACCGACGAAGAATAGAGTATCATTGGAGTTACGCGCTCGAATAATTAATATTATTGTGTCGATCTCGTAGTCATTTTAGAGATGCAGCCGTAACCGAAAACACATATTATTCGATTTCTCGATTGATTTCTTTATATACACGCCGCATTTGTTACTGTCGTTTCTTTTATGCTTCTCACCATCGCCGACACCATATAAATTTACTAATCGAAATAATACATTTTGAGTACATTATACGTACATACATATATAGGTACTAGTGTGCTGGTAAAATTCCGCCTTATTATTATCATATAATATTATACTTTATAAGACACGTTAAGGAGATTATTCCTCACCGCACGGTATGACTGCAGCGCGAAGGGTATTAATTTAAAATATGCAGCGATCGTTCAAGCGAATATTTCGAGAAAAATCAACTTTGACAGTGAAATAGTAAATCCGATTCTCACGTATAGCGGACGAACGCGCCGCCGAGAACTAGTGTGTTCTTTTACAAGGACACTATACGTATGTGTTAAAACGGCCATTACACTAGAAAACGGTTATTGAAAATTGTTTTTCTGAGGGAAAATACGTTTTTAGTATTTCAGCGATGATCATATATTTTTTATTGGGAGTTGATATATATATATATATATATATATTCACACGAATATGAATTTATTTCATGTATAGTTAAAATCATTAATCGAACCGAATTTCTGCAAATGGAAAATGAATTATCTCCAATTTTTTACATTCTAGATTATATTTTATGACATTATACAAGAAAATTTTTGTTTTTTTTTTTAAATTAAATACTAAAATTTTACTATTGAACTTATATATATAAACATAAGAGATTAAGAGCAGTCAAGTGGTAGTAGACTTTTGCGAGTACTCGGTTACTTTTCCCCTCTGCTGCTCTATCTTAACTGAAAATGTTTTTTTTTTAAACTTTTGGTCCAATAATACAAATTTAAGTACCAAAACTGCAAATTATTCTCTTTCATGACATTGATGTTATGTTGAAAATGTTACAATATTGAAAATAGATAAATAGTAGATAAAAATTCTTTTCAAAACAAACATGATTATACGTTAAGGTTTTAAATTGCACAAGAAAAAAATTGAAATATATATATGCATAATATACAGCGTTAAATCGCATGGAGTAGATATTTGTTGAGCGCTTTAACAAATTATAGTCCATATAACGTGACTTGATGTAGGCCAAAAAAATGTACTTATGTATAAATTAAAGGTACAGAAACATAAAAAAAAAAAAAAATATATATATATATATATAAATTAGTCGTGGTTACTTCTCCCGAGCGATTTAAGAGTGATTTTATAATGCAAGTCTACCGAAAATTAAATTAACAATAGGGGTTACGTATTTGTATACACAGTGTCAGTATAATATCACCAGTACAAATTATCGCGATGATTGCAGGAGTCCCCGTGCCGATTTCGATTGTCGTGACGAGTTGAGTACGGTTTTAAAATTCCAAAAAAAAAAAAAAAGACAACCTCTATTTTTGTTGTATACTGATCACTTAACTCTGATTTATGTGATACATATAATATACACATGTGTGTGTGTGTATTAAAAAAAAAAAAACCCGAAAAATGTTTTATGATTTCAAGGGTATGTGGATATTGGATATATTTTATAGTATATATATACAGTGTTATGGTAGTATACGTATATTACACACTCTTGGTTAAATAATTTCGAATCGCGGAATGGAGATGATTGATGATGGCATGTGTTACACACACACACACACACACACACTCACGCGCGGGGGCGAGTACCGCACTGCACACATTATAATACACACAAACACACGCCCATCATAATATCTAGATATTTCATAACTAAAAATAGCGATCACGACAGTGTTGAGGATGAGTGGGTGCGTAGAGCCGCCGCGACGGTCGCGGTGAAGTGCCCGCGAGTACCGCGCGCGCGGTCGGCAGCGGCAGCAGTTTTGGCGGTGGACGGCGGCGGCTCACACAAACACGCACGAATATACATATATGTATGCATATACGTAGTGGTCACTCGGTGAAGGGTTGTGTGACATATTGACCGTTGTCCCTGTAATGTACACACACACACACACACGCGTGTACACGCACATCACACACACACACACACACACACACACACACACACACACACACACACACACACACACACACACACACACACACACACGCCGCGCGCCGCCGCCACTGTAGTCCATGTCCCTTTTCGAAACCCGTTAATTAATACCGTCCACTTGCTAATGATGGGCTACTGAATTGTTTCCCGCCTCGCGTCCGCTGCTAATGAATTATGAAGGGCTACACCATAAGTGGCATTGTGTGCCCCTAGGCCAGTAATGTGTCACCGCACGCCCCCTTCGACTCGCGTGCACCCTCCCGCGTCCGTCTCGTCCCCGAGACGACCATCAAAATGTATATTTATTATATTATAATACGCGTATAGATGTGTGTGTGTGTGTGTGTGTGTGTGTGTGTGTGTGTGTGTGTGTGTGTGTGTGTGTGTGTGTGTGTGTGTGTGTACATCTAGAGGTGTTTTTTTTTAAATTTTTTTATCATACGATTTTTAAATTTTTTTTATTATTTTTTATGATCTCTGTACGACATTGTTGTAAGCACACAAAATGTACAATAAATAGGTACGTGGTGTGAGTGTGTACTTGGGCGTTTTTATTCGCGTGCAAAAAAAAAAAAAAAAAAAAAGGCAATCGTAAACCGCTAAACCCCATAACGGTTTTCAACGACAAGTCTTCGCGACGCGGCGGCGTTCGTCCACGAGATAATTTTACAGTCGTGTAAGCGTCGACGTGTTGCTGCAGCATAGCGCGCCAGCCCCGTAAACGACACTTCGAAATAACGTCGTGTCTGCGAGACGTAAATGCCGACGAGTCGAAATAACCGTTTGCGCTTCAACGGCCGTGGAAAGGCGTGACGTGAAAGTCTAGAACTCGTATGTTCCCGGACAGTGGCGTTATCCCTGAGTTTTCTCCGCCGCCGCCGTCGTCACAATCGGCTCGAATAATATTATCCGCGACGATTCCTATCGGCTGTCACACGAGACGAGACGGAAAAAAATGTACCAAAAATGTAACGTGTCGTCGTCGTATCGTCACCGCGTGTGCCCCCGACCGTTACAACCGTTTTTTTTTTTTGACATTTTTAGACCCGATAAACTGCTGTGGTGGTGTTCAACGTAAAATAATCGTTTGTTCTAAAACCCGTCCGCGAACGGTTTTGAGTTAACTTTTTCTCGACCGTTCGCGTATAAACACACGTCTCCCAAATCCCGGGCTCCGATCAATTTTTTTTTTCACGACCCAAATCCCCCGGCGTAAATTTTCGTGAAACGGTCATTTTCCCTCCCCCAATTCGTTTTCACGCGTACCCAAATCCACCAATTTATTTGTATCACACGGCGTACGAACAAAACGAATACTAGATTTTTTACCGTACCGTAGTAATTTATGAACGCACAGATAAAAATCACCCCCACGGGCTACGGTGTGTGTGACAGATAAAAACACATTACATACATTATACGCATATTATATTATAATATATAGGTGTTGTGTTTTAACTTTCGATCAAATTACATTTCGATGATCTTTCGCCTTTCTTGTATTTGACCATTAAGATCATACATTCAAACATATGTATATCTGCAGGCCGTTTTCCTCTATATCCAACGCTAAGTCATTCCATTCGGCACTTGGATCTATCGTTTTTACGTCCTTCCCGACTCGGTCTTCCCATCTTATTCGGGGTCGCCCCAAGCGTCTCTTTCCCGGAGAGTCCCACGTTGGATCATTCGAATTAAAAAATCCTTCTTTTCTCTAACATTTCGATGATACATTTTATAATACAATAATAGATATTATCTAAGTGTACATCTATACATATATTTTGTTTCAATATTTAACGACCGAACTGAAATAATTGATAAACGATATGTTTTCAAGGAGAAAATGCCCTCTCTTATAGGGGGGGGGAACAGATTAGCACACGGCGGCGAATCCGTGCGGGAAATGACCCCGAGCGCCCTTCGACAGTGAAATTCATGCAAAAAATCAACCAAATAATACAGTACTTCGAATAGGATTTAATTCAACACTTTTTATTTATTTTTCTTTTGGGAGGTGGGATTCCAATACTTCAAAAATACCTACACGACTAAGTTTTTGTTTCACATATTATAAATAAATAATAATAATAATAATAATAATAAAATGTGCACAATGGTTCGATTACAACAATACCACTAAATTGTATAGCGACCGCCTTTTTTTACTGTTTTTTGTGATAATATAGTTCGTACGAAATGCTCAGGTCACATGAACTGGCGGTATAAAATCATCTCGTTGAAACTCGAACGTGGTAATATACTTGTAAACAGGGACGGATTGGAATTTCGGACCAGCCCGGGAAAACAACTTTTTATCGGCCCTCTATTTGTTGGGGGATTGGAAGCAACTGGCAAGTGTACCATACTGAAGATAGTAATTTTATTAGTCCTTTAAAGGGGTGGTAAATATGTATTAGCATTTTATGGTGTATTCATTGTTCCTACAAAAATGATTACCTATATTATATACTAGTGAGGTTTTCATAGGCAGATATAAGATACCTAGTTATTATTAGATGTAATTTATAAATATAAATCACTTTTCCTACATTAAATACATAGGTGCTTTTTGAAAAATACTAGAATATTACTGTTTACTTACATAATAAAACACATATCTTACCAGTTGTAGCAGTAAATAGTATTAACATAAATGAAACTGATAACTACTGTAATCAGTGTTATTATAAAATCATTATTTATTATAATGATTATTTATTATTCACAAATCACAATTAAAATACTCTACGATTCACTTGTATCCCACCGGCAGGCGGCAGCTAGTATATAAATATTATAAATTTAAAATAAAAATATTCTTATTATCAACCCGCATCGACTTGTATCGTCAAAATTCGTCGTCATTAACCGCAACCCTTCGGCCCATCTGATCGTTGACAACCCGAATTATTCTAACCAATTATTTTTAGAATTTACTGTTCACCGAGGTTGATTTTTTGATTACAGTATTATTATTATTATTACACTTATTGTTAATTAATATTGTTATTCAGTTTCTGTTGTAGACGTTATATTATAAAAATTTACTGTTTTTACGTAATATCATTGATTATAAAAGAATAATCTATAATTAATGGTAACATATATTATTAGGTCATATTATTTACTATTTAGTATGCGGTCCATCGGGAATTTCCCGATTTCCCTATGGCCCAATCCGTCCCTGCTTGTAAACGAGAGTCGTCACCGAATCAGCGAATTAAACTCGTCGAACTCGTGACACTCGTTATAGTACAGTGAAACCGTTGTCGGTATAACATATAACACTTAAAACACTATTATACATTCTCGTAGACGTATTGCAGTGCGTATACCAACCTTTACACGTATATGTTACGGTAAAATTACGAATACTGGCATCTCTAGTTGCAGAGCACATTTTTTTGTACGGAATTTATTTGGAATTATTGACGATTCTAAAAAATTTTCTCCACATATTGAAAACTGGTTCCGAGTGAAAAGTTGAGATAGTGTTCCCGCTTTTGTACCCAAACGATAAAAATCTCCATCCACAATTATTTGTAACACAACAGCAAGTACTATGCGAGAATCAACTTTACTTCGATCGACTTCTGGAATTTTAATATTAACGGACCCTGTTTACTGTGTGCGAAGAAAATTTTTTGGAATCGTCAATAATACCAAAAAACAAAATTGGTATTCGTCAAGCAGTATCGCAACTCTCTTTGACCGGAGGGCATGGATTAAATGTTTGAAAAAATGCATTACTAACCTATGTAAATACCGATCAAAAAATGTACTCCGCAACTCGAGATGCCACAATAGTCAAGCCTGCACAAATATCAGTAAATATTTGTATTTTTAAATATTTAATTTGACCCGATTCAATTTAAACCTATGTATTAATGTACGATAATAATAATTTAAGTATTTTTATAATAATATATGGAAATAAATTCAACTATTGTCTTAATTTGTAATAATAATAACATAAATCTGTATTAAAATAATGTATAAACTTAAAAATATTACGCGATTGGTAAAAAAAAAAAAAATTAAAATACGATTTCAGACTTTTACCAACACTGATTGTGTTTATCCTATAAAGATCACGACAAATCAAAGACAAATCTCGTTTGTAAAAGTCCGAACTATAAAAATCTTTCGGGGTTTGACCACACTATTTTGTTTATCCTAGAATTTACCGATATAAATCTGTAAATGTCCGGAATTCGAGCAGTCGGTAAAACCTAAGATTTACCGGTGAATAATATATCGTAAATATATAATCCTACGACGACGACGACGCGACGTTTCGTGCCGCGTAAAACGCTGAACGTTTTACACGTACGTGTATTTCCACGACGGAGCCTAAGGTGTGTGTTGTCGTTAATGCTAGTTCGCCGTTGTTCCGTGTCCGCCGTTCCGTTTGCACCGGAAAACTCGGCCGTGTCGCTGCGGCGGCGGCAGGGATCGTCGACGAGGCGAATCGCGACGAAAGACATTACGCGCGGGGCGCGCGATGAGGACGTTACGACTATACTACACGTGTACGGTAGGTAGGTGGTGTGCGTATCATAACGCCGCCGTTGCCGCGATACTAAAAACTTTGTCTCGATCCGAATAATGATATTATACTTACATCGACTCGACAACAACACAAACATTTTAGTAGGGTGTAGGAGGGATAAAAAATAATAAAAAAAAAAAAAAAAAAAAAGATAAAAAGAAAAGAAAAACATTTTTGTATCGCGTAGTGCAGTATACCCCGCGCGACAGCGCCACCTCTTTATATAATATCATATACATATATTCAGACAGTACAATAACGTAGCTGGTATTATACGCCTGTAATAAAACGGTCGTAGTATATTTTTTATGCGTTTTCTGATTGCGATCTCGAATCGTTTTCAAATTAAACAAAAAAAAAACCCCCCTCGATCGCGACCACGGTTTTTATTTATTTATTTATTATTATTTATATATATATTTTTTTTTTATCAAACGATAATAATTCAACGTCGTCGTGTGTCCGCGCGCACGCGTCTTATCTACTAGACACGAAAGCGTCATATAATATCCGTCGGGCTATAAATCGTTACACGTCCCTGCGCCCCGTACGTGTATTTCGACGACGGACTTTTATGCCACGCGTGTGTTTCACTTATACGAACGCGACGTAATATCGTCGCCGATCACCCCGTGCATTATTCATTTGTTGTTGTTGTTGTTAATTTTTTGATATTTATAATTTTTTTTTTTTTTTTTTCATTTCATACCTCGTTGTTTTCTCGGCGTACACGTGACGTGACGTGGGGATTGACATCCGCGACTTTCGCCGAGTATAAAACAATGATAATAATAATAATAATAATAATAATGCAAACCGTGTATACGTATATTGTGCAGTTCCCGTCGACACTACACTTCACTGCCGTCGCCATCCACAGCACACACATATGTGTGTGTATATTGTAGGTGTGTGTGTGTGTGTGTGTGTGTGTGTTTTATACGAGCGTTGTACTCGGTCCGGAATAGGGCGCGCGAGATTTAAATCCTCGGCGGATTAACCGATTATGAGTGAAAAAAATACACAAATTATAATATCATACACACTGCGTGCTGCGGCGTACACGAGCGGATAACTTTATGTATTAACAGACGGCGTTTCTCGGGGAATAAGCCTGCAGTGCGAACGTGCGCGTAGGTACACACTGTGCAATATTATATACGTGTGTATACGAATGCGAGAACACAGACGAATGCATACGCGCGATACGTGCGCTGCAGAGAGACAAAGTCCTTTTGTACAATGTGTTAAATTAATTAATTCATTTTTTTTTTTTTTTTTTTTTTTAATTACGGCCAAACATTTTGTATAAACCTGAAACGTATATGATATACGTGCAAATACGCGCTGTACACGTGTTAAATATTTACCTATATATACCTGTATGTATGATATACACACGTACGCGTTTAACGTTTTCGACATTAAAAGTGAACATCTCCGTTGAAATCCGACGGTCTCGTAAAACGCAGTTTACTGTTGAAATAGATTAGTGTCGGGTAGATTTACGCTCTGCACGTATTATAATAAAATACGGTTTACTCGTATACGACGTGATTATTGTTTTGTCGTTTGTCACGAGTCGGCACTATATGTCCGTTGGTAATATTTTTTCAGACGTACTACCATTCGTAATGGATCAGTAAAATACGTTACAATACTATATAGTGATTCAAATATACGATATCTTCTGTGCGCTTCCTAATAACACTCGACAACTGGAATATACAACTCTTACGACCGTAAACATCGTTATATTATAATGTTCTATATATTTATATATATTATAATGATCTTGTAATCAGTACACGACGCTCCGAGCCGTGTATAAAAATATGATCTGCGACGTGAAAGTCGAATTGGAAATCGTAACATATAAGCTCTTTATGCATATTATAACGCCGAGTATAATACGAATTAAATTTAAAAAAAAAAAAGAAAATTACACAAATTCCTGTGAATTTTTTTTTTTTTTAGGAATTAGCAATATCTGCAATGGATATATGAACGTAGTGCATGCGCTAACGGTTAAAAATATTTAATAAGTTTATACTTCATATAGTAAGAATAATTGTCCCGTTAATAAATAATTTTAAAATTAAAAATCACATTCAGCTATCGTGTTGAATTAATATGAAACGTATGAAAATTTTACTCTTATCCTAAAGAGTATCAAATTTAATACACGAAGTTCTAGGTTAATGAATAAATTAACTGTATTTTATTATTTTACGCCATTATGTAAATGTACTTTGAAAATTTTCAGGAAGTTCTTTATACATTCGCTATTTAATATTACTTTTTAGTGTTGTACAGTTTCCTGAAATCCTTATAATACTTTGAGCTTGAATAATACATTTTTTGTATTTTTAATTTATATTTTCGTACTCCACCGATCCGATAAAACTGATATAATTTTCGTGTTTATTCCGTCAAGTTTTGTCATGCCATTTTCAAATAACTCCAATCTCTGCACGGGTAATATTTTCAAATATTCAAAAGACCAGCGATTAATTATAAATACAATGCACGCGTGCAAATACGTTGAATCAGACGTGCCAACTGAAAAACTATTGATACGTGTCTTATATAATAAGTCGTATTATTATTTTTATGACAATTCTATGAGACGAGGATTAAACACATAGGTTTCGTTCAATACAAACGGTCAGATAACTATCTATAAAACAAATATATATTTATATGTGTATGTGTATGTATTACGAACGTGTGTACATCACTCATACACACACATTTATATATATATATATATATATTCGATAAAATGAGATCGATGTGTGTGCGTGTATGTGTGCGCAGTGTGATTCCCACGGGTGCACAGAATGAGCAAAACGGGGCGTAAACGCAAGCACATGAATATTAAGTAACCGTTTTTAATTATAAAATTTACCGTTTGCACGGACTTCCTGGGTCGGTGTCAAAAGTTAACTTCCCCGTTTATGTGTGTGTGTGTGCAAATGTTGTATGCCCCTATTGTTCGTTTACCCCCGGGTGTAGAGGTACCTATATCGATATACGCTGAGTGTGTGTGTGTGTGTGTGTGTGTGTGTGTGTGTGTGTTTGTGTGTGTTTGTGTGTGTGTATGCGTGTGTGTGTGTACCTATACCGAAGCCTGCAGTGCACGCGCGTATATAAAACGGGCATATAAACACATCCCGCTGCAGGTGGCCGGCGCAAAACCCCCCGCGAGCACGACGGCCCAGGGAAAACCACCTGACCCCGAAGACCCCTATTAAGTTGACACAGGTACTGGCTATAAATTTCACCATTACACATATAAATATATACACAATATACGTATATATGTTTAATGCATTTATATCAGGGACCCATATGTAAGTGCGAGTAATAAAATATATAAATAAATAAAAATATATATATATTATTTGTGTGTATACTGCAAACGTCTGTAAATTTATTATTATTATTATTTTGTATTTATTTATTTATTTTTTTTTTTTTGTGCTCGAGTGTTTTATTTTACATACTCATTATGAATTATGCGCTAGCATCGTCGTGTAAATAAATATACGTAAGTACATGAGATCTCGTTACAGTCGAAATCGTCGCCCTCGTACGTACACGCCTATACACGTGTATAGGTACTACCTGAATTTATCGCGATCGTTTTGGCGTCTCGTGAATCCGTGCGGCGGTATATCGTCGTCGTCGGCTAGAGGAAACGAAAAAGTTTCACCAAAAGTCGACGCGTGACTGCCACGCTTGGGATTTACTTCGCGCGCGCGCACACGACGACGTGTTCTCACACCGGCGAGAGATCGTGTCGTCACGACGCGACGTGTTCCCGTAGCGAAACAGCGACGCCGCGGCGTATTGACATATTATCCTAACCACATAATAATATGATGTGTAACGTTTTCGAAAAAAAAATTCACTTTTTTTCCCGCCTCCGTTCGCGTACGTTTTAACATAATGCACACCTATACCGTTTCTTTTCCGAAACGCTGTTTTCACCGCGTTACGTCTTCCTAATGCGTTTACAAAACACACGTGCTTAAGTGCTCGAGGCACGACTCCGAAACGAGAACGTTCGGTCGACCGCGGTGAGACCGCATTGGAAATGTACCAAAGTAATTCGATCGGCGGTTTCGGAGGTTTTTTCAATCGCATCTTTGGACGGAGCACGAACGTCGGTTATATTATACCTAACTAGAGCGCGGATTTCTATGCAATTGCATATTTGTTTCCTTTTAATATTTTTAAACCTTTGTCAGTCATCTCCACGAATCATCATAATTTGAAGCAAATGGTGAAATTTTTTTTTGCATATTTCTGCGTATTTCAATGTAATTGCATATTTTTGCATATACAGACAAAATTCAAAATTTATTGCATATTGAAGCGAAAATTTAAAAAAATGTGTAAAATAATATTTTGTCAAGTAGAAAAATTAAAAAAAAAAATTTTATGGGCACGACATAAACTTAATCGCTCTGCTGTGACAGCCGGTTATCGGAATACCACTGTTACATCGACGATTAGAAAATAATTAACAAAAATAACAAAGTAAATTTTAAATATAATTGAAGATGGTACTGTTATCAATGATATAACATTTATATCAACCCATTTAGCATTTTTAGTGATAGTCATAAAAAAACTGGAAACTCAAAATATGACTTTACATGAAAGCTTTTCAATAATTGACGAAACGAAAGAAAAAATTAATTCTATTCCTGGACCGAAAGGTGCAACACTTACTGCAAAATTAAATGAGATTTCCAATAAAAACAAAGGTCTGGAAATTCTACGGAAAATAAATGCAGTACTATCTGTCAAAAACGTTCAGCTCGAAGATCTTTATCAAGACCCAAAAATACTAAGTTGCTTCAAATATGCCCCCACAACTTCGGTTGACGTCGAACGTTCGTTCTCGGTATTTAAAAATATGTTAACTGATAAACGTCACAGCTTCACTGAAGAAAAACTTGAAATGCATATGATTATTCATTTTAATAATAAATACAATTTTAAAAATACAAATCAGAAAATTCCCCAATTTTATTTTTAGTATTTAAGTAATTAATTATTATAAGTAGTTTAATTTGTAAATGTTAAATAAATAAAAAAAATGAATGAAATGAAAAAATTAACTGCATATTTTTTGCATATTTTCATGATTTTTACTGCATATTACGTATATGGCATATTTCGATACTTTTTAGTGCATAAAAATCCGCGCTCTAATTATAACCAGTGGTGTTATGGTAAAAAAAATTGAGGGTGTACGCGCATTTAAAAAAAGTTGACCATTGTGTATCTATTGGGATCAAAACTGATCTGATTCAACCGTTCAAAACGACGATCGCTTCGTGACTATTCTCGTCTTATGAACATTTCATATTCAGAAGCATAAACATTTTACTAAAACGAAAATTCATACTGTGTTTTATGCCATTTTGTTATTTGATTTATCTTAGAATTTAAAACTTTTTTCAGAGTTAAATTTATCATTTAAGAAGTAAAAGTAATTACTATTTAGTGCTTAACTTATACTAAATTATAGCTCACACGAACAGAAAAAGTTACATAAATTCAGTAACCATCTTCTGATTCGCTATCAATTTGTTTTAAATATATCATCAAACAAACATTTCAAAAAACATTTGGTTTTATTATTATTATTATTTTTTTTTTTTTTTTGTAAATCTGTTACATATAAGTTTATAAATTAAATTAAAACAAAAAATAAAAATGTAAAATACACAGCAAAAAATATGCAGTGGTCAAGTAGTTATAAAAAAAGATGTTAATTATTATTATTATTAAATAATATTTATTATTTAATCTATTTTTAGCTTTGCCTTGATTACATCAATGAACAATTACAAATATAAATCTATGTACTGATAAAAATTTACACCTATAATTGACAATATTTATTATTTTTTTATTACATTTTTTTTTTTTATATTACGGATTAGCTATTTTTTTAATATTATTAATATTATTATTTTTTTATGAAATATAATATGAGAGAATACGTGCGTATTGGTGTAACTTTTATAAAGTATACGCTAAATTACTAAGTTTGCCAGCGGGTATACGTCGTATTCCCGCGTATAACCTCCAAAACACCGCTGATTATAACTGAAACCTAAGAGGTTATGAATTATTTCATACATATAGAGGCGTCTTTGAAATCACGAACAAGGAAAACGGTGAAAATTTCCAACGAGAAATTTCGTTACACGTATACGTGTTTTATTTAAAAAAATATAAAACCGCAATACATCAGCGTGCACACTGGTAGCGATCGGAAAATAATATTTATTATTTCGTTAAAAACGGACGTGCCATAATATATAGGTGTATATATATATGTATATATGTTGATTTAACGTAGTTATCCGAAATTTTAATGGGACATTTCACTTGGACGAAACATTTGTGTTAAAATTGCAATTAATCGATCGCAAAAACTGGCGATTTCGCGGAATACTCGATTTACCACCGAAAAAGAGCTAACGCATATTATACGAAATAAATTTAATGCGAAAACACGTCAATGCGTCGCGGTAAAACATAATTCTCGTCTCGGTCGGAAAATAAAACGAGGAATTTTTGTGAAACGTGTATATATATATATATATATATATATTTTTTTTTTTTATAGTTTTGTCGCGAGTTTCGATTATGGGTGAAAATTTATAGGCATCAGATGTTTTTTCTAAAAATCGTTTCGTTAATTGTTTTCGGTACTATTTTACGAAAATAAAATTTACAACGATTCGTGTAATGACCGATTACTTGATTATAATATTACCGGTGTGGTATTTACACGGACGTGTACGAATGAAATATATTTGAAAAAAAAATTAATTTTAACGAAGACGCGTAAGTATACGTTTTTGGTTTAGTGTTTTTGTGTTTTATACATTACACGCGCCATACGTATCTTTCTTCCTTTTTGTTTCGTTTTCATTTACGGAAACGGCCGATTCTGATAGGTCCGCGAGTCGAAAAACAATGCTCGGGGTTTTACGACATCGTTCTTTTGTACGCGCTTATGAACCGGCGGCACTACTTTAGAACGTGGCGCATATTACGATCGGTACTATCCACAAATAGTGGCGCTATAATGCTTAAAAATTAAAATACTGGTTTCGTCGTACCTCTTTGTTGCTACTACGGTATAGACCAAAGGTTCCCAACCTTTTTGACTCTGCGGACCACTTGGAGAATTTTCAATATGTCACGGACCACCTCAATTTCGGTCTTTATTTTTCTTATTGACAAGAATGAATTTGTTTTACATATTTTAGAATTTAGGTCATGACTAAATTAAAACCAATGAAATTCATCAATATCAAGCTTATAATAATGTTTATGCTTGATAAATTTTGAATAAAAGTTTAAAATTATTAACATTTAATGCAAATTACTATTATGAAAAAACTGTACATCATAGTGGAATATTTATTATAGGTAAACTAAGTTGTCGAAAACATGACTAAATAACTAATGCGATTTCTCGAGGCTTAGGGTACGCAATAGTGTATATCGCTTTTTAATATAATATATCGATTTTTTACACCAAAACTCTTCGATATTCATGCAAGATTCAAACGTATCCTTACAGTTTTGATCGTTTTGCTATTCCATCGAATCTTCCTGGTTATCATCACGTACCTCATCGACTTTAACAATAAAAGTGTTTCGAATCATATATCGGATACTTTTCGTTTCGGAACCATTATATTCTGGGAAATACCGATTAAATTCATCTTTAAGCTTTTGAAAATGATGTCATACGTTTTGTTGGACCTTAACTGTGAGGTCCCAAAAAAAAAAAAAAAAAAAAATGAAATATTTTTAAATTTTGTAAGTATGGCTCACGGACCACTACACAATGTCTCGCGGACCACCAGTGGTCCGTGGACCATAGGTTGGGAACCTCTGGACTATAGACGAACCGTGATAATATGACCAGAAATCGTGGAGTCACGTGGTCGTTTGACGAAAACGTTTATGAAATAACCGTGCTTGTTTAAAGTCTCGCTCGCGAAAATTAATCATCCGTACGGTTCCGAGTGTTTGATACGCATACGTATTATATTATAACGACGACGAAGTCGTGAACGTGAACACTAATCGAACGCACTCAAAGCAGGAGCCTACCGATAATTTTGTTTTATTGGTAAATTTCACTTTGAACAATATCGCAGGGTTACGAGTACTAACTGCACCCGTGGAAATTTCGAATGATCGCGAAAAGATCTCAGCAGCAGCTGACGTATTTATTTCGCGTCGGCGATAACGCGGGCTAAACGAACACGTTACGTTTGAACGAATATACGGTTGAAATATCTCCAATAATATTGTTTTAATGCCGCGGTGAAAATAATATACGTACGAACGCGATTCACTTTGTCGAATCTAACACACTTAAAACGTCTGCAGCCGAACTTCGAAATAGTCATACGCGCACGAATGATTCAATATTCAAATCGGTTGTTGACAAATCGCGTCAGTTAGCATTTTGCCTATCGTCGTTTTCACTGCACGTCCTATACGCTGCAGGTTATACACTAGGGTGGCCCTTAGTCAGAGATGAAAAAAAAAATTTAATATTTTAAATTTGTCACCCCCTAATTTTGTTCATTACTATAAAAAAGTAATTTTTGTTAAATTTGATCATGCTTGTTCACCCCCTTCACGTGCCCCAAGGGGGCTAAAAAATGCAAAATAGGGGTTTTTTGTCGTTTTTTGAGTTTTAACAAATAAATATTTCACTTATCGGTAAAATTTATAGAACTTAAATTATAGATATTTATATTTTTGATGATAAACATATTTATACAATTTCCTGGTACACTCATGTATTTGTATACGTCGCGGAAAGAATTGTTTTGTAAGCTATTATCCTATCAGTCAATATTATATATACGTCGCAAGTGTTTTGTATATTTGTTGGCAACAGAAACGAATACGTTTCATACGTTTTGTCAGGCGCTGGTCGACAAAATTTCATCTACACGTAATTTGGCGTTTTTGTGAAAATACACGTACGGTGTCTACCTGTACATAGCATTTATGTTATATATATAGCTACGTTTAGGCAATTGCATTTTTTTTTTTTTTTTTTTTACAGAAAATATTAACATTCAAACCGCTTTTTTTAATGATAAATTCGTGTGTGCATATATTATTATATGTGTGTAATAAATAACTTAACTACTTCGTAATTTATCTACGCGTGTAAAATTTCTATTCATTTTTTGCAGTCCATAACGTTAAATATGCTTATCTTATATGAAGTTGAAAAATACGCATTTTTTCGACTTTTTTGAGGAAAAAACGAAAAAACGGCCCAAAATCCAATGTCTATCAGATTAAAAGTAATCATATTTTCAAGAACCAGTTGATTTGTGATCGAAAGACGTTTAAAGAACTTTTTAGCACTAATCTAAGTCATTTCATTATATGATTATTGGCTTATTATTGTTTGTAATTTTGTGTTCAGCGGCATTATGTTACGAACAAACGAGCATGCAGTGTATACTTATTGGTAAATTCTAAGTGGTGCATAATACCAGAAATTTCAAATATATTTATACACTAGGTAATATAGTTTATTAAGTATTGCAATAATTGCTATGAGAGAATAAAATATTTTTTGGTTTATTTCAATAACATTTTAAAATGAAATCTAAAATGCGAAACACAACTTTTTCTCGTATTTTATTCGCTTCATATGTACAAGTTCATTTGAAAAAAAAAACTGTAATAACACGTATACACAAACACAAACACACACGAGTTAAATATGCCACCGCTCGACTATCCGATTGGTTATATTATTTCCCCTTCTCGTTCAGTTTAGAATATTATAGTTCCGGGTAATTTTCGATAAAGAATAAATTATCATGTTAACGAAAAAGTATTTAATAGATTTCAATCAAACGCCAACATGGAAATTGTTGAATACAGGTGAATAAAATGTTTGATATTGTCTAATAATATGTTTAGGCGCAAGTCAACACGCCCATACAGCGGCTGCGTGGGGTGAAAAATATCGGTTAGCAATAACGATGACCGCTTTTATTTATTTTTTTTAATGTACACACCGATAAATCAAAATAAACGTCGGTAAACAAATATTCGTACGGGACAGCGTAGGTATATTGGAAATATATCACTGTGAACTAGGTTAATCAGTGATAACAGTTTAATTTTAATAACAATGACTGCAGTCTGCAGTTGTCCTCTACATCGTGTGTATAAGCTATGTGATTTCATGTTAATAAACAGTATAAACAGTTAATAAACAGTTTGTAATAAATGGCTAATAATCCTCAACACTGGATATTTCTCTCTTTTGTGTAGTTTTACGTGTCGTTTAAAGTCGTACCTCTTATTAGTATTATTGTGATAAATAATGATGAATGCTATAAAACTAACTTTTCCAAAATCATCAGAAAATTTCAAAAACCGTAACTCAGAGTTTTTTGTTTTTACAGCGTTTAAAATCGTTTCACGAAAATAACGGTCTACTTAAAAGTCAAAACAACCAACACCGGTATCTTGAATAGGAGACAAAGCATGCCCGGATTGTTAAAAAAATAATTTTTTCTCGTTTATTTAAAAATAATTATATTTAATCTATGCTCTTTTATCAAATTATATCATAAAATATATTATTTATTACTTAACTTCGAATAACACAAAATGTCAAATGACAAGAACAATAAACGCATGCGACATTTGCGTGTAAATAGTTTACGTTGTTTTTCATTTAAAAATTTACAACGGGATTTTTTCGAACTGTTATATTCGCGATGACTTGATATTCGATACGCATAGAAGGGGCCAGAAATCCGATTATAAACATGCTGACAAAACATTTAAAAGCATCAAATTAGCGTGACGAATTGATTAGCAGTAAGGGTAACAAACCTTTAAACTTAAATCCGTTTTAATAATACGTTTTATTACCTCTGTTTATATTTAATACTCGTATATAATACTATATACTCACTGCACAGTATTTAAACCGCTAACTACGCTCCGTATATGTAAACACGTATAGTTTTGAAATACTCGCACAGATAAATAGTTATAAACATTTTTGGCGAATTCGTAGTTGGATTTCGGTAACACGTACACTAAAAAGGCAAAACGGACTTAATATTGATTGTTTTAAAAAATTATCAAGAGCAGTTGCGACTTAGTTTTGAAAGTTTAGAGCTGTCAGAGATTCGAAACAAAACACGAGGTCTTAATCGAAAACACAGACTTTCCTCGATTAATACGAACAAATGTGTCGGTGGAAGGCGCGTTTAACACTACTATATTATAACATGCTCTAGCGACATCGGTTTATTATTCGATTATTTTAAACATTCGAACTTTGAATGGATGAAAAAAATCGCAGGATATCACGCACGGTGTAAAGAATTCGACACGATAACCGCGGTGAATAAGAAATTTTGAAAGAAAAAAAAAGAAACAAAAAAATTATAAACTATTTCGTGTGGAATGAATAATTCACACGCGTAATGTCCCGACCCCGCGAGTCCGGTGTGCATATAGGCACTATTAAATTTAACCGTACATTGAATATACCTACGTGTGTTTTATATATATATATAGGTATATAGGTGCGCACATTATCATAGGGACATGTGTAGTCGACAAAACGGTCGTCGGATGAGATAAAAAGTTTGAGTGCAATTCAAAACTATTCGACGGTTGCAAGTCACGAGCGAAAAAAAATTAAAAAAAAAAAAATTACGTCACGCGTCACGCATTTACACAAACTCGATGAGCACACGCTCGAGGAGATAGAACAAAAATTCGTTATTTTTAAAACTAATATCTGCACACACACACGCGCGCGCGCGTATTACATTATATAAGTCGGTGTACGTATATTGTGTGCAGTATACCTATAATATTTTCATAGGAATGCTACACGCGTTGTGTATAATTGTCGACAAACGGTGATTATTTAATAATAATAATAATGATTCGAGACCGGTCGGTCGGGAGAAATTAATTTACTGTCGTCCGACCGAATATGCACGGTGAGATTACTGTTTTTTTTCGTCACGGATGATAACAATATAATAATATTATCAAAAATAACGATTACAAGACGGTGCGGGTACTCACGTGAGATGACGTCAGATAAGAATCGTCGGACGCGTTGTCGCCGTCGTTTTGACGAGTGCCGGCCGCGGCCGAAGACGCGTCTAGTCGCTGCTGCTGCTGCTGCTGCTGTTGGTGCTGCTGTTGATGGTGCTGTTGTTGTTGTTGTTGATGGTGGTGGTGGTGATGGTCTTGCGGCGTCTGCTGTAGGTGGTGCTGGGACGCCGCCGCCGCCACCGCCGACGACGACGACGACGACGAAGACGACGTCGAAGACAGGGGCGGCGGGGGTGGCGGTGGTGGCGGCGGCAGCGACGGCTGGTGCGGCTGCTGGTGCAGGTGGTGATGGTAGTGGTGCGGCGGCGGTGGCGGTGGCGGCGGCGGCTGCTGCTGCTGCTGTTGCTGGTGATGGTGGTGGTGATGATGGTGATCCCAGTAGAAAGGGTCCATCATGGTGATGTGGCGCGGTCACGTGATATCACGTTTTGTAAAATGATATTTACTGTTATTTCGCTATTTTCGCAGCAGCGTATCGTTTTTTGTTTTTTTTTTTTTTTGTTTTCGTCTCCCGTGTCACGTAAACTGCGGTACACTTGTCGATCACTCGCGGCTCGGTACGGCGTGTATATATTATATTATATTATATTATATTCGCAGGTATTATTATCGTCGTCGTCGGCGGTTATTATTGTCGTTATTATTTTCGAAACGCGCGGCCGGTCGTCCGGTATCGCGTCGCGCGTCGAGTAGCGGCGGCGGCGTGGTCGTCGTTGCGGCGATTCGGGCGGCAACGGCGGTGGCGTGGCGGCGGCGGCGGCGGCGGCGATCGTACGCAGCACCGGCGGCGACGGCGGCGGTCATGACGGCTCGCACGCGCGCGCACGCATCGCGTACACGTACACGCGCCGTTGATGGTGGTGAAGGGTGCGGGGGAAAGGGTTGCGGCGGCGGCGCGGCGGCGACAAAAACAAATCGGAAACAAACGCAGTGAAAAACGCGAGAAAAAAAAAAAAAAAACAAACAAAAATAAATAAAAATATTTACGCGAATATAAAACGCGCTCGTATATGTATACTAGACAGAGAGCGAGAGAGACAGAGAGAGGGAGAGAGAGAGAGAGAGAGAAAGAGAGATAGAAAGAGACAAGAGGACTTCCTAAAAAAAACCGAGCGAAGAAACTTTGACGTCGATGACGACTATACTACGACGGCAACGACGGCGACAACGGCGGCGGCGGCGACGACGACGACGACAACGGGTAAGCACGACGCGCGCGACCGACGGACAACGTGCGTGTGCGTACGTGCATGTGTGTGCGTGTACGCGACGGCATGAACGCGAGAGCGTGTGTGCGTTTGTGTGAGTGTGTGTGGGAGCTGGCCCGGCCCCGTACGGGCGCGTGCGTTCCGCCCGTTGATAGGTTGATTACGTCACCATTCGCCCCGATGTACTATACACGCCGGCGGTGTATATAATATATATATAAATATACGTACACTTGTGTGCGCTCGCGCGCGTGTGTACGTGTGTGTGTGAGTATGCGCGCGCGGGTGTGTGTGTGTGTGTGTGTGTGTGTGTGTGTGTGTGTGTGTGTGTCTATGTACGTATATGTGAGTGTGTGTGTGATACCCGTGTACGTTTGGATTAACGACAAATTGCCCCGGGCGCCACTTTCCGCATAAAACAACCCCTAAACACTAAACCCACTCCTTTCTTACACCCCCTCCTCCCGTCAAGCGCCTCCAATATCGTGTTTATGTATATATATATATATCTTAGGCTTTGCCGCACATCCTTTCGCCACCGATTCTTTTCCGTCCCATACGTTTAGGCACATTTCTAGTCTCTGAATACCATACCGAAATACAATATACATACATACTTGTACATAAATGTGTTGTAACCAGCTTTTTCGGTACGCAAAAAAAAAAAATTTATACAAATTCCAAATTACACAACTCCGATACCGAGCGCAGTCGTATAATAATAATATTATTATTATTATATTGTACACAGTGCGTGCTTGAACGCTATTGTTCCATAATATACGTTTTATTCGTCTCAATCATATAAAATGAATATTTTTATTATGCACACTATTTGTGTTTCGATATTTTCGTTTTTACAAACGAGCTGCACAGCACTTAGCGAGTAGATTTTTGGATCTGAAAAATTATACATTTCGCGTATCACAGACGACAGTGTTATAAACAATATTTATTTTTACTGTGTTATTATAACGATATGACTATAAAGAGCGGATTTTTAGGTTCTTAAAACCTTAAAATATAATGCTAATATGCTTCAAAAATACCTTAAAATATTCTCTAAATATTCTTTAAATTTGTAAATATGCAAATATGATTTTTTTCTAAAATAGTTCAATAAAAACAATAAATAACTGTTAAGCGCCATTGTCTTGGTAACAGGTAAATGATTGAATATTTAAAAATGTAAATCAGTTGATACATAGCTATATAAATAAAATAAAATAAAATTAAAAAAACATAAGAGTTTATAATAAATAATAGATAATTTGCACCATTCCTTTGGTAACAGGTAAATTATTGAATTACAAAAAATGTTAATCAGGTGATACTGCATAGCTACGTAAATGTGATAAAATGTATTTCAAAATATTAAATAACTTTGCACCATTCCTTTGGAACATAACCAATTCGATTACAGACAAGTAGATAATTGAATGATTTTGAATTTTTATCACTCTTTAATGAAATTTTTTTTTTCCTAGAAAAAATTATTCCTGGCAAAATCACATATCGAGAAATTAACAAAATACATGAATTTTTATGAAGAATAATAGAATATATTCTAAAATATGAAAAATAGGCGAAATATTCTCTAATGTCCAAAATATACTTTAATATGCAAAATACATTTTTTTTCTATAAACTCTGTGATAGATAAATCGTTCACATTTTTCTCCCTCGTTAAGTTGCATAAAATCAATAAAAATATGTAAAAACCTAAAGATCCGCTCTTAAGTTTATGACCAACGGATCTGAAGACAAAGTCAACGTTTTTCAATACGCATTCAGTAGATAATTCGATACGATTGCATTCTCGTATGAACTTTTTTTATTTTTTTCGACTTGACAATGAGCCAACACTTCGAGCTAAGAATTGGCGGACGTATTATAGACTCAATAGTTGTTTTTAAACGCGTTTACCATTCTGTCGGGATACGATTTAAAATAATCTTATATAATATTATAAATGTATATTACAAACGTACATATTATTATAATGTAAAAGTATAAAGCGATCGTGTTGAAAAACAAAAAAGAAATGATACTTAGTAACTTTATTTTTATAATTTAACATAGGTACGTTTTTTTTTATCGCCGAAAAACGATTTTCAAAAATAAATCGTGAAAAGCCGAAGTAGATCAATAAATATTTATCCGTACGCGTACAGTAAATGTCTTTCTGAAAAGTAAAATTTTGATTCCTATGGGCAATTTCGTTAATTTTTTTTTTATTTTGCTCAACGTTCAGATGTATAATCCGGTAACCACCCATCTGCAACTTTGACCTAGAACGAGGGCATCCGGTACGTGATTGGTACAAACATATATATCTGCAACGTCGGTTTTTTTACTACCCTTCGATACTTTTGCTTCGCGAGGGGAACAAAACACCATAACGTCCAATTTCCTCAACAACACAAAAAACCATCATAAAACGAGTTCTATTGTTTCCTACAGAATTACGTCCGACAGCAAAAAAGAAAAAGACAAAAAAAAATATATATAGGTACTTCTAATTACATTACATATTCGTTTGGGAAAATTAGACAATTGTCAATGCGAATATTACTAAAGTGTATTTTTAACTACAACACGGCCGTGAGTGTGAATTTCACGTAAAATCAACAATAAACAATAAATTATACAACGATTTTTTTTTTTTAAACGCGATGAAACGATTCTATATCATCGCACATGTTATTTGTATACTTCGATCTGAAAACTTTCCTATTTTCAAGTCCGTGTAAAACATCAGCGTTAATTAATCAGGTGTTAAACACATAAAACACAACACCAAGACATAAATCGTATGTGAAACTCCGTTTAAGAATTTAAACGAGACGTATTAAAAGGACTGCACGGTTTCGAAATAGTATGTGACTCCGATATCCGTTTTCTGGAACCGGGAATAAAAATACTACTACAAATCACAAAACAACGTTATACGGTACGAAGACGACGACGTCGTCTATTCAGCGACCCCGTACGTCCATCGTCTTTTCAATTATTACATTGTGATTTATTATTGATTTACACATTGACGAAGAGTGTTTTTCTTTCACTTTTGCTCTTCATATAAGGCGGATCAAATAGTCTGGATTGCCCAGGCAACGCAACTATCGCCGTACACAACTACGTATAACCCAAAACATTGATAAATAGATCCGTATGGATAAACGGTAAACGTAATTAGATTTTGTGTTCGTACGAAATTACATTTTTTCTAAAAAAACATGGACGTGTGCGTAGATTCCATCAAGTATATATTGTCTCAATACAGGTTACACGTGTTGTGTTCTATCGTAGGGGGGGTGATTTCACGGTCGTGGCGGAAAATAAGCAGCGACGTCAAATAGTCTGATTTACATAAGTACGTAACTGTTCGTCGTCATTCGCGTGTTTCGCGTCGCGTTCAATTATCGATAAACTTATTTGGATGAAAAAAAATGCACGAACACGCCGTGGTGTAGTTTAGTTATTATTATTATTATTATCGGACACATTATATTCTGCTCGTTCGAGTCGAGGCATTAGTAATCACTAAAATTCGATTAAATGAAAGTCTTTTTACTTAGTTTTGTTTACGTCTGGAAAAACTATTGAGATGAAAAAACAGACAACCTCAAAATATAATATCCAAAAAAACAATAAAAATAAACACCATTATAAAACCAATAGACGTCGATTCCCTCGAAATTCAGAACGACCATAAATGTTTACAAATTAAAATATTCATCATTACTCCTAGCCTATGCCCTATATATAGATGATTTTCGCATCTTTTTTTTGGAATATCATGATGCATTTCTAGATTAAAATTTGTTTCAATAACATATGAATCTAAATAATTTTTATTTTGAATTTTTCGTTTTTTCATCAATTTGTACTGTTTTTCATCAAATGATCACAGATTAATTTTTTTTTTCATCATATTTATATTAAAAAAAAAAAATTACAAAAACAGCAAAAATTCTTGAAACAACATTTTGAAATTGTATTCTAGATAAAATCCAGTTTTAAAATCTAAACTTAAATGAAAATGTGTAAGCAAAATACAGCTATTAATTTGAAAATAAAAAACACTCTACTAACCAAAACAATTTTATGAACGTTTTAAAGTTGTAGAATTAAGATTGTTGATTTGTAATATCTAGGCATTTTTTTTAGGGTTTTTTTGGAGCACCTGAACTCTAATCAATACCTTATCGAAAAAAAATGCAATATTCCAAGTTATTTAATTTTACCTTAGTCTACGGAAATGCTAATCAATTTAATAAACTAAACAAAACACGCAAAATGCGATAAAATGTGAACGATAATATGTGGTTCATTCGCAATAATTCATTTGCGAATTCTTTCATTCGAATGTTTAAATATAAAAACTTTATTACTTAAAATTACAACTTGTAAACATATTTTAATATAGTGTTCTATGAATTTAATGTATGTAAAGTATACGTATATAACCAACTTAGAATGTTTTCAACAGAATTCAGTAAGAATAGAAATGATTATTTTAAAATGTAAGAACAAATTAATATTTTATTAATTTTATACTGTTGGATTCGAACATGGTTTATCAGCGAAAGAATGTAATAATATATCGTATCACTTAGAAAAGACATTAAAAACACAAACATGGCGAGGATAAAAATAAACATAATCACGATTCTCGTCTTTCATTTAAGGATTTTACCAAGGACATTCGTCTAGACAATATAAAAACGATAATTCGAAAAGAGGAACGCGACGGCCAGAAGGGTGGGTGTAGTATATGACATTTTTTCCTAAATGTTTTTGTAGATCAGAAATCTAACCTGTACACCATACAGGGCGGGTATAATAACGGTGCCGAACAAGTCGAATGATTTTAAGAACCGTCCAGTATTTTTTTTTTCTTATTTAGAAAATAAGCCTCGGCGTCTATGGCCATTGGCATACAAAGGTTTTTAAATGTTACAAATTATTTACATATACATGTTACGAGGTTATGTCTTACCTATGTCTTATGTTGTTTGGGTGGAATGCCTCTGATAAAGTATTTGAAACCCCTGATTCTCGTTCGTTCGTTTCTAATGAACGACATTCGGTTATGATGTGTTTGATTGGGAGGTGTGTACCGCAACCGGCGCATGTAGGTGGGTTTTCCTTTTTCATCAGACGCGTCCAGTATTTGCACATTTCATCGAAGCGTTAAAATCAAGAACGTACGTATTATAATACACGTTCAAACGAAATGTTTACGAGCGAAATCGTACGGGATTGATGTTATCATTTACTGTAGCCACGATATTCGTTCAAAACCTATATATAACACAATATATAACGGTATGAATGAACGAAAATCACGTCATGCGACATGATATTATTATGTATTATTTATCGTGTAATCGAAGTACAAAAAAAAAAAAGAAGAAGAGTTTAATACAAATAAAAGCGAATAAAAAAAATAAAAAAATTCAGTCGACGTTGTTTTGTAGGTATTCCATAATATATTATGTATACACGTTTATAATACGCGATTACTAATTCGTAATAAGATTTACAACTGTAAGTTGCAATCGTGCGTGCGTATTAAAACATAATTGGGACGTTATAAAACATATAGCTGTATATGTATACGGTAGCACCCGTATATGTATTCAGTAATAATAATAATAATTATTATTATTTGAACGACCCTATACGTGTGTTATACATGACGTGTCTTTGCAGATACATATTTACACCTAACCGATCAGGTTTGACCTATGCGTACACGCGCACAGCACCGTAAATCTTGGACAGGGAGGGGCACGATTTTAAAGTTAAGGAGTTCGAAAACTGTGTCTTTTGAAAATTTTATTTTCGACCTGTAGCGAATCGGAGCGGCAAAAAGTCCATCTAAAACGATACGAAATGAAAATGAAAATGTCTAAATCGTTTCCGAAGGGGGAGCAAGGGATAAGACGACTTTGGGATAAACTCATTTTCTTTTGCTTTTTTTTTTTGCGTTAGTTTTTCTACGATCTCGCTACGCGTTTCTCTATTTACCCTTCGGCGACAGTGGTTCGAAAAACGTATCCGAGATCTTAGCACACCGTAAAATGACCGTACATACTTCATAGTTCACACATACATGCGCGGTGGCTCCGTCAACAGTTTAAAAGTGAAACCGCATGCGAATGTTCAACAGTTTTCTTGTGTATTATTATACTACTCGCTACGCGGTGTACATACACACACACATAATATATGTACGGTATGCATATTTATATACACATGTATAATACGTTGCTGTACTCATATTTCCACGCAAACGTCTGAACGCGAGAATAAAGTACGAACTGCCGAGGCGCAGCATTAGGCGGGGACTTAAATCCTTTTAAAACTTTCTAGTCCCGTTCCACCCCGACCATGTCCTCCGGCCTTTCTTCTACTTCTTCTGCGTTGGGTCTCTCTCTCTCTCTCTCTCTCTCTCTCTCTCTCTCTATTTTTCTTTGTCCCTCCTCTCTTTCTATATATATACGTATATGTATCTCCCTATTCACCCGTTGCCTAACGGCACCTCATCGTACACTTTCAACCCCCTCCCTCGCACCTCTCTCTACCACGATATTTACCATTATTACTATTGTCATAATTAACCCGACCCCGCGCGGCGCTCAACAGCGGTATTCGGCGTGCAATATATAATATACCTACGCGTGCTCCAGTACACGTTCGCCCCAGGTGTCTGCAGAGCGTATAATATACATGTATACATTTATTCATGTGTGTGTGTGTGTGTATGCTACGTAGATTACTAGTGGTAATGATACCCTCTTCGGGTGGTGGAGAGGGATTGTATCCCGTGAAAATGTACACACACACACACACACACACACACACACACACACACACTCATACTCGTATACACGTGTAGGAGTACGCGCATGCTGCACGAGCGAGCGCCCGCGCTCGCCAAGTTGAATTTTACGGTGGTGAACTTTCGCCCGGGTTCCACCACAGTCGTCGCGTTGTCGACTAATTAACATTTTATTCGACCCGCCCGCGTGTGCCCGCGGGCCATCAGCGTTACCGTTGTACTTTCCAACATTGTAATGTAGTGTATGTACATATATATATAGTATGTACCTATACGCGATGAAAATACACCACATTACCGCCTGCAGTTATACTTGCGCGCGCGCACACACACACGCGCACACACACACACACACACACACACACACACACACACACACTCACGCACACGCACACACACACACACACACACACACACACACACACACACACATCATACGCTCGCAGAGTATGGGTAGATATAGAGGTGTGTATACAGCGCACGTTGGTGCGCTCGTAATATTATATTATACGAGTACAAGTATATTATACGTAACTCTTAATAATAATAATAATAATAATAATAATACTTTGCTCTGCCAGTTCGGCCGCGCTTCTTCTTCTGTGAATATTACTGGTATCACGCGGTATTTTATACTGTGTTCTCGTATACCTACATGCCGCGCGCGTGCCCTCCGTACCGCGGCCACCCACCCCATGGAATCCGTCTCCGCGCGGATCTTTATTTCCCCGGAGCGGCAGTAAATATATTCACCACGAGAGACTACAACGACGACGACGACGCCACCGCGTCCAGACCACGGCCGACTGTAGTTGACGACGACCGTAATACGACGACGACGACGACGACGACGAGGACGACGTATATAATATAATATAATACGTCCGTGTCGTAAACATTGGCGGCACACCACGCGGAGGCGGCTGCTGCGGCGCGGCGGCGGCGGTCCTAAGGGCGAAGAAGAAGAATATTGTCGTGTAGTACGTCGTCGTTATATATTTACGTACGTGCGCGGACTTATATACATATACGATGTATAAAATATATATATACCTACGTGTATTCATGTGAAACACGCCGAACTTGTTTCCAACTGCGCGTGTACTTGTACACGAGTGTGTGTGTGTGTGTGTGTGTGTGTGTGTGTGTGTGTGTGTGTGTGTGTGTGTGTGTGTGTGTGTGTGTGTGTGTGTGTTACATGCCATCACGCGCAGCAGCCCTCGGAGGAAATCGTTGTCACGCGTGTCAAAATATATTACGGTATGAAAAATTCGTAATAGATGTGAAAACGTTTCACACGTATACACACCGTACGAAATTTGGATGCCACGAGTGCAGAAATCGCTACACGCGCATTTCGGAGACGTCCGAACGAGTTTCCATCGTGAGCGGTGTGTGTGTGTGTGTGTGTGTGTGTGTGTGTGTGTGTGTGTGTGTGTGTGTGTGTGTGTGTGTGTGTGTGTATGCATAATGAATATTTTATTATATTTTAGTAAATTAATAGAATGTCTACGTGCGTTTGCATGTACGTGTGTGTGTGTATGCTCACGACACCTATATACATGTTGCAACGCATATGCGTATGTCGTGTTGTCACCGCTTTGGCTGTACAGGTAACGTATATCATATAGATGGGTATTGATTAATCGATATTTTTGTAATCCGAGATAACGTGTAATAATAGTACACACGATTTTGTAAAATATACAAAAACGAATTTCCCGTTCTGTCGAATATCCGATTCTTGTTTTTTACGACACTTTGATAAACATTATAATGTTATAAACTAACGCGATCCGGTATTTAAGTGTGTATGGAGGGACGCTTAATCGCGCCCGTCGACATAATATTATCATCTCAACTGTCGGTTACACAAACGCTGTACACGCATTCATAATCACTTTAAAAATTTTAAAAATTATTATTTATTTTTAATACCGACCTAAATATTTTCAGTGATAAATGGCATATACACCTCAATTAAATTAACTGCTGACTAATATTTGAATCATAACAATATCATTTTAACCAAATTGTAGCACATAAATTCAGTAAAATTACAATAAACATATTTTGGACCCCCCCCCCAACAAATTATTTCTGGTTACATACGGCCTTGCATACGACGAACACGTATTAGTTCAACTAAAAACATTACTCAAATTGAATTTGTGAGGCAATTGTCATTCAAATTTTTTCCTACTTTTATATAGACTTATAAGTTATACTGAATAAGTTAATAATTTATTGACAAAGTCGAGATAGAAAAATTCAACAGATTAGTACCGACATTATTACAACATTATAACAGTAATGTTGACAGTCTGATGAAATGGGAAGGAAAATATTGGTTGTGAATTGGTAACATACATTTTAATGTAAAAATACTCGGGACGCAATTCACATAAAAAAGATAAATTGAGACGCAACTTACTGCAGTCGACCGTTTGAACGCTCATACGACTGACATCGTTTACATTGAAAGATAATTTTATGATTTTATTCACTCAATTTGTTCAATTTTTAGTCCTCTTGAGTGCACCTTAGAACTGGTTACTGTTCAAAGAAACCGATCACAGAAGATTCTCGATTGTCCGCGAACCTCTACGCGATTTGATAAAGTACAAATTATGTAGGTACGTGCGCGCTGACAATACCGTACGGCGTACAGTATACGTATACACAAAAGTAATTAAAAAATAAAGTATGAGAAAACACAAATAAAAATTTAAACGATTACAAATAAATAGTAATACCGTGACGATGTAATGTGAACAAAATACGTGAAAATCGTATTCGTGTTGATTTCCGGCCTTTTTCGCCTGATTGCTGACTGCACCGCCGCGGTCATCACGTCATCCATTTTCGCGAACGATCGGGAGTTATGTGACCGTGTTTAAAAATCATGGAAGAGATAATAAAAAAGGAAAACGTGGTTTTCAATGCAACTTTGTCATAGCGTTTTAAATCGTAGCCATAATAAATTAAATGTTATCTATTATAAAGGGATAAAATCGCATTTGTCAAATCCTACAAAAACATGGGTAAGTACCTCGTCGCTACCTTATATTATTCATACCATTCAGAACGTTATTATTTCATGTTTTTTTTTTTTTTTTTTTAAGTAATTTTATTTCAAATCCCCCGGGGAAAACAACAATGTAGACCGGTATACCGTCTAACCTATACTGGAAGTCATTTTATTTTATTTATTTATTTTTTTTTTTTGCACCGACAATTTATTTGACCAAGTGAAATATCGTTTTCCGAACACAAGACACTCTGCACCAGCCGCCCCATTTACACTCGGAACCCGTTGAAGTATTGCCAATGTCCTTTTCCTGTCGGAACGGTGCTGCAGTGTTGTTCTCCTTTTTTTTTTCTCCATATATTTCTTTTTAAAACGACACTCCATTTTCATGGGCCATAGAACAGTATATATATATATATATATATATATATATATATATATATATATATATATATATAAACACGCACGTTTGTGTATTGGTATATAAGTATATCTATCTATACGCGTACGATATATTACTCCCGCGGTAATCCGCGCAAATTTCCGTCGATTGTCCATAAAACATAAAAAATGCGTTACACGGGTTAAACAACAAAACGAACAGGTTTTTCGAATTGAAACGAATAAAAAAAAAAAAAAAAAATTAACAAACTACTGTATATCCATTACCAGAAAACACATAGATGATCGTAGGCACTCTGTTTAACAAGCCGGTCCACATAAAAGCTACTATACGAAACGGTTTTTAATCGAATTGCCGTGTACCGTCATTTCCTGAGTGGAACGGGAAAAGCGGTCGAATTTCCTGAAAACGCGCGTTTCCCAGTGTGTGTGTGTATGTGTGTGTGTGTGTGTGTGTGTGTGTGTGTGTGTGTGTGTGTGTGTGTATGCAGTGTATATATACACCTGTTTTATATGTGTCCGTGTGTGTAGTGTTTTCCGCAATGCGTTTGTTTTACCAACACACACACACACACACACACACACACACAACCATGGCGTTTATTTGTGTGTGTGTGTGTATATAGATATACTTATAAACATATATTTATGTACTCGGCACGTATTATATTGTTTATACGTCGGGGCGTTTAAAACAGTGCGACTGACCGTTTTAATATTATTATCATACCGCGGCCACTTCCATTGTTGTTTGTACGGCGGCCTAAGGACGATTATTAATACGATATTTTCGACTATTATAATGCGCTTTCTAGGTTTCCGTATAATATAATACACATAATAATAATATATACCCTTAAGAGATATATCCGGACAAACGAATGTGCATGTACGATGTATAATGGCGTGCATATAGGTTAAGCCAACGGGTATAATATGAGTAGGTATGTATACATACGATATACGTAGTAAATAATAAAAGTCGGCCTCCGTACAACATCAAAAACATTTAACTGAAAACATTGAGCTTATATACCGTTTAGGTATTATTATTATTATATTATTTGGGCCGACACAACACCAGTGCAGCATATCTATATAATATACATGTACATACAAATACACACACACACACACACACACACACACACACACACACACACACACACACACACACACACACGCATAGGTGCTACACTGCAACCCTGCTTGGCTTTTCAAGGATTTGCCCGTATACAGTATATAACATAAACATTATGCAAATGTCGAATGAACATTTACATGTATGAATCGTCTATACAAATTAAAAATGTAAACTCCGCCTTGTAAGCTGATTTTTTTGACATTCGTATGACAATTAGAGTTCTAAAATTTCATGAAATTTATTTTCTTGAAGTATTTCGTGAATATAGCCTGAACCAAATTATATACACTTATACAGTTATACTTATACATAAAACATACTTACTATTCATTTTTAACCCTTGCATTTGTGAATGTTATCTATACACTTATTTTTTACATAACAATATTATTTATCTATTACAGATTTTACTTTGTTTTCCCAAAATTATTTATGAAATGATATTATCTCTAAATAAGTACAAAAAATACAATATTAGACAGGTATCTACTTTTAAATTTAGTTTCTAATAAGAAATAATATGCTAATTGTTCCAAGAATTTACTCTTTACTACTGAACAAATGTCATGTCAATAAGACAATAAGTAATCATTACGAAATAACGAACTATTATCAAGTAAATACAATTCTTCTAGCTCCAAAAATCATCAATAGTTACAACCACGGTCTTAGAAGATATTTTGTAAGACCGTGGTTACAATCTAAAATTTATAAAACTCAATATGTTTTATTATTTGGTATCTGGTATAAAACATGGAGCCTTCACAATACGCCGTGTCACATAGATTTTTATAAATTCAGTGCGTAGGTAACAAAATAATTATTAGTTTATATTATGGTCAAACTGTAAGTCTATAATCAAGGAATGATAGAATCTGATTGATAACATTTCACTTATACATATCATATTATTATTTACCAACATCATGTCATGTATTGAAAAAAAAATTTATATTTCATAATTTCTTTGAAATATTTCAAGATGAGTGAAATTTTCAATTTTGAAATATTTCAAATTAAGAACCCTAATTACAATCGATATACGTGTCAGATATCATAATCACACGGGTAACTGTTTCATAACTAAAACATTATATTACTGTCCACTGGAATAGGATTTAAACGTAAGTATATGACTTATACGCTTATGATGAAACGCTGTAAGGATCCTAATTTTTTGACTAGGCTCGAGCTCGTCCGTGGGTCTTTTTAAAAAGTCCAACAATTTAACCGTGTCGATCCGGTGAGGCCGATACATTTTGTTTTTCTACGGCGTCACCAAACAAACCCGATATAATAGTTATTCAATTTTGTGTGTGCTGCAATGTCAGTATACGAATACAAACAATAAATCGAGTCCAACACATATTTTTAAATCTCGATCCGTGCTCAGTTCGGTCGGTCTTTTATTAAGTGCATAATGCGTCATTTGTAATGTATATGCAGTAAGACACAACGTCAATATAAACACAACGCGGTTATATTTCGAATCGGTACTCGACTAAAGTCAGCGAGTCATACACACGAAATCAATTTCGATTGGTCCAGTGTAATTATTCGTCTAATTTTTACCGTAGGTATAATATTTGCTCGACGGTTATTCGGCGTATTATTTTTTTTCGCCGTCCGACCGGGTAAAACAATCGTCGTCATTAATTTCACATAATATATATATTCGTTCAATGACTATTTATATTAGTATCGATCTGAAATTTACTCGAGCACAACGTTTTATCTCGTACCAACAGTCATACGTTTCCTTTGATAAAACATTAACTCGGGTGTTGTTAATTGTTATGGTTTCAAAATAAATCACTTGACATGTATGGTTTACATTTTATTATTATGAATGGTTTTTAATATCCTCCGTACAATAATTTATTACGTGTGGTGTGCCGAACACGGGACGATTACGAGTAAATCAATATTCCGTATTTTTCATCTATGAGAAATATTCTACAATTCGCGTTCCACGTTTTAGAGCTGAAAACACAATCACCACGGTCTCCGACGGTATAGTCATCACTCAACGACACTATCTCGTCGACAAATTTTTATAGCGGTGCTCGAGAATTGCCGTATTATAGGTTTTGAGACTTGTCGTACCGAACACAGAAAAAAAATGTAGGCATAATTTTTTCTGTTTTTCTGTTTTTTTTTTTTTCGTATATACGCGTCGACGTCCCACGCGTCGCGACGTATCTTGTAAACCTCGTATATTACACTAAGTATATTATAAAAATAACTAAATTAATCTCCCGGACGTGTCACCGTTCCGCCCGTCTCTCGATTCGCCGCGAACTCTATACCGATACGTACGTCATAAATCATTATACGTACAAGAGGTATTGGCCGGCTTCCTCGCCCGAGCCCCGCGTCGTATTATAATAATATTGTATACCCACCCGTATACCACATAACGCACGCGGCGCGCATTTCACTAACGGCACGAGCTAATAAATTTAATTATCCTTCGACTAATAAATACGTCGTAAATATATTATATATACGTATAGAGTACACGCGTTTATATCGGTTTGGTCTTTGACGACATCGCCGGTATTGTTTTGGATAAAAAAAAAAAACAATATGCAATAACGTCGACGGCAGTAATATATAACTATACGATATTACGGGTACAGGTGAATTTAATGACTTTGCGCGCGTATCACGTCGTATCATAACATAAATTATAAATGCCCGTGGACGTATACGTGATCTTAACGTATACGGGGTACACGAATAATATTATGTCTTAGGTAAATACTCGCTAACATAGGTTACTTTGCACTAGAAAAACTACCGTTCACATCAAAGTTATTATCTATTGTCAATCAAAAACTACCCTTTACTCTAAAGTTATCAACGACCAGTTGTGTCTTATGAGTGTGAAACGTGGTCACTTACACAGGGAGATGAAGAAAAACTTATGACTTTCGAAAGGAAAACACCAAGACGTACATATTATGGCCCTATCATAGAAAATGGTGAATACGGGTAAAAAGAACAAATAACGAAATCTACCAAATATTTTCAAAGCCCAATATCAAGTTATTTATAAGAGGCAAACGGTTTGAATGGGCGGGCATTGCCAGGAGATCCACTGCAGATATTGTAAAGAAGTAATGATTGGCACTATTGATGAGAAAAGACCTACAGAGAACGACGCAGGCAGAGGCGGATAAACATAGTCAAATCAGACCTTGAAGAATGTGCACCCGGATCAAAATTAGAAGAATATGTAGACAGAGATAGATGGCATCAAATAGTAGAAGAAGCAGCAAAGGTCCTAAATAGGCTAAAAAAAAAAAAAAGGTAAATACTCGAAAATTCAGCTGCGACGTCGTTATGTATATTTTATTCGTCGTCGTAGTCGTAGCCGATATATTCGACGTATTAATTGACCGTAGTAAAAATAATCGAACACAAAATATCGGTTGACGATTTCAGCCGACCCGCAGTCGTACGACGTGTAACATGCAGATACGATATCGATCGTAAGTCCGTGAACGACATTGTGTTTTTCGCTCGAATCGTACGTACGCGTTTTAATCACGACCCTCGTGACGGTAAACGCCGTAACGAGACGGCGGAAGGGATTGTTACGGCCCGCGTCGTCGCCCGTTGATCTTCTCGCTTCTGCGGCGCTCGGTTTCACCACGTGCGTGTCTACGACTGTGTTGCCCTGCCGAGTCGAAAGGCAGTCGGCAACGTTGTATCGTAGTGATTTCGAGAAAAATAACATTTTCCCGATACAGTAGTCGCTGCTTATTGCACTCACGGTTTATCGACTCATTCGTCTATTAGTAGACTCAAAACGGCCGTTCCCGATTTACACATATCCCATAGCACACAGCAAATAATTCGTCTATTCGACTCGCACGCCGGTTTATAGGGTCTTTTGAGAACCAGACAAAGAAAATATGTACTGCATACTTTATTGAAAAAACGCGATGTAAATGCGATATAAGCCGATGGCCGATGGTACGGTGATCGAACGATCGACTGACCTATCAATCAAACTTTATAACGAATGGTTAAAATATATTGACGACGAAGAAGTCCAAACTACCGAATTCGTTACCGAACAAGAGATATGTGGTAAAATACTGCAGTAAAAATGGCCAATAGAGAATGTGGCTAGTGATATAGTGGCGAAGAGAAACCTGATGAGAAACCACCGTTAACTAACCAAATGCTAGAAGCGCTTCAATATTCTATTTATAGATGGATTCAGTAAAGCGCCAAATTTTGGCGTATTTGAGCAACACAAATCCAACGAAGATATGATTATGCAGTTGGCCGAAGAAGGGAAAATCCAATCAACCCTAGATGGATTTTTATTAAACAATTTATTAGTCTTCACATACATACATGATTATTATTAATTATTATATATTTATATTATATTTTTAATTGCGTGTAGCTATAGATTTTTATTTTTATACATACCTTGAATCTCAATAAATATTTTTTAAATAAATAAGTTTTTGATTTTAAGCATTAAAAAAAATTTTTTTTGGATCGTTCGCCTTATCGACTCATTCAGTTAATGGGTTCAAATGGTCAGGTCCCAAAGTGAGTCCAATAAGCGGCGACCACTGTAATCTGCTGTAAAATATTATTATCGACACCATACACGAAATTATCATATGACAATAACGTAGTCAGTCACTAATCACTATCTTTTTTCTAAATATGTGTTCGATACTGCTAAATTTGAAAAAAAAATGTACCGCTTTAAATATTTTGTTGCTTATTGTCTTTTGACTTAGGAAGGCAGTGTATACGTCCGATATATATATATATATGGTGACCAGATATTTAAAAAAAAACTAAGTGCAAAGCCCATATGTATTACAATATAACATATAATTATATTTATATAGATAACATAATACAATACCAAATATAAAACAACCCCTAATAATTTTGAAACATATTTTACATAAAATATAATATATATGTAATCTTAATAATAATTAAAAATGTACCTTTATATTAATTGACTTAAATCGTGTGACTTTTTTTTAAATAACAAACTTTTAATCGAGAAAACATTCAAAAACATTAATACTTATCACATGTTATCATCTTTCAACCCAAATATTTAACTTACCTTCTTAATAAGAAATACGATTTATTATATTTAACAAAATAACTTATAAAATTAACAAATATTAATATTTTAAATAGTTTCGAGATCCATGCATTACTTCAAGTAAATTTGATCTGTTTTAAACTTTTTAAACATTTCGTAACACGCGTTTGGTCATTAAAAAAAAATCTAAAACTTTAGTATGTTCTGACACATCGTATTTTAACCAAAACATTTAACTTACCTATTTAATAAGATATACAATTTAATATATTATTTAAAAACAACTAACTTAAAAAGGAACTTCAGCCATTTATTTAGGACAATAGGACACGTCTTTAAAAAGAAGTACTGTCCTTATAAAATAAGTACGTCTAGTCACCATATTATATATAGATAAGCTGCTCTCGCTACCGTCTCCGGCGATACGTTTCCAAATTACAGTCATTATTTTATTATTATGGTAATGCAGCGGCGTACGTATATATGTATATACACACCGGTACGTTTTTCGTGCGTCGCCCGAGTGCTGCAACACTACGCCGCAGTGCCGGTAAGTACATGTACTCATATAAGAGTCGAGGAAGAACAGAAGCTAGACGATATTATCGTTACTATTATTATTATTATTATTATTATTTGATATTTGTATATAATTATCACCTGCTCCGGCGCGGGTACACCCGTGTAACATCCATTCGCCGTGCTCGTAAACATAAAAACCCGTCATCGTAATATATTTGAATACGTTATTATTATTATTATTATTACTACACGCCGTCGGTCGTTATCATTGGCATGATTCATCGTCCGACGTACACAACGTTTATACCTTATTAGGGAGTACTTACGTGTATTTCGTGCGATTCAAAACGTCCTGTGTCCGCCGCGGGTGCCTACAGCAGACCGTTTTGGAATTTGGCAAACGTTCCGGACCACTGATGTACATCAGACCGTGGACGTCGACGCGCGAGACGTGTTCCACTCGAAGCGGGGATGTTTTTCCAAGTGAATTCCACGCGGATATTATACTCGCGAGTTTTTCTTCGCTACGATTTATTCAAAATCAGCATTCGTGTGTGTGTATTTCTTTGAATTTATTTCATGACGTTTTTTTATTTTTTTTGTTTTTTTTGTTTTCTTTACGAATTCTTTACGACGAATTTTCAACCGGTCGTTTTTCCCTGCCCTCGATTTTATTCATCTCGGACAATTTGCCGTCGAATCATACGTCTAGATAATATATAGTATCTTTTGTACATTTAGAATTAGTGTTCTTCGTATCTCGCTATAAATCATCAAACAAAATTTGAAAATCGATTTCATTATTATTTATTACACGGTGTTTAAATTCAACGCTGGTGTTATTTTGTTATCTAAATTATATACGTATGTAATTTAAATGTAAAACACTTCTTTGTCTAAAGACAATGAATATTGTTACCCATAATATTATGTGAATCAAATACATTTTTATCGGTGTTATTATTATTTTATGCTACGCGTAGATATCAAATGCAACGCTATAAGTGACGAAATAATATGTTATGTAAATGCTGGGATTGATAAATTTCAACATATTGAAACATATCTCGAAATATTTATTTGTTTGCAAGAAGGTATTAAAATGAGCCCTGCTACAGCTTTGATACACATTTTAAATCCACCTTGAAATATTATTATAAAAATTATATTATGTATACCTACATAATAGATAAATCGCATTTCTAACACGTAAGTGGAGTTTATTAATTTTGGTTTTAATTTTCAAGTGATAATTGATATCGAGTGACACCTATATGTTATAGTATTCAAAACATAAGCAAAAATTGTTTTTGAAAATACGTTTGTGTAAAATCTAAGCGAAAATGTTTCATTAATGTTTATGTTTAACATCAAAATAGTTTATTTCGTTTAGGTAAGATAACATTTAATACAATGTGAAACGCGCATTCTGGAATAAAATTGGATTTCATGAATAATTCCATTGATCTAAACGTGTAAACTAATTGTCTATAAATACATAATGAGTAATGATGCAATTTGTGCATAATATACGTATAATATAATATCACTCGGTTGTTTACAAACTTTAAAAGATTCTAATTAAAAATATACGTTGCAGTTATTGTAGGTATAAAAACTATCAACTATAGTGCACATAGTCGCTACATGCTTAAAAAATTATACTTGGTATATTTAAACTTTATAGTTTCTACATATTATAGTATTTATGAATATTGTGTAACACATTGCAAGACTTTATAAAGAAGAAACGTCGAACAAAAAAGTATAACACAAATCAATACTTAATAAAAGAAACATTCTGACTTGCTGTGGAGAGAAAAAAAAAGTTAACTAATTTTCTAAAAAGAAATCATCAAGTATACTCGATTGCTTATTGTATATAAGAGCATCACTTTTGTGCGATGAGAGCGTGAGATAAGAATATTATATTCCGTAATATATCAATCCAATCGTTTCTGGTAATGCTGCACTACGCCCAAATCGGTAGGCGTATCTGACGAAACGTATACGTTTATATGTATGTGCCTTATAAGTATACCTACCACTCTTCACATGATATGACATGTAAATATAATATATATATATTATATATACGCACACACGTATATTTCTAGTTATTATAACGTTTTTGTTCTAAGACAGCAGTTTCGATGAGTGTATAATATCATTGTAAAATCAACGATCGACTGAAAATCTAGGTAAAATTACGCTTTTATTCTTCGGTGTCACCGTGTAGTGATTTTATTGAAAAACCTGTGTTTTTTCAATATGTTTTATTAAACTTTGAAAACGGATTTGAGATTTCACACGTCTTCCGTCATTATCGTCTATAATTTATTTCTAATTAACTCGGCATTGTTGTGTCCACATGCAGCAAAGAAGCGCTGAAAACAATTACACGATGACGTAATCTTCTGATTAATATTTAATAATATAATATATTCACACACATTGTACAGTGATATTCATTTTTGTATTCACACTGCAGTCGTTTCATTCACCGACGACGAGAATCGCGTTCACCAATGAATGTATGGCTTAACTGATATAGTTACGAAGACCTGCAGTGAAACAGTCAAAAAGCATTCGACAACTCGACCGGTAAAAACGGCGTTAATTTAAAAAAAAGACATGCTTCGCACCGTGAGATATTCTTTGCTGATCGGACTAGGTTATGGTGATGGGTGTATTGAATTTCAAGGAAACGGTAAATCATTTTTTTCGTTAATGGTTCAGAGAAAAGCTTCAGTATGAAATACACTGTTCATATTATGTATATATTTAACCGTATTTAGTCGAATCGTAAGTTGGTTTTTTTTTCATCAAAACCGTTTAAAACATATTTTTCAGAAGAAAAATAATTTTTTATTTAAGATTCAAAAATAGTGTTCTATCAGTACCCAAAGGTTCATAATGATTAGATGGTCCAATTATTTTTACAAACATTTTAAAGTTGAAAAATTGATGCAAAAATCGCATAAAAGATTACTTAAGCGCTTATTATAAGATAAATCCTGAGACTTGATTTTTGAAATTTTTTTAGTATCGTTAGTTAAGTGTATGAGTATGATTATATAACATTTTCAAAATTTTTGCCAAATACTAAAAATGCAGGCATTAGAGATAAACTTCAGCGAATCAAAGTATTTACTTAGTCCGAAAAATATCAAGTTTTTTAAAACTTTCCTAAAGTATGTATTGATACATCATTAAAATGAAAATTTCAAGTTTTTAGCATCATTACTTTCCAAGATATGACTAAATAACTAAGAAAGATTTGGTGAAAGTATCGTTTACGGAAAATTTTACCGTTTTTACGCGGTTTTTCGGCAGTTTTTCTCACCTCTGATAGGAGACTACACGATCTCTTTTAAGTACAATCTACACGTAACTGTCTATCTATCAAGTTGCTGGATGAAAATTTTGGAGCATTATTACCATCCGAAAACGTGATTAAAGAAAAAAAATAAATATCATTGTAGAACCAATAGATCCATTGCTTCACTCAGAATCTAAAAACCAAAAAAGATTTGGAGTCGGTCGAGTGCCGTTGAGAAATCGTTGAAATGATGCTACGTCGGTGTGGCAGTTGTAGATACTGAGGGTCCCACGATATGTTTCATACAAAATGCAATTGAACCGTCGAACACTGTACAATCGCATAAATTTGAATTTTTCGTGTACAATTAAAAAAAATTATAGAGCTATTATCTTATCGAAACTGTTTTACTTTCATTGATATTTAAGTAAGGTTAGCTAGTGGTTGGGATTTTCTGGACGTTTTGAACCACACACGTAAGTTTTTAAGTGAAAACTTAAAAATCATTCACACCCAAGGAATATACTGTCACTAACTGTACGCACCGAAATCAAGTTTCTTTACGTTCCCCCAGACATCGCATTTATTCACCGCATTTCCGGACTGTACCTATAGGAAAATCAATTTCCGATTTTCGTTTACACGGCAAATCCTTTACGGACGCGTTCTTGTATAAGTCGTAAAGCCCACTTATTATTCGATGCAGACGCGGAATCAAAGTTAAAAAATTTCCCTTGCACCGCTGGATTTTATTACAATACCTGAGTCACAGAAAAGGGTCTAAGTCCATTATTGTAACTTTTCAGGAAAGCCTAAAAACCATTTTCAACTACTTTTTATTTTACTTAAATGGCTGGTGTTAATCTGATTTAATGATTATACTAACGAGATTCGTTGTAAATTATAGGCTATAATGTTCTCAATAAGATTCATATATTTATTTTTAATTATAACTTTTGTTATTCTCTTTGTTATTTCCCAATATCTCGGTAAAAATTCGTCATAGGACTAAAATGAAAATAGGTAAAATGACGCGCGTCAAAATTTCACACAAGAAAAACGTGTAGAATATTAAATTATTTAATATTATACACTGTATAAAGTCTGTATTTTCACGTTTTGTTCGGTTTCATTAATGAATAGTGACAGCAGACGCCGACCGTTTATTCAAAGGTAAACAAAACAGTTTTAAACAGTCGAACTATGATAATTATACATTTCATCGACCTATTTGATAGAAACACTTTTAAACTATTTCGCTGCAACATAATTGATTATTCGTTCATAATATTCGAGCGCCTGATTAGATCAATAATTATTTTTCTCCGCGCGATTCTAATCAATATTTATCTACGCCTATGTCAAACTAGTAGCCAAACTAGGGATTTGCGGACGTACCGATTATTGCAATAACGGTCAAATTACAATGTTCGGACGGAATGCGACTATTTAATGATTTGCTTTTTACATAGGACGTTTTTCATTTTTTTTAACATTGTTTCTTGATACGTAAACATCGGCGTAACAGGTAGGTACCTAAGAATTACTATGAATAAATTTTTTTTTTTTTACTGTAAAATACTACTAAAAATACCTGATAAATATTTTGAATTCTGGATTTCTTCGTAATCATTTTAAATGGGTTTTTATGCATATTAATTACAATGTTATTGTTTTATCTATTCGTCTATCAGTTAAAAAAAAAGTAATAATAATAAGATCGTATACGTACCTATATTTCGATCGAACGTTCACGTAATTATTTTTGAAACAAGATTAACGACAAAGTAAAAAAAAAATAAATATTTATATATATATACAGTTATACAGGGGTACTTAAAAATAACAACCGAGTATTACGTAGGTACTTACCCGTTTAGTACACGAAATCCCCTTCGGCTGTTACATGGCTGTAATTATGTTTTAATTCTTCAAAGCGCATTGTACCTGTCCGTTTATAATAACGTCTGTGTCGAACGGACGGAATTGCGCGGAAACCGAAAAAGAGGGAAAAAGTTTATATTACTATTCTCGTATTGTATGGGCGGCCCGTGTAAACGTCATATATACCTACGTTATACCTACAGCGTGCCGTGCTGCAGGTCGAACGTAATATGCCGGACCGCATAGGTCATTGAAATATTCGCGACAATTTAAATTCATGATTAAGCGTGCAGTCGAGTATAATTCGCCGGAACGTCACGATACCCAAACGCCCTGTGAGCGTTGAATAATTCAAAATATAGGTATTTCGAATACAGTCGGCGATTATTCTTATTATCATATATTTTGTTTTAGGGTAGAGTCTCGTCGGGACATTCTAGGAATTCTAGGATGGAGAGTATAAAAATAATCAATTTTGAAAAAAAAATTAGAGCTCTTTATTTTAGATAAATTATCTGTTTATTTATTGAGGTTACATAGAAATAAAATATTTTTGATTTATTGCAGAAGTACTTGGATGGCCATGATTGTCAGAAGATTTTGCTTTTTTTGACAGTTCTTTCTCCCCTTTAACACATTGGTAGAACTCTTGGCAAGTCATGTTGTAAATAATTTGACACTATAAAATCGATTTCTTAGTCTCCGGAAGCAGGCGATTTCGTTCATCAGTCCGCTAGGCCGACATTAATGAAAAAACTCTTTCCACCGTGGCATTGTGTGCAGGGATTGCAAACAAATATTCGCATAATTTCAAAAGTTGGCATATTCATTGGTAATTTTCAGTTTCTTTAAAAAAATAAATCCATTTATCGTGATTGTTCTGCCATTGAATGTGATTGATTTTGATCCATTAGTCACAATTGCGATAACGACTTAATTGGATTCTAATCGTATACGTTTAGTAGTATAAGATTTGAATAGAACAAGTAACAAATTGAAAAACAACCTATTTTTGTTTGGGATTCATGAATCGCGGGACCTTTTGGTCTTTTGTCGGGACGTCGGGACAGAGAGCTCAATATCGGTGACAGTTCCGATATATCGGGACGCACGGCAACTCTATATTTGTTGCACATTAATACCATGATGTTGGAATGTTGTCGAAAATAGACGACTATATAATATATTAAAAATCACTAACTGAGGTCGTCAAAAACGTTTTTTGGTACTCGCTGGATAATATCGTTTGTTTTTTCGAAAGCGTATTTAGTATTGTATATGAAAGCACGACTGCAGTATAAGATCTTATATGCGAAGCGAAAAGGTTTAGTGGATTAGTTTTGCTGCGTGTGCGTTGATAACAGTAACATTCGTCAGCCGTCAGCCGTAGTGACTGACGGATTTTCAAATGTACAAAAAAAAAATAAAAAACCCCTGCGTAGTTTTTCTTGTTTGTGCATATAACATTAATTTCGTTTATACTTGAAATATGAGGAGTGTTTATCGACATTTTGCCGATACGTTCCGTCTACATACACGTGTTTTCGTCCAGATCGCCCCTCGTTAATACGCCACTGACATAGAGATGTAGAGTCCGTTGATGGTTTACAACACTTCAAATTTGTATTTCATAGACATTTTTGTACTTTGCAGAATAATCGTGTGTATAATATGACGTAGGGGGTCGACACGATAAACTGTGCACGAATATAATATGGAGAAAATAGAAACGTACACACTGCAGGTCAGGGACTAAAATTGTGTGCACTACGACACACTTTGTTTAGTACGAAATGCCAAGTGTGTAATACGAAATTAAAAAGTGTGTAATGAAAAGTGGTATTATTAGTACAATGAAAGAATCACCACTTGTTGGAGGTTGGCAAGATACTATTATTAACACTACAGATGTGTCATATATTTGATGAAACAACAATTAACTCGAGCCTCATACATTTTTACATTTCTAAATATAATATATTGATATTGTATAACTTTATTAAATATATACAAACGGTAATAAAAAAAAAGACTGACTGTTAGATTAGGTACCTACATACTATATTATTCACAGTTTGTAAATTAAACATTATCCATAATTTATGTAATATAATGAATGAATCATAGGTAGTGTTTTCAAGTTTGATAACATTTTATTGTAATGTAGTCTGTATTTTGTAGGTAAAAAAAAAAATAAATAAAAATTTACTACCTTATGCTTATGTGTATAGATTTAAAAAAATCTTTTGAGGGGTATGGGGGGCGTAGCCCCCCACAGTAAGTCCAAGTTTAATATACAGTGTGTAATAAAAAAAAAATATATATTTTAGCCTCTGCTGCAGGTATATACGTAACGTTATGTAGATGTACGCGTTTCACGGTACTCGGCCACTTTTGACGTTGTGTTCGCGTATAATGGAATACGATTCGCCGAAAATCGCGTACACGTAGGAATATCGTTCTAAAATTTGACGCGCGCGCGTCAAACACCAACCATGGTTATTGACACGGACGTCAGTTCGTCCGGCAGTTTTACAACGACGTGGACACGTGTGTCGTCGCCGCGACGCACTGTCGTACGGTACGTATAGGTACGCAAAATGTGCATTTCGATCATTCGATTTCGTTTCTATTACCCGGAGTACGAGAACACGGTTCGGCACTAAATTTTACATCGGCGATTTAAAACGACGCACAACGCGCACGTACGGAAATAATTGTAAAGTTACACCGATTGATAGCTGTTAAAATGTAATATATGTGTACATATAATATAATATTTGATGAGTGGGGACGTATGCGAATGATGTGATCTCGTATGTGTTCACGATATTCACAGACCGCAAAGTCGATTTGTCTACAGGTAAATACTGAGGGGAATCGTCCATTCGCGCCGAAAAATAAAAATAAATAAATAAATGAATAAATAAAAAAATTAAATCTGGTGCAGCCAAAACAAAAAATGTTCGTATTTACCCATTTGGCTGTTTTGCGACAAATTTACCAACGTTAACATTTTCCAACCTTGCAAACAAATCGTTGTCTTTACATATAAATTTCTTATACCTATTATATTTCACAAAATACCTATAATAGTTATAACTAGGGAACGGATTTATATGTAATAAAAATACAGAAATATGTAAATATATATGGAAGTATAATTTATAAATAATTTGCTAAAAGCATCTAAATATTTGGGGAAAAAAATTTAATTAAAAAAAATAAAAAATAAAAATTATTAAATTAAGTATAAAATATGTCATAAAAACATACAAATATATGGGGGGGAAATGTAATGAAAAAAAATAATAAATAAATAAATACAATTATCATAATTATAAAAATTATCAAAATAATTTGTTGCATTGAAATATTCAATTTCTTTGTGTTTAATGATTGTACGATTCCCATCTGCGTAGAATATTTCTTTTTTTAAGTTTATTGAGGAATTGAGTTGTAGTATTTTAGGCCTTGATAATCTATGCATTTTTCGTACCAAACGATTTTTTTGTGAATACTCTCTTCCGACATCAAACGCTCTATTTTCCTTTTTAGTTATTATATTTTTTTACTTTTGTTTAGGATTTGAAATTTTCAATTATAAATAGAATATTTATTTTTTTGTTTTTATGTAAATACTCAAATGGTGAATACTCTAAAAATGTACAGTAGTAACACCGCTAGTGACGGTGGAACAATATTAGTGAAGCATAGTAAAGGAATAGAAACATTCCGAGAGAGCTAGATAACATTTTTCTATGTCCCCCCCCCCATATCTGACCGTGCGTGCAGATGACGTGTCGCATTTATGATTTTACACTCGCATACCTACGCGGTTAGCTCGCTCCCAAAACGCGCGGTATCGAACCGATTCCAGAACACATCGAAACGTGTGATTGATCATATCATGTTCGCGTCGTCTTTGGCCCTTGGGAGAACGTTCACGACGGTCGAGGCTAGTGATGGGCTGTGGGTAAATACCCAACGGGTAAGAAATATATTTTGGGTAAATACCAGGGTATTTACCCACGTCATTTTTTCCTTTGAAAAATTGGGTATTTTTTTTTTAATATGGCTATACTGTTTTATCTTAAATTTTGTTTGTAACCAAGGTGGATATATATCTGAGACCTTGGTTGTAACATAAATATTAAAATATATTAAAATATCACATGACTACAATACACACACGGTAGAAATGTAGAATATAGATATACCGTTACGCTTACGGCATTAAGAATGCGTTGGTAACGCGGCATTAGTCTTGCTTTTACGCTTTTTTTCGTTAATGAAATTATTTGTTTTTATTGTTGCTTAAATTTGTGAACTATAAAACAAAATTATGGGAAGAAAAAAGGACATAGTGCGTAAATACTTTGAACAATTCATATCTAACGATAAACGTCAGTCATGCTAGTTTTGTCAAAAAGAGTATAATATGAATGTGAATAAAATGAAAGCACATTTACTTAAATGTTCAAATTGCCCACAACAAATAAAACAAAAATTTTATTCAAATACAACTTCTAATGTAACTGAAAATCAAATACAAACAGTTGATGAGTATGATGCTCATTTAGCTGTCAATTCGCACAAGCCTTCAACCATCAACAAATTTTTTGATCACATGAATAAATCAGAGAATGTAAGAAAAATTATTAATTTAAAAAAATTATATTAAATAGTAAGCTTATTTTGTTTATCATTTATTACCAATGTATTATTATTTAAATACAATATTTGTTTGTTTAACGCTAAAAACTTGGTACCTACCTGTGTAGCCGTGTAGGTATAATGTTTAATTATATAAATTGACGAAACATTTTTTTTAAATTTTACATTATTACATATGTATTTAAAAGGTACAAAAAATCAAAATGTTAAGGATTACCTATATGCTATATGAAAATTAAAACTTATAATAAATTAAGTACCTACATAAATAATATTGTATTCGTGGCTATTATAATTTATATGAATATACACAAATTATAATTTATTATTTTAATACTGGTGTTGTATATTTCATAATATTTTATATTTATAAATTTATAAACAATCTATGCTTATTAATTTATGTTTTTTTTTTTTTTTTTTTTTTGTACTTCTACTTATCATAATATTTTTTCATTAAGTAGATATTTAGGCTTAGTTTAAATCTATTTGAATTAGGTGACATAGTTCTCTAAAGTTGTTATATGATAACATTTATTAAACTTATTTGTTTAAATAAAAATTATAAAACTATACTTAATTTAGGTATTTTGGCTTGGATCACCACATTTTAACATTTGTTCGTTGATGAACAAAATTTTATTGAATATTTTTTGTTTGAAGTAATTACCCAAATTACCGGGTATTTATTTTAAATATCGGTTTAATAACTAGGGAATTTACCAAAAATATATTTACCGGGTATTTGTCCATCATTAGTCGGGGCCCCGCGGGAGCATCCGTGGTCGGGCCGATCGCTACGACGACGTGACCGCCTCAGCAGCAGCAGCGGCGGCGGCGGCGGCGGCTCGACCGTGCAGGCATTATGAGAACCCCTGCGGTCGACGTACGTTGCGACGTTCAGCCGCACCGACCGCCTTATCACAATAATAATACGCGATGTTTTGATAACGCTGCGTTTTACATTTTCTTATCGTTATCAACACGGATTGTTTTGAATTTCGATACGAATACGTTTTCGCTCTACAGTCTACACCAGTTGATGTGTTGTTGTTTCTCCGCGGTTTTCGGCGATTTTCTTTCCCGTCCATCCGGCTCTCGTCGCTCTTCACGCGGTTCGCGTACACCCTTCGACGACTCGACCCGCTCGTCCGCCGCAGCTCCTCGAACGGACCGCCGACCAATGGCCACCGTTCCGTACGACTTGAGTCTGGAGTCCGTCCGGGATTTCATGATCATGAACGGCGGCAAAGTCACCAACCACGACCTCGTCACCCATTTCAAATACTTTCTCACCAACCCGCAGAACCGAGGTAAGTGCGGCGGTGTTTCCAGATTCCGAATCGAACCGTCGTCGCCCGTCCGGCGTCGTAATACTACAATGTTTTTTTTTTTTTTTCGTTGTCCCTCAGCCGAAGCCAGACACCAGTTCAAAGAGATCGTCAACACCGTGGCCACCGTCATTCGCGGAGAAGATGTAATGTCACGCGAGAATCGCCATGTCGTTCGCATTCGTCGCACGCCGCGGTTACATGTGTTTGTTCTGCTTTCAGGGAGAAAAATATCTGATGCTCAAACGCCGTTTTCGCGTGGCCGGCTGCGTCGGTTTACCGACAGAACCGTCCATGAGCTCGGCTTCGTCACTGACGTCCCTAACCTCTTATCCCGGACCGACTTCCGTGCACCATTCGCTGTCACAAGACTCTCTCATCGACCCGCCCAGATTTCAACAGAGATCACCCATGGTATCACCGTCGGCTAGGTACAAACCGATATACATTTGGTTGAATAAATCACGTTTCAATGACCCGGTGTTCCGTATCCGTTTTGAATTAACTTTATAGGCAACCTCCTCCATATCGACCACCACCTTCTCCAATTGTGTCGCCTAAAGAATGCTCACCGGTCAAAGAGGCCGCTCCGCCTGTGCCTCCTAGGCGTAGGAGTTCTGAGAAAATTCGATTGATTGAATCAATTGATAACGTTACTGTAAATTCTAAGGATAATTATGTAAGTGCAATCGGTTTATGACATTTTTATTTGGTTTATTTTTTTGGATTTGTTACAAATTGCTTAATGTAGCACATCCGGATATCCTGGCTTTTTTTTCAGATATTATATGTTTTGCTTATTATATTATTATTTTGTGTTTTGCTTTTGCGTGTATATAATATATAGAAAGAAAACGATCAAGTCCAACAACCTCAAATCAGTGTGAAAGATCATACACAAAAATTCAACCGAATAGCTTCTGAAAATGCTTTACATTTAGCTAATCAACCTTCACCAAATAAGAAGAAAATAGAAAAGGTAATTTTTAATATTATTTATTTTTGCTCATTATATTCTATACGTTGTTCCAAGTGGCTTTTGTGTTGCTTAAATAACTTTTAAAATGTTTAATATTAAAAAATAAATGCCTAACATTTAACACTAAATTAATATTATTAGGTTATTTACTGTGGTGAATTATTTGAAACTGTTATCATAACTAATGTTTGTTAGTATAATAAATATGATTGGTACTTAAATTTATAATTTTGTATCTACTCATTGTATAAATACAACTATGAAAAATTAAGAAATCTTAAGTATTCATATGCATTCCTATTGTTTACAAGTTATAACTAATGAACTATGAATAATAGCCGTACAACATCTAGGTCATTTGTAGTATCATCTTACTGCAACACTTGTATAGAGTTGGTTAATGTACTGAAAGTATTAATATGATGTTATGTTTATTCGTAGAAGTATAAAATATTAAACAAATTTATTAGGTATCTAATAAATTAACTAATAATATTTAACTTTATATTAGTCAGTTAGTTTTTGGTGGAATCGTTATCCTTCAAAAATGATAGTTTTTTCAATACAATTTGTGCAACCATAAAAATGTCTTGAGCATCCAATTTAATATTATTCAACCATTTTTAAATTATTCTACTCAGATTTGTTATTCAAATATCATTAATAATAGTGTTGCTGTGTTACATAATAAATATTAGAATGGTGTGAATTTTATTCCTTTGTTTATGTTTATAATTATATAAGTAAAACTTCTATAATAAATATAAAATATGTTCCTTGTAGGTATCTCCAAATTTTTTTAAAAACATTTTTAATAAAATATATATATATTTCTTTTAAAATTATTTTGTATTTATCATAAATAAATAGTTGGAAAATCCTAAATAATTATTATTTGAGTTTTTAAAGATTTTGTGTGAGTAAAAGTATGTTAGTACCTATATAAACTCAAATAAAAATTAGCTTATTTTATTATCCAATGTCTGATTAGAATACTAAAAATTATTTCACTAAATAAATTACCTAGTACAATATATTACATTTTTTTTAAAGTAACTTGGTAGTTTACAAAACTTAGTACAAACCTAGATAAAACTGTTTCTTTAAAAATGATTATAAAATTATATTTATTTAATGCTTATTGGTAATTAATAAAGTTATGAGTTAAAGTAGAGACTATACATAGTTAAAATTAAACACATTTTTATTAATTACTTTAAGTTATCAAATCACAAATGAGTTAATTTTAGTTCATCTAAAAGTAAATAGATTATCTATTAAATTTATGAACATATTGTTTACAATAATATTCAATTTATAATCATAAGCCATTGCATTTAGATTGATAATTATTCTTGTTTGCAGTCCACTTATTTTTCATTGTTTTTCTCATAGAAGATTTTTATTTGTGTTATTTGATTGCAATTTTAAAATCAATAATTCCATAGTTGCATTATTGTAGTTTTTCATTGACAAAATTAAGGTGTTATTGAATTTGTCATATTCAATTATTAGTGACAATTATAAACTTCTATTGGAAAGCTAAAGTAAAATTCAATTTTACATTGGGTTCTTGAACATAAGTAATGCACAGGTTTTCTGAGTAAAATTTTGTTATAAAGTTAATGAAAAATCTTAAAAGTTTTATAGATAATATTCTGGGTTATGTTAAAAAGTATAATATGGAATCGAAATATTATGTCGCTTAGTGTTATTTAATGAAACACCTAATGCTATTCAACCTGTTCAAAAATGTTGATACATTTTCATCAAGATTTAAAACATTTTTTGCTAATAATGTAATGTGTAGGTATGGCTAAAACATTTTGTATTATTGTATTACGTATGAAATTTCATCAAAATCATTCACATAGGTACTTATAATATTTTTATGGTATTCTTACTACTTTTATTAAAAATGTAAATATTGTGGTTAGTCAACATTAGGTGTTTTTGTTTTTATTGAAAATATATCCAATTTTTTTGTATAGTATGTGTTTGGTGACTAACATGATTTATTTGATGGTTCAGCACTAAATTTGGTCAGCTTTTTGCATCTTCATTAAATTTCCTTTAATCAGGTTGTTGTAGCTGCTTGATAGGAATTAAAATAAAATTGATTATTTTCACATATAAGGTGTCTCAGTATGATTTTACAAATGGAATAACTTTTGTTCTGTTCAATATTTTTAAATTTTTTGTTTGTTTTTATGATTACTGCGGCTACTGTACTGCGCCACAATGCAAGCGTATCAAAAGATTTATTTTATTTTTGGAATATAAATTTGAAAATTAAAATTTTACTGTAAATTCTATAACAATAATTACAATAGAAATTTGGTAAACTAGTTTTTATAAAAATGTTGATGATAAAACGTCTTCATAATGTTACGCCATTATTTTTTTAAACTTTTTAAAAACTTGTATTTTATAGAATGGTACGATCCAACAAATTAAATTACTGGTATTGGTTTATTTTCAGTAATTTTTATCAGTTTATTATAACGATAATAATTATTATGTTCATCACGATTATACGTAATACATTTAAAATTGTTTATTAATTATTATTCATATTTCTGATGTTAACAGTTATTAATGATAAAGAAATTCTTTAATACAATTTTAATTAAACATTATTATTTCTAGGAAATGATTATAATATTAGACGATATTTTTTAAATTTTCAGAAAAAATTAGAAAATTGTAGAAATTTAACGGATGAACGTGTATTCGAATTTTAAGCACTGTTTTTCTAAAAATCAGATTCGCAAAATGGCCATTTTGATGTTTCTATGAAATATAGGATTAAATTTAAAATTTTGAATTTCAAGATGATACAATTTTCATAAATTTCTTAAAACCTTATTATAACAGCGGCGAAGAGTAGTTGAAAAAAAAAGTGGAAAATAATGAATAGAACAGAAGTTATTGCATTTGTCAAAACACGGTGGGGACATCCTATAGTCGTAACCATAGTCGTATGGATACAATGAACATTAATTTTCTTTCGCGATCTTAACAGCTCGGTAAAAATCTAAAAAAGGGTGTAGATTCTGTTTGTTATGTCGCCATTAGTTATTGACATTGTTACCAATCATTGGGTAGTTTTCGGTATGTCTTTTAAACAACATTTTAAAACATAGCTGTAAACTCTGTTTTTAAATCGCTGTACCGTTTGCCGGCCGTGTGTCAGCCGGAAAACAAATCGTGTATTTGGTTCGCGCTACGTGAATAAATTACTGCTTTTAAACAACATACGGTACGGTCTCGTTCCCTTCGCGACGATGTTGATTGCGCACTCGTATTCACATTGTTTACGTCTATGATGTGTGCATTATAATTCGGATATTTTCGTCTTGACGTCGCGCACACAATATGACAAATTAATAATTTTCCTCTTGGACGTAGGCCAACGCCGACAGCCACCGGCGTCCTGTATTAATATATATACGGCTGCGGGAGCACGCGTCTATTAGAGGCTTATTAGATTTCCGTGCGATCCATTCGTCTTGTCCCGAGATCGCGGTGATCCCTCCTATCCCGTATGAAAGTAAATCTACGAGCATACACTCGCGGGCTCGAAAACACCGCTGCTACAGTATAAATGGTCGCGACTACTAAAAATCGCTAGCCCGTCTTCCCCGCGCTGATGGCGTATAATGATATATACACGCATATAATACACGACGCGTGTGTACACAATAACGTTCGCGGGGCGGTGGCGGCGTAATGCTCTCATTAAAAACGAAACGGTTTCCTTTCCGTGAATACGTCTCGCGGCAAAGTCGCGCGCGTATTGTCGAGAGAGGAGAGAAAAAAACCGAAGAGGGAAAGAAAACGACGGCGAAAAAAATCGTCCGTACAAACGCGTGCGTGGTTTATTATATATATATATTATGTGTGTGTGTGTGTAGTGTGTACGTACGTACGTAATAATATATTGTGTTTTACGAAATCGGTGCGAGCCTGCTGCTGGGTGGGCACGGGGGGTGACGAGCCATAAATCAGTCGAGTCAAACCGTTCGTAAATAGTATATACGATAGGACATAACGTAGGTATAATAACAATAATAATAGTAATAATAATAATACGTACGACGTGAGCGCGTGGCCGGCCGTAAGTCGCTCTGTCAGTGGTCACGCGGTGTTTTCGCATCGTTTCGACCGCGTGTAAAATATGTGTCTCGCGTCTTTCCGCGCGCGCATTCGACCGTTTCGAAATAGGTGTGGGTCACTATAACTTGAATATGGCAGTGTGGTTTCGGCGTCCGGCGGTCGATTTTCGAATAGGTCTGAAATCCCGCTAAAAAGTTTACAAACGTCGTGTGGTCAACTTTTGATTGGAACTCGGCTCGGTCGAATCGTTGTCGAAACTCGTTTAACCGTTACCCGGGTTGTGACGGTTATAACCGACATTTTGCAATAGACGTATATACAGTAATGCAATTTCACTGCTGGTTCGGGGGACGAAACGCGCGCTAGCGCATAGTACACATTTATTTAATTATTAGAAAGTCACGCTATGATAAACGTTAGACAATAAAAAGCGTCCAAAAAATAACAAAACCTATGTAAAATAATCGGTCGTCTTTGTCTATTTCACCGAGGCTACTATGGCTTTGGCTTTTTGGTTTGGCGATCTTTCGTATTTCGAAATCGAATTTTTAGGATGTGCAACCTGCGTTGCGTTTTCATTTTTCCAATCGAGCACGAATCGAGTTCATGTCGCGGTTCAAAACCGACCAATTGGATCGCGTAATTGAATTTTATTTAGGTGCCGAAATGGATTGTCGAATGCTTATTAAATACACGTTTTCAGGCTGCGTACCATTATTTCTGCCTTTTTTTTTCTGCAGCATTTTATGTCGATATTTTTGTCGCTCGCTAATATTGTAGATCGAACAGTCGCTCCAAATTATACACTTACCGTCACGCGTCCACACCGGGATCGATCGCGGGTTCCATCGGATCGGCGGCTGTGGCGGGCTTTTTTTACACCTACCGTATACGATTTCACGACCATTATATTGTCATCGTTCACTCTGCACGTCGTCACAATCGAGAATACAATCGACCGCGGCGGAGCTTTCCGGGCAAATTTCCCATCGGACGCCGCGACCACCGGCGATGACCGTATTATTATTATTATCATACGTATATTATATGGTTCGCGTGCGCCCCGCACGCCGTACCTAACGCCGTCGGTCGGTCGCTACACCGGCCGGCCGGCGACACGTTATACGGCCGCAAAGTCCACTCCCGGTTTAATACCATTCGCGGCTCGTATATAATTCATCGGGGTGAGGGCCGCAGCAGCCCGTCGCGTTATTTATCGTCCGCGTCGTGGCCACCTAGAGCGGATAATTTTAATTAATTAAACACACCGCGGGACTTAATGAACTCGATCGAAATTCGGGTCGGGGCAGGGGTAGAGAAAAGTGTAACGTTCATTAGTATATAGAGAGCACCGCGTTGGCTACCGTCACTCGCGTACACACACACACACACACACACACGGACTTATATGCAATATGGGTATTATAAATTCACCCGAGCGAGTGTGTGTGTAAATTTTTTACTGAAATACATAAAAAAATATAATAAAAAATACCCATTGTAATCATTAAAACGTGTACTCCCGAGGACGTGTGCGCATATTTTTTCTGCCGTACCATACGTCAAGATAAACATTTGTATATAATATATATATATGTGTGTGTGTGTGTATATATATATATTTATGCATATTTGTATGCTTGCAACGGGTTTTGAAAACGTAAATGCTCTTTTTAATCAACAGTGTAACGTGCATTAATTTCAACTTATAAATTACTTTTTGCCGATAAATAACAATTACGCTGAATTAAAAAAAAAAAAAAAAAAATGAAATATCCACAACCACGAAAACACTGAATTATTATTATTTTTAATGAAGCTGTGTTCTATTAGGCTGCCAAAACTGTCCGGGGTAGTGCATTTTTGTTTTATTTACTCGTCTCGTATATTTTAAATTACCACGCACGGTGATATATGTACAGCTCGGTGAAGAATATCGAATAGCTAAATTCCTCTAATCTATTGTTGTTTTTAAATAGAAAATTTAAAAAATGTTATGACCGCTTGGTGTTGTATAATAATACTTTCTTCTTATTATTTCTCAGAGAATCGAATTTTAGTGGGGTTTAAGTGATACTAAGTATGGACTAAAATTGAATTAAATAGAACAATAAAACTAGTGCTCTAATGTGGGATATTTCACGAATTGTTACGTCAAAATAAATAATTCAGTAATGATAAAATTAAATTGCACGACTCATAATTTATGACATTCCTTCTCGTTTATGTCTTCAAATCATAATAACTGTTACATTTTTGCGCTCTGAATGCAACAGATATTGAGAATCAATGATATTTGCACCTACGTAAAGCAATAAGAGGCACTCTCGTCCATTCGCAGGGAGGTGTAGAAAAGAGAGCATAAGGTACTTAGGGACTTAGACCTCGATTGGTCTTATACTCCAGAACAAAATATATAAAAGTTGTGCTTGAACATTTAAATACGGATCTGTATTTGAGTTTGAATAAACTATTATTTTAAAATATTTTGAGTTAAAAAGAAATGTATTTGTTCGAAAAAAATGTTTGATAATCTGATTGATTATTAAACGTTTAACTAATTTTGTTTGATTAGATACTTAAAGAATTATTATCTTTGAAAATGATCCTACATATATATATATATATGTTTAATAAACATTGTTTATGGACGGCGGGGCTCCAAAATGTAGGCATTTTTTAGTTCCTTTAAACTCTGACCTACATGTGAAGGGTATTGCTTATTAAATTTATGATTTAATTTGATTAGATAAGTGTTGTTATACTTAAATAACATTTATTAGAAACAATTAATCGTTAAAAATTTGATAAACTATATCTAGTGATTAAAAGTTAAATTATGATAGTTAAATATTTATGTTGTCACGTAGTTTATTCCTAAATAAAATTCACATTTTAATACTGTACGTTCATGGCGCGTGTTATGAGTTTCGTTAGTAATTTTTTGTTTATTGTTGCATAGTATTTTAACTTACATTTTTACTTCTTCTTAATCATGTGGCATTTCATTTTTGGAAATAATCGGTTTTTCATCAGGCACAAAAAAACCGATTTGAATACAATAAATAATATTATATCTGATACAAATGACGCTGAAAAAATTCAATTAAACGATTCTTATAATGAAGTAGATTCATCTATTCTCCCTTGTGCAGAGTCTGAAACGGAGTTAAACAAATTGGTAAGTTCACATGATAGTGAATTATTATAGTTGATATGTCGAGGATGTGTAGGATTGAAAATTAATTCGTTAGATTTAATGTTATACCAATTATTATTAATTGTTTTTAATTTATCAACCGTATAATTAAAACATGATGGATTGATACATTTAATGAAAAGTTGAATCTTGTTTGTATACTCGAAGACATGTGAGGTAGTTCTCGATTGTGTGTGTTATTGCTGTATGTTTGTTTTCGTTATCAAACGATTTTGGTGCTAGGTACGTTAAGGCGTGTGTGTACTTTATTTTACTTAATTTACTTATAGGTTTTCCATCGATATTCAAAAAACAGTTAACTGTTCAGTTTTACGGTATTTGTTTTTTGATTTTATTTTCAAAAAAAACTTATTTAGTTATTTTTGCTCAAAATTTTTTATTTAGAACTAAATATGTTTTTTCATGTCGGTTGTAATAGATGTTTAAATACAAAATAAATGTAACCAAGATAAAACCAAAATTATTTTTATAAACCGCGACTTGGTGATTTTTTCTCAAGCAATAAAAATATTAACGGCCTGGATAAAAAAAAAAAAAAAACATTGTAGGCGCTTAACAGTTTCACTGTAAGTTATTAAGTTGATATTTATTTTATTTTTTTTGATTATTCCCACGATTCGCTGCCTGAAAAACATTATTTCGTTCTTGTCATTTGTTTTATTCGTTATACGAATGATACGCGCAAGTCATCGTGAAAAAATGCAGGTTCTTGTATGGACAAAAAATTGATACGGGCAAAATATAGTTTTTAAATTGTTTCATCAGTGTTAATAATCGACTTGTTTATTAACTTTTCTCCTTATCTTCTGTATATTTCCCTTGCAATTAGAGAACATCCATGCTATACAGCGAACATTAAGGCGCATCTCCAGGCGGTAGTTGAGTAACAAATTTTATACATTATACGATTATTATACATGCACGTATACGTATATACGTATGTATAACGTATACATATTGTTTTGTTGTTTCGAATTACTATTGTACCCGTCATCGCGGTAGCGTATTAGAGGACATCCATTACTTTAAATAACTAATAATTACAATCACCCGGAGGCATATTTCCCGTATCGGCTAATTGTATTATATTTTCTGTGTGTTAATGTTCCATTCCGTGTACACGCTACTGAAGAAAAGAAAACGTCGAAACATGTCGCGTTTTGGCGATGAAATTTTCATAGGAAATTGGCATACTCGAGAGGAAAATAACGTTTTATTAAATTTAGTATACCGTCGAGATTTATGTCGAGTGTTTTTTTTTTCATCCGAATTTGACAGGCTTTCATTAATAAATTTAAAACAAACAATTTAGCTATTACATATAAATTATCAAAACGCGGTCTTTGCCAAGATTTATGTAATTCTTAAAAACATTTGACATTAGACGACCGAACAGTTTTTCGGAGTATATTGTACGTGATTTACGGTCTTGAGCAATTATTTTATCTGAGAAACGTGTATCTTTTAAATTACCTCTTTCCCCTTCCCTCTCTCTCTCTCTCTCTATCTATCTCTTTCCTTCTTTCTCTCCTATTTTTAGGTGCTACTGTAATAAATCTCACCCTAAATAATGTTGGCGTGTAACAATGAACAAAATCGATAGCAGAAATCGTGTTGGAGTGAATTGGAATCGAAACCTTATTCCAATATCAATTTATAGTTTATCAATTGGATTACGGTTCAGTTTTACCGATTTTGCTTACAAGGTGTTTTGAAAAGCGAAATATCAATTCGCCGTAGTGTTACCAGCATTGTGCGTGTTTTATTGGCTATACGAAACCTTACGATATATTGATTCTGTCAATATTGCACAAGGGGATTATTTGGGTGACGGATATAAAATTCTGATAATTTGTGCAATGTGCACATAACGAAGCCATTTAAAAAAATAGAAGCCAAACATTTTTTTTGCGGCTAACAGAGCGTTTTAGACTTTAAAAACGATATTTCTGTAAATTAGATGCATGCAAATCGTCCATTTTTTTGGTTGCAGTGTGATTTTATGAATTACGCCTTAACTTGCATATATAATATATTTTAATCGGTATTTTTTATGATTGAGTTTAAGTTAGTAAAATTTCAATTTATAATATCTCATATTAATTTATTTTATATAAATATAATTATTTTATTATTTATCTAACTGTACCTATCAATTATTATCATAACGCTTTAACATTAGTGCCTTTGTATGTTTTAATATTAAAAGATAAAATTAGTATCGGTGCAGCTCACTAAAGTAGACACAACGACTGTGTTATATTATCAATAGTGAAACTCTGATTAATTACTAAGCTACAATGCAAATCTTATGAATTAATTACTGAACACTTTTAATATTTGTTTTATAATACTTCGTTGTCATTTTTGACTGTGATCTATAGTAAAATCTAAGTGTTTTATAAATAAAATCGTTTAATGTGTATGCGTCGTATATTTTTTCTAGATATACAAGTATGCATACATATATTTATAATGAAACAGTAAAGAAAAAAACATGGTTATATGTTTCATTAAATCTTTGAATGGTTTATTCTGAGGTTCTTATATCTAAAACTTAAATTTTACTCTAAAAACTTTTTGAAGAAAATGACTGGTTTAGTTAAAACTTGAAAATTATATAATTTTAGGGAAATAGCATAGGTAATCAAGTCAACATACATTGAAATGAAAATGTTTCTAAAAAATTTTGAAATTTTCATTTTCGTTACATATAATTATATTTACAAAATTATCTCCCTTTGGTACTGATACTAATTAAATCCTTTTTAAAATACACACAAAATATAATGTGAATGTTTAATTAACACTGTACTTATGAAATAGTAAGTTTATCTTTTATTATTATTATATATTTAATTTTGATTAGGTGCTTATGTAATATAGATTATATTTCATTTTATTTTAAAGTAGGTAAAAAGGATCATTTTCCTCTGAGTTGTTTATTGTTATTGAAGTCAGATGCTTGTTGCTTCGTTAACTTAATTTATTTGTCTGTTATTTTTTTTAAATATGATTTTTAGAACAAACAATGTGTTTTGAATAATTTATTAAACATCAATTAATGAGAACGTAATAGTCTGTTTCACTCTATTGAATATAGTCATTAATAGTTATAATTACCAACATTTGCTATGCAATTATAATTTTAGTATGACTAACTAATAACGTGAATCTGTGTGATTGAATGTTACAAGATAAGATACTTTATTATGTATGGCATTTATACAATTTAACCAGTGTAAATTTGTTATAAAATATTTGTGAGATGATAATATTGTCTTTAGAGAAGTATGAAGAAAGTAGGTATATAGATGTGTACGTATTTGTTTCTGTATCACGTATTAAATTATAATAAATCTCATCACTTTGAATTTTGAAAAAATTTTAATAATGATTCAATCAAAAAACTGTATAAATATATATTTTTTCATTATTATTTTAATTTTTAATTTTCACATCGAATCAGTATAGTAGAAGTAGTATATTAAATTTTTTTACAATAATGTAAATGTTTTATATTCATTTCATCTCTAGCGTCTTTTAAAACAAATATTAATTCAAAAAACGTACATTTACGAGTGACTGTTGTATTTCGTGAACATAATTTTCCTCTCAGTTTTTTCCCTGAAGTTTTTCGTATGATGATTATGATTAAACTATTGTTAATATTATTATTATTATTTTTTCGGGTCGTAACTTATAATCCCTCGATGTCGACGTTTTATTATAATAATGTTACTAACGAGAAATTGCCTCTGGGGGAAATATGAGAGAAAAACCACGCCACTTACCGTGCGGTTTCGAGTGCAGGGCGGAAATCTAATGATCCGCGGCAACAAGTTGCCCGGCGGCCGCGACGCTGTTGCCGCGTGTCCGCACGCCGCCCGAAGACGTTAATTTTCAATATTTTTCTCCCCCTAAACATACACGTGCATCGTACACGTGTTCATTATAGTTTTCGCGACCCTCCGCCCTTTTATTCGCAAGAAATTTGTCACGGGTCTGGATGATGAAATTTTTTCTCGTCGCCGATTATAATACGTGTCCACTGTTCTCGTAACGCTGTTAATGCCATAATTCGTGAAAGTTTTTTTTCGTAGTGTTGTATTTTCGTTTATTTTGTTTCCCGTTTGCGTGCCGTTCTCAGGCGTGCGTTTTTTTATTTATGTTAATTCAAAACGATGTTACGCAAAAAAAAAAAATAAAAATAAAAAAATTACCCGAATTCCCATTTTAGATGATTGAGCCCGGTGCGTGTATACGGTAATGCGTATACGAATATGTAATAAGTACACGATGTAAATGTGTGTCTGTTGTTACGCGCATTTTTACGAAAACCCGACTGGTTCCCGTGTATAAAATATGGAGAAAAAATAGCTCCATAAATCTCCGGGTCGTCGCGCCCCCCGAAGATTAATAGAGTGACAACAGAAAGAGGTCTTGAAGTCCTCTCCCTACTGGCTATTAGAGTAATTAATAACTGGCGGCCAGAAAAAGGAGGGTTTAAAATATAAACAGGGTCCGGAACGGGGCATATTGCCAAATATATAATGTGTGGATATTATGTGTTTGTGTTGTGTGTACACAATGTGTGTGTGCGTGTGTCAAAAATCGGTATCGAGGTCACGTTGTAATGCTATACGGGCATCGAAAACACGCGCGAATCACTTTGATTGCTGCTGACTCATGTTTCTGGGTCTATACGAAACCGCCAGTTCTGCAATATTGTTCCTATGCACGTATTACCGATGGTATTTTTCATAATAACTTATTTTCTTTCAGAACGATAAAGACGAGGAAGACACCATTTCCATGACATCGGTAAGCATATCGAACCGTATTATGTTGCTTGATTCTTTTGCTACATTAGTTTGTGTATTTCGACAGTTGGATTCTAAGACTAAAGAATGGATCGTCAAATCAGCGCAATGTGACTATCAAGCTTTAGCGAAAATAGCGTCTGAAAATCCTCGAATCGCCAAGTTTAAGGTAAGGTTTTTTCGTTTTACAAACAAATTATTTTTAAGATAAGAATGTGATTCGGGATATATCATTTAAATTTTAGAAGGAGTTGTTCACGAATAATTGTGTTTATATTACGTAACACGGGCATGACATGCTTAAAATCGTATACACGTATATGCACGTAAAAATGAACCTAAATTATCAAGAATGCAAAGGAAAACTGTAGTGATCTCTTTGGTCGTCTTGTTTTATAATATTTTATAATAAAATGTAAATAAAATTGTAGTAATAACTTATAAGAAAACACTACGACCATGAATTTTACAGATACATAAAAACATTGTTAATAAACGGAAACTATATTTTTATTTTTTTTTAACTTACAACTCGTACTTTAGTGTTTTGGTTTTACATTCGTACACACGTATTAATATTATTTTTGATAGTTGATACATATGTCGAATAAAATACATATACGTTTGAATTTATCTAACATAATGCTACAACATATTGTGCATACGAATGTGAAACCAATACACGAGTTCCTATAAAATAAATAGATAAAAAAAGGGGAAATAGGAAAATTTAGTGTTTTTGTTTTAATTAGGTGTGTTCGAGTTATAATTTTATTACGTTTATGTGTTCGCTGTATTTTAATATCGATGTCTTGCAAAAACAACTGACGTAACGACTAAATTCTTATAAAGTTGCTTATTTAGCATTGAGGTGTCTTTATAATAACGTGTGATCGTTATCGTGAATCTCTATTGTTTTTATGATATTAATGATAAAAGAACAATGGGATACTGATAGTTAGATATAACGACTGATCATTATAAAGAATTCAGAGTTCCAATCTATACCTATTTCTTTTATATGTTTTATACGTCTTTATAAATCTGTGTAAACATGACGAATTTTAGTATATAGATATTATACTTACAAAACTAGTAACCGTTGGAATTCATTTATTATTACAATTTCAATCATTTTTTTTTTTTTTTTTTGATTCAATAAACTAGTAGCAGGTATTTAGTTTAGGTAGTTGTATATTATAGGATTATTTAAATGATTCGATTTTTATCATCATCCTGAACATAAATTTATTTTAAGTATGGTTTTTGGCTGATTTTTAAATTTTGTTGCTAACGAAATTTATTCTATCACAATTTCGGCTGTGAATTTAGGTTCTTATTTTTTACATATCAAAGGATTTAGTGTATTCTAAATAGCATTGAATAAAACCTAATTGGATGTTTTCGCGATCCCATCAACTGTATAATATACTCACTACCTAGCTATAACTTTTTATGTTGAGACATTCTATTTCTTTTAAAAAAATTGGATTTATTTGAAATGAAATAAATAAATTTATTTTTGGCTAAAGAGTTCGAAACGTTCAAAATTAAAGGTACTAATCATAAATTAAAAACAAGTGAATGCTAATTGTTGAATTTAAATTAAAAAGTGGCTACGTTTCACAAAATTAATGAAACGTTAATTTCGAGATAAAGAAAAATAACAATAAAAACGTGTAAACAAATTATGTGTGAATTATTTATTTTCTTATCGAATTTTGAGATTTGTTATAAAATACGTGGACTTTCATGATCAAAAATGGGTTTAACGTGGAATTTCATCTTGAGGATGGCCGACCGCAGGAATTGTATTTCTTTTCGCACTTAACCTCAGGACGTCCGACGACAATCGGATTATAAAGGGACTGGAAAAACTTGCCCCGGATCGGGGTGCAGATATACAAGCGATGAATATACATAGTGCCGCGCCGGAATATGTATATATACGGCGCGCAACAAATTTGATAATCAAAACCGTCGGCTTTGAATATGCAAATCCTGAAATGTAAATTGATCCTGACGGCCGGGGACCTCGTTCCTCTTTGTGCCGCCGATAAACACACACTCACACGCGCGCACGCCCGTAGTAATTAAATCATCCCGAGGACACGGAGTTCTGTGGCGCGGTGAAAACAGCGCGCGTCGAAGCGGTAGAGGGGGGTCGGTAGGAATTGTCCCCTGCGATTAAAATGCCGGACCCGGGGATATTTTAATTAATGTCCGAGCCCGAAAACCGGGGGACCCGTGCCAAAAGGCGGGAATCTCTTGCCAACCGCCGCAAAACAAGTCTGTTGTCGTCCCTCCGACTGTAATATACAATACGCACACACACACACACACACACATACCCACACCTACCCGACCCCAACCCCTTGTCAGTTGTATATATGTGTGTGTGTGTGTGTGTGTGTGTGTGTGTGTGTGTGTGTGTGTGTGTGTGTGTGTGTGTGTGTGTGTGTATAATGCGTGCGTGTATGTATAGCTGTATGCCCGTGGCCGATGTACTGTCGAATAATACCAACGGGTAGTTCGTGTATATAATAATATTATTCGGCCTCCGGGATGCCTCCGGGACGTACACGGGTCTCAATTAATTCCGCCGCCGTTGCCGGACACGGTTTTCCCAAACGCGCAGCCATCGCCACCGCCGCGCCGTCCGCCTGTTACTGCTGTGGCCGGGAAAGCGATTCCTGTGCGGCTCGTCCAAACAAACCTTCGATCCCCATTGATTTCCACAATAATAAACTATGTTGTACTGCCGCACGCCATCCTCGTTCCCCGTCTCCTCGCCCCGTCGTCTGTGTGAAATTCGGCCTGCATATTATTATTATTATTATTATTATTATCAAAATTATTATTATACACACATAAATGTATTATATACCTACATGTTTATCGTACACTGTATAATATAATAATGTGTGTAACGTAATTAACTTTCGTATTATGAATCGGTAAATAGTTAACGTATATTATAAGCCGTACGCACACGCACGCGTATTTACATTATATAACACTCGTACACGCGCGCTTGTGTTAAAACGTTTTTGAAACTCTACATCTGACGTGACTGATTTAAGGGAGACAAGGGTAACGGTGTTAATTGAATACCTAAACACAGATCTTGATTAACACTTCCTATGTTGATATTGTTAACGTTTTGCCGAACTCGTTTTATCAATACACCTTTTGAATACATTAATAATGATTACGATGCCGATGAATGTGTTGTAAAACCATTATAATACAATGGCCATTTTAACTGGCCGCAGTACCTGTATAATAGAGATAATTATTGATTTTTCACGATTCATTTTCATCTCGACCAAATTGTCGACTTGGTTAAAAACATTGAATGATTTTGCCGTCATTTCTCCTTATTTTTTCCTAATGCTAATTTTTTTTTTTTTTTTTTAGTGCTGCAGTAGTATAGCAGTTTATTTAAAATACTCAAAGTTTTAATTTGAATTCCAAAAAGTAACTTTTTCTACTTTTTAAAATACATTTTTAAGTTAACATTTAGGTTTTTTTGGTTTTAAAAAAACCATACCGGTTACGTGAATTATAAATACTTAGGAATTACATAATAAATAACGGTACTGAACTTAACGTGAATCGTATTACAACTATATTTTTTAATTGTTTTTCATTCAAGGGATTAATATTCAAATTTTATCGGAATAGTGGTATTTTATAGTATCGCAGTTTTTAATTGCTATTTAAGATTTAAATAAATGTTTTAAACATGATTCAATTTAAGTACCAAAAAGACTAACCAGATACTTAAATGTTTGACACGCTGAAAATATATTAAACGCTCCTCAACATATATTTAATGAGTATTAATTGTAACTGTATAAATTACTTTACATAGTAAAGTAGTTATATAATCAATTTAATTTTGGTTTCTAATTTATGTCAAATCATTTGTGTCTATACGTAATTTATATTAATGACTTAATAATGCTGTTGACCATTTTGAAATGTTCAATGTATTTTTGAGTGTTTTAAGTGAACAAACATTCCAGAGACTTTATAAATAATAATATTTTTTAAATTAACATAATGATCCATAAATATTTCAGGCGTTATCATATACAAGTTTATTTTAATAATCAATAAGTATAGTGGTAGCTTTTTTTTTTTTAATTTACCTGTTAGTTACAAACCAGATACACTTTGTATGCCGTTATTAGTGCATAATATTTGAATCTAGAATTTATGTTGATAGTTGTTATCGATCATTAATATTATAATACTTTTCAACATGAATTCCTGACTAATTATTCTAACTAAATAAAATACCTACGTATAGGTATTTCAAATTATTAATTTTAGTGAAAAATGTTTTGGCTAGTATTTTAATTTTTTATTTATTTTACCAAACCATCTGTAAGAATAATGGTTTTAATAATAATTAGTTGTGTGAAGAGAAAGTATTTTAAGACATGGTTTGAGTGAATAATATGCCGTTCATCAATACAACTTCGGCACTTAATATACCTTACTTGTATGCATCCTCTAGTGAAACATTATTTGTTTTACCTCCGGTAAGTGTGTATTTTACTATACTCACGAAACGTGATAACAATGCACTCGTGGCATTTTGCGTGTATTATTAAGTAATCATCAATTTTATCAATCAGTTTAATGATAATGTGCCTTAAACAAGTCTTTGGGCGTTTGGCATCAAAGTGATTTAAATTGTTCGTGTACGTCGGCGTTGGTGAGTTGCGGCCCAATCCCTAAATAGCGTACGAGTTGCGGCCCGGGTTTATGAGAGGTACGTACGAATTGCGGCCCGGGTTTATGAAAGGTACGTACGAATTGCGGCCATACAATGATGTATATATTACATATATATAATATATATTATATACTTTATGTCTATATATGGTATATAAACATCACAATATTTTGTATTTTCTAGTATAAATTGTCGTACTTATGTTAATATTTGTCTTAAAAAAAATAAATAATAAAAAATAAAAGTATTCATGTATTAATAAAAAAATGTTATGTTATAACTGTTTATAAAACACATGTACATTTTATTTATCACTTCATATTAGCCTATTAGCGTTACCCAGAAGACACCACGAGGAGGTTGGCTGAGTCGTCTCCCAAAAATTTGTTTTTTTTTTATTTTTTATTATTTATGTAAAAATGGCAAAATGTATGGTAATTTATTGTAAAATGAATTTTATTATTTATGTAAAAATGGAAAAATTTATGGTAAAATGAATTTTTTTTAGATTATTGGTTGGGCAAAAACTTAAAACTTAATGACTTGACGAAATCAAACTGCTCTATTTCTTTTTGTGTTAGCTTTGTCATCTGTTGTCTTATAAATGCTTCTTTTTCACATATTTTCTTCGTTTTTATTCCATTGCTTCTACATTTGATATACGTTTCTGATTGAATTTCTACTAACACATCAATAAAATTATAGATGTTAGGATGACTAGAGTAGAACGATGAATTTAGGTGTGAATGAAAACTTTCACAAAATTGAAAATAAATGAATTTCCCGGGCCGCAATTAACTTAGTGATAAAATATGACCCGGCCGCAATTCACCGGTCTTCGACACGTAAATTACATGTCGGGCCGCAACTCACCTATAGCCGTGTACGTATACCATAGAAAACATTTCCTTTCCTGTACATCAGCAAGTCACTAAATTGTTGGACGATGAAAAGCAATTTATGATTGACTCGAAATACCGCGATTCACTTTGGTCAAGGGGTTCATCCATGACTAGAATTATTTATGAAGGGATCGTTGGTAGAGGGATTTTGAGTCGAATAGTGCGAATAAAGTTGTTTTTCACACTGTGTATAAATATATATGTGGGACCAATATAATTTTCCAATGTTATTCAGCTTAATACAAACTAATAACTAGTAACTTGATGATAGTGAATCACACGTATTTTTTTTCTCATAGATTATTCTAAACTTATATTTAGTGTCTAAATTGCTACTCGTACCCGATTTATCTCGGTGATTAGTTTAACGAGTAAACAACGCTCGAATCATGCCGAAACCTTGTGTTACGGAATCAATCTGTCGATTGGGAATTAACGTGCTGATGAAGATTTAGAGCTCAAAAAAAAAAAAACAAAAAAAACCTCGCTAAACAGATAATTCCGGATTATGGTAATGTTCTAGAATCAAAACGATTCTCTATACAGCGGAAGCGACGACGACGGTATAATATAGCCGGGGGTCGGGAAAAGGGAGTGATGTTTTTTTTTTTTTATTCCGTAAAAACGAACGTTTCCACAGAGTCGGGCGGAAATCGTGCGCGGATTGTTCGTCCGCGGCGGACGGACGGACGGACGCGCGCGTTAGCCAAGGCGGATTCCCCTGTTTTCGCGGCGAAAACGGCTGCGGTCCATTATTGCAGCATCAGCGCGTGGTGTGACCCGTCGTACGCGTTATACGTTCCTGTGTCGTCACCCTTCAAACTCTCGATACTATTATCACGGCGACTCGAGACCGCGGCGCGCGATAGCCCGACACTATAATATAATATATCATACGCGTATACGTATAAAGCGCGGAGATATGTTTACGCGCGCGCGCGCGCACACACACACCCACCCGTGTTATGTGTACGTAGTACGTGTGTACGGGCCGGAGCGCGTGCCGGTGATATATTATTATGGTCCTCGGGGAGAGGCTGTCACAAAGCGAATAGGCGGGTCATAGTGCGATCCGTCTTCTCCGGCGAACCCTTTTAATCCGCAGCCGCCGCCGCCGCCGCCGCCGCTGCGCTCTTCCGCTTCGTCCCCTCGCGGGACCTTTGTTTTACACCGAGTCTGCATCTGTTGTCGTGTCGTATTGTGTGCGTGTACAGCGTGTGTGCGCGCGGCAGCGTTCGCTGGCTGCCGCCGTCGCTGCCACTATTGCCTCCGCCACCGCCTACCCTGCAAATAAATTGGTTGTGCCGGAGAAACCGCCAATTTATGGTTTTTCGGCAACGCGCACACACACACACACACACACACACACACACACACACACACACACACTTGTCCTCCGCGGGTTTTCTCTATCCGCGAACGTACACGGGTCTCGTGCATCCCCCCCCGCCGGTAAAATGACGCTGAAGAAGTGCCGCTGACTGGCGAGAGACAGATTTCCGCGTGCGCGCACGCGGGGGGAATAGGCGTTAACCGGCCCCTATTTTTCTTTCGCCGTCCCTTACCCTTCGCGCCCCCACCGTGTCCCCGTCGCCGACGTCTTATTTATCCGAACGACTGTTTTTGGACCTCGTTGCGATTCATTGATATAAACGCGGTCGCCCGGCACGTATATACGTATTATTATTGTGTACACGATCCGTCTATTGTGTACGCATTACGTACTCATTTGTTCTCGTTTATTGCCGTCGAGTTTTCGGACAATAAAACCCGGGGACGCCGCGCCATACGATTTCGATTAATTTCATCGAAAAGGCAGGTCCGTTCCGTCCGATCCGATCCTTGTTAAACGCGTCCTGCGTCAGGTGAAGGGTCTTAGGGAATTCGCGACGGATTATTGTTTTTATTCCAGACTCGCTGTTGTTCTCGAAAACATCGCTCCTACCTCGAGACGTAACTAATTATTATTATTATTATTATTATTACACGCTCGCGTCGTGTTTCGGTGATTCACTTCGAACTTTTGTTAGTTGTTGTCGGTACTCGATTTCGTTATAGAGTAGAAAACGCAGAGAACAGTAATTTAAATTCAGTATAACGGCAAAGTTTTATCATTTCATTTTGTTTTTTTTTCTTTTGTATACCTATTGTTTTGCCAACTGCTACACGCGTTTAAAGTGGATTGTCAAAAATTAAAATAATCTTCATGTCGATTTGACTTTTTTCGTTTCAGTCATTTATTAAATACAACACCGTTTCACATTTCTAATCCGACTGTGTTTTCTTGATAATTTTATCTCTTATATTCATTCTATATGTTACATTTTTAGTTTTTTATTTTAATATAATTCCTACCTACACGAGTGCACGTGTGCAACAATTATTGATATGGGTTCGATGTTTAACTAATGGTCTCGTTACCTACTCAATGCTCACGGGCATTATTATTGTAAAATATGTGGTTCTGTTATTTTCACGTCATATAAAAATTCAAGTATGAAAAATTAGTGTTTTATTTTTAAATCGCATTAATTTATCGTGTTTTACTTATAACGTCTCGGCTCGACGCGGATGACTTTTGTAAGTGTGTCAATATTATAGGTCGTTGTACACGAGTCGTTTCAAATGGACAGTAAAACGTAACATAATTAAGTATATAGATACGCGTGTATATCATGCAAACTGAAAAACACTTGGACCTACGTAAATGTGATCTACGAAGCCGTATACTTGTACAAAATGATATTTTAACTTATTAGGAATTTCGTGTTATTTGAGAAGGAGGAAGGGTGTTTCCGTTGAGTTATTACCTTCTTTTGTACATTGACTCATGGTTGGTCGCCTTAATGTTCGACTATACGAGTGTTAGGGATTTTCGTGACATGTGTTTTGGATCGACTTTCGTCGTCGCATTACTACTTGTGGCAGGGATCGTGTAAAATTAAATCTGTTTTGTTTAATTCACAATACGATAGGTCGAATAGGTTATTTTAATTATTTCCGATTACATCGTGGAATCGATATCAACTGCAGTGTTCTTCACGTACACACATCCGAAATATAAAAATATATTATATACACTATTTGAAATTGCATGATGTATAGATGACATACTCTTATTAGTATATTTTCAAAATATATTCCAACGTCTTGAAACACTAAAATAAAGTATCCTATTTACACTTTCCTGTGCATGTGGGCATCTGGCATAGATTCATTTTTCAACACAGAGTTAATTATGCTTTATTACGGTTTACAGATTTTTACAACTAGAATTGAACACATTCGACTTATTTAGAAACGTATACCTACGAACGATTTAAATTAAAACGAAATTTCCTGTTTATCTATAAAGTATTTTTAGAATTATTATTAAATTTTCAACTTATTGCGATTACAATTTTTTTTTTCATCTCTGAGAGTATCTACGTTTTAGGTGGTGAGAGTGGTCTATGAGTTTCGATCAGCTCCGCTATACTTTATTTATATTTTTATTATTTCAAAAAACTAATATTGCTGCTTGACAACTTTACAAGACATTTATCGTGGAATGTGTGATCTCTAATATACAAAATTAATTTTGCAAGTATCCTCTAAGTTACGCTTATAATCCGAAGATTTCAAAACTTAAAATATCATACACTGCCGTGCACAAAGTGAGCCAATTAAAAAAATTGTCCATCCTAGGTGTTACTTATCGATGACCCGTACTTCGTCGTCAATTATCAACATTTTTTAAATAATTTTATAAGAGCGTATCGTTACATATTTCTAAATAATAATCTTTATTTAATGATCTGGTTAAAAATGTTTTCAAAAACAACAAATTGAAGTCGTTAACCTTGTCGTCAAAAATTTTCATCCGTACCACACGAAGGATATTTATTTAATATCATGTTTGTAAAATTTGTGTTATTGCTCGTGTTTGTTGATCATATAACGTGATCTCTTTCAAAGAGTTTGTAAAAACTATTGTTTACAAGACGCTTCATAATTACACAACGTCAGAATGGATTACATGTATTAGTTTTGTCGGCATGTCAACATAAATAATATTTTCAATACAATTTTATCATTTTTGTCAGAAAACACGTGTCGGTGACATTGTTTCTTTGGTTTATCTTCAATTTCGATTTGTCCGTCAGTCGGTACGAGTAACGCGGCAACGCGCGGCGCATCATCTCGACGGTTTTATTTTTTATTTTTTTTTTTACTCTGAATGTTGACGCTTTGCGCTGCAGCACGGCGATAAAAAAAAAAAAAAAAACAAAGCACGCGTGCAAAGTGTTATATAATAAGTTGATAGAACATCGCGTTCCGTTGTTTCACGCGAGTTTAACATTTGTATTCACGAAATGCATTAGTACCGCTGCCGATTGTTTGCTAGCATATTATTACACGCGCGCGCATGCACCGAGTACAAATTTCACGTGTAGCCCGGTGAAATGTGCCAAAATCGTATTGTCGCGCGGGATAAGTAGTCGTCGCTGTTTTACACGATCAGAGTTAATGAGCCATTTAATATTGGTGGTTTTAAAATAGTTACGACGACCGGGAACGGCGACGGCGGCGGCGGCAGGGAATCTAGGGATGAGGGGGCACGCCGGCGTATACACGCACATGTAAAACAGTTCATTTTTTTTTCCGACTCGTATCCGCGGTGGTATGCGGGGTGAGTAGGCGAGAAGAGGGTGGCAGAGGGTTAACAAGCTGTGTTTTACAAGTGCTTTCCGTTGTACGACTTAATGTCGTCTACCACTGCGCGACGTTTTGGCACTGACTAATCGCCGTCCATCGTGTGACCGTCCAATAACGCTGGTCGCTTCGGCTTGTATAATATTAACAACACCGAAATAATATTATTATTAATACCGATTGTCCGTCGTGGCTTTTGGCAATCCACCGTCGTAAACGACTATTTTTACTCGAATTTTAACTTTTTTTTTTGTTTCGTAACATTCGAAGTCTCGATTTAGGACGTGAAGAGGCCACACGTAAACTCGTAAAAAATGTAATATTATTTCAGGAAAAAAAAAACGCTCAAAAATATTCTCGGTAAAATATTATCATCTGCTCGTCTGTCATATATACGTTGGATACACAAAACAATGTTATGATTCATACATACGCACGGGTAAACGTTTTTTCGGCTGTGGTCGATAAATCAATTTGGACAATAGATGATGAACTCAGATTGATTTATTACATTGATTTCAAATGCAGACATCATTTTTCTTGGTATTTGGCGAAGAGTAAAAGAAGAAAAAAACTAGTTGCAATAACTTCTGTTGGACATCAAAGAGTTTGGTGTTAATTACCGAATTATTAATTATGGTCGTCTCACGGGGCAGGACGGCCGACGCGGGGGAAATATTATAAAAATAAATACCGATCTTTACCGTTCGTGGAATAACAATACTCGAAAAAAAAAGTGATAGTCTCATTGAAACTAGTTTGTGAATTATATATAAAAAAAAAACATAATATGTTGTCGCATATGCTTTTATAATATTACAGACACACGGAATGCTAAAGATAAAAAAAAAAATAATAAAATAAAAATCATAAATACGTTCACTTAACGTGTGCGTATATGTAACTTACATCCCATATAGCTTGAAAAACAAGTCTAATATGTTATTACCGAATTGGATTACTTGTTGCTCAATACTCGAATGGCAATAATAATGATAATGGTAAAGATTACTAATTATGACGAGTGCTGGGAAAATAATTTTTTTTTAAGTTTTACATGAAGTTTCAAAATCGGTTTTCTATATTCGATGATTTTTTTTTTTTTTTTAGATTTAGTTATTCGTTTCGTGTATGAACCTATAACGTATTACATTGTAATGTACGTACGTTCAAGTTCTTTTCGAACGTATTTCGTTTGATATTTTATGCAATTAAAATCGTTGTTCTTCGAATCTTTGATGGACATTTTAATATGGTATTTCGAATGCATTTAAATTCTGCGCAATCGAATGACTATTAGCTGCTTTGAATGCATTTATACTTCAACTTGATCATTCTTTGAATTGTGGTTTTGATTTTCCATTCGTATAGTTTTGTATATGAGTGTTGTTTATTTGACATCACGAGTATGAAAGCAAAAAGACACTGAGTGATATAATGGATAATGGGTTTCTATTATTATAGGGCGCAAAAAGTGATATATTATGTAATTGAGTTCTAATTAGATAGACTGATACATTTGATGGGTATATTGTATGAACCGTATGAATGGTCTCACGGGGATTCATATACTTTTGCGTGCTCTCACTCAACGGTCAAGTTTGGTTTCGACAGTTCGGTAGAAACGGAAAACATTCTCGACCTTATAAATGCTCACACGACGATTTGGGCAGAATTCGTTTTTGTCAGTATTATCGTTATAATATAAAATACCGTTATATCAGACTGAATTTTGTCGGTTCGTAAAGCGACGGTGACTTTTGTACCTAATTTCATTTTATCTTGTAATTTGATTTATAATTAATTAAATTGTCTTCAACAACTAAACAGCAAACATAGTAAACTATTTCCTTATTTTATGTTTTTGTGGAAAAATAATAAATTCACCTAATTTACACCATAATGTTATTTCGAAGTCTTTGTGAACGTAATTAATTTTCCTCGGTTAAAATTTATGAAAAAAACATTGAATTACACAAGTATTATACATAGTTGTATGGCATACACGGCGAAAACTGCATATCTAATAAAAATTATTTCGAATACGAATCACAAAAACAATTTGTTATAGCTTTTATTAATTTTAAATATTTATTAACTGTACGTCAAACATAAATCATTCTTCGAATTTATACTGAACTGGAAACATGGTAGAATAAAATAACATTCATAGATGTTTATTATTATTATTATTATTATTATTTTTTTTTTTGAATTATCGTTTAAGATATTTTGATACTCATAACTATAATACGTTTGCCTTCAATTAATGCATTCAAAGTATTTTGCATGAATGTATTATTAGCGAGTTGAATTTTCCGTGTAATTTAAGACTTTCATATTTTACACTAATTTCGTGATTCATCAAAACACAATATATACAATAAATAAGCCTGCTTATAACGCGACGAGTTATATAATAAATCGTGTTTGTACTTAACGTAATAACGTTAATAGTCCGTCCATCGCTGATACACGACAAGACATTATTTGTCGATAGTTTTTACAAATAATTACCTCTTACTGCGATTACGTCTGCTACATTCATGCATTTGGTCTCCGCGATCGTCGTCTGCCGTGTAGACGGGTATCCGCGAACATAGAACCGACGTATTATTATTGTCGTTGCCGTATAATAATTAGGCGCACGTACACAAAGATGAGTCACTGTGCGCTCTCGTTAAGTTTATTCATAATTATTATTTAGGCGATTAAAACTACATAAGACGTTTTTGGAAAACAGTAGCCCGAGGTACGCGCGTCATCGTATCTACCTCTCTTACATCGTGGCGGTGGCTGTGGCGGCGTACATGCCCTGCGCGGCCCGCGGCAACGCGCACAATTAGTGGTCGAAAATGCCATTACGATGATCGTACCTATGTATATTTTATTATAAAATACAAACTTAGTTATAATAATAAAAAAAAAAAAAAACAAATTTCAATAAAAAATAAAACATAAAGCCGTTCTCGGGAATCAAAATGATTTTTATTTGTGATTATAAATTATTAAACATGTGATTCTACTGTAGAGTCGAATGCTCTCCGTGATTTTAACACCTGAACTTATGAATACCTCTATTAACTCAACCATATAACTAATTTAACTAGAATTAAATGCTAAATTAATACGTTACACACTATTTAGTGAATAAATTATACATATGTATACGTATTTAGTCAGATTAATTGCTGTGTACATATAATATATCTTAGTGCATTATAATATGTGTACTGTGTTTAGACTGCTCGTGTACTAATCCACACGCGGAAAATGCATTTTAACGCCACGGATCAATTGCCAGCCAATTAGATATTAAACTGCAAAGAAAATTCTGCTCTTAGATTTGAATTTAGAACCACGAAAAGAAAAAAAACATATAGAGCGCTAGCGAGCGTTATCTCGGGTTTCAACCCGGTTTCGATGTAACGTGTGAAAGTAAAAAATACTTTATTTAAGACCTTTAAAACAGTAAATGAGATAAGGAACTACAAAAATGTATAAAACTAAATATGCGCCTATACATTATAAAAAAATGTACAACAACAGCCTTTAGGTAACCAAGTCATCGGGTCATGGGAGTATCTGCAAACGCCATAAAAACTATCTTAAAATCATAGCGAATATGTATGTCGAATTAGGAACCGATCAAATGGTTAGTTAAATAAATTACCTGCCTCAACTACCTATTCGTTTAAATATATAAATACATAAATTATTTCCTCACACATTTTTGATTTGTATTGATCTTGGTCTTCAAATCGTTTTTTAAAATTTTAAGTTTACGTTCTATTAGTTAGTGCTCATCGGAGCTAGGTAAAATTTGAATTAATTTTTTACTTGATTAATATTTATAAATTGTTTGGTCGTTCACAGTTTAATATGTTATTTGTAGTGTGTGGTTAACCGGCAGTTATTGTTACTTACTGCATATACGTGCAAACTCGTTCTGTTTTTCTATTGATTGGCAGAAAATTCTTTAAAAAAATATATATATATATTATTAAATTTTTGCTCAACTATTAAACCTTATAAAGAACACTTCTAGGAAATCACAGACTATTGTAGTAATTGCTTCACCAAAATCGGTACAGTGTTAAATGTGGAAAGTGGGAATAAAAAAAAAAAAGAAATGTCACATGTATGCTTATATCCATACAACTTAAGACATAACCGTCCTTCTTTAGCAATTGGGTAACAATCATCATTGAAATCGTAATAACAAACAATAATTTAACGACACAAAACATTCGTATGTGCGATTCCATTTATCATTATGTATATACACGTTGATAATATATATTAAGTACATACATCCATAAATAAATACGCATATAATATATATATTATTTCTGTCTGTTTTCGACTGGGTGAAGGACGTAAACACACACACACACTATCACACATAGTTCATTTCGCCGGTACCGAATATATCTGCGGGTGTGTTTTTCGTTTTTGTTCTCTGAATCCTCCTGGTGGTAGAACATATTATAATATGCGCGTACTCGACGTCCGTGACTGTATACGCGTTAAAATAATGTATACTCAGTGAAATGTGTATAGGCATAAAACGTGTTTGTTTGTATGCGTGCGCGTGCGTGAGTGTACTTATATATGTTTGTGTATATTATAGTTAAAATTCGAGCATATTTTACACACTCTACACTCCCCTGCACCAACCCTCGTCCCCCGTCGTGCGCGTTCTCCACTAATTAACTAGCCATCATCCCTCCGCGGTGGCAGAGGCGGCGTCGGGGGTGTCGAGATTTTCCATTAAACCAGAAAACAAGTCAAAACACAACCCTCTGACGACGACGACGACGACGACGACGAACGGGGCCCGTGATGGAATATATAACGTGAAGCGGTCGACGGGCAGGACGGGGATAGTGGTTTTTGTGCTCACCATATGTGTCATAATTAGACGGTCGTATATCATATAGCTACGTATTAATAAATGTGTGTGTGTGTTAGAGGTTGTATGTATACGTTAATGTGTAAGTGTGTTTATGTGTGGGTACGATATTGGGTCGAGGTTGTGCTCTATGCAGTAGCGTGGTGTGAAGGGAGGGGCGCCGAATTAGATCACGTGGACTTTCTATACTAATTAGACGCGAGTTTTGCTCCGCCAAAAGTGTCGCGTTCCGTGTTCGCGCAATTTGTTTAGGATTTAACTAAGCAAACACGTCTCGGATACGAAGTCGTGTTCGCACCACACTGCACGTCACGTATTTTACCTAGACGACGGCGGCGGCCATCGTATCGTATCCGGACGATCCGTGACGTGCCGTTTAGAGGGTCGTCCGGTCCGTGGGAAACAAATGCGGACGCCGAGGGTCGTTTTTCGTTTCGTTTTTTTTTTCTTGAGGGTAGGTCGTATCAATCGCCGTCGTGTGTCATATAAACGCGATTGATTTACGCCCGTTTTATCCCCTTTGAATAAAATACAAAAAAAAAAAGCGTGTATTAACTATATACAGGTAGATATATTATATTCAGTTGAAAAAAAAAACAGAAAAATCATCCGCTGATTATGAATTTTACTGCCGATGTATACGTTACATTGTGAACCCGAATCGGGCGGACGGTGGCGGCACCCTGGCGCCACCTCGCCGGATACGATCGGAAATTCATCGCACGGAGAAATACCTGTTTTTCTTTCTTTCTTTTTTATTTATATACCTACCTAAAATTATTGTCGTATATTTTTTAATGCGTTTACGATGCAAATTTATTCAGTCCCAAACTAAATATACGTGTACACAAACGGTCACAAAATGCAGCTCGATGGTACCTACCCGCGTGAAAAATACCATTTTCGAATTTTAGGTGTCACACGTAATAATATGTGTATATTTGATATAAAAACAATATGCTAATGAATACGAAACACTCCCGGCGCAGGGAATAAGAATAATAGTGAATGCATAAACATAAACATATCGTGTACACGAACATTTATCATAATGTTTTTTTTTTATTTTTTTTCAAAAAATTATCGGGATAAATAACTAATATCGACCAGTAACAAACGAGTATAACCTCTTCGTTTTGTTTATAACTTCGGGATCGGCTCGATGGCATTGACTTACTAGTGTACAATCTGTTAAAACTATTCGAACGGTGTTCGGTTCGTAAGTTTTATAAACTGCAATGTATTTGTATTATTGTATAAACTACACAGTCCGTACCACGGTAGGTATACCTAAAATAGTGTAATGGATTTTTACTCCGTGCGGTCGAGTATTGTATATTACGAACGTTAATTATAAGTTATCACAGCTATTGAAATACTCAATGATGTTATAAGACCCGTACTAAGGTGCTGTGCCGTCTTAACCGGGATTCGAGACGTCCAGAGGCGAACCGCACCGAATCATTTTCACACGATATTGGAGTGAATAATTTATTTTTCGTTACGATTGGTAAACATTTAATTACAAATTAAAAAAAAAAAAAAAAAAAACAAATTAATTTCCACTCACATAGCTTGTACCTAATGTGTTTGCTGTTGTAATCGCAAAATCGATCTGCAGTCGAGATGATTATAATATTAACGTTTCGTTATTGTTGTTTGGTTATTATACGACGACGGTGACGACAACCGACTGGTTATGTTGTACGGCGGTCGAACCTCCCCGATTCACGACGTCCGTGGTGCGGTTATATCCGCGAGAAGGCGGTTGATTTTACGGAGCCGAACGCGCGCCGGACGGACGTGCTCGCGGAATTACGAAATTAAAACACACCGAGCCGTTTTATAGACGGTAAAAAGAAATCGCCGGCGGCGCGTTCCAGTGATTTGTAGTCGCTTCTTTTCCACAATAAGCAACAATACGGCGTGTTTTTGTGTGTGTGTGTGTGTGTGTGTGTGTGTGTGTGTGTGTGTGTGTGTGTGTGTGTGTGTGTGTGTGTGCGTGTGTATACTTTATACGAGAAACATATTTTTAATAGGTTGTTAACGGACGGCCGCTGCGTATGGGTAGTGATGATGTTATAAATCAAACAGTGCGCGCGGGGAGGCTGTATCGTGACCCCCCTCGTGATATAATTGTCTCCCCCTCTCCGTGTACAGTAGATCTCGTAATAATAATAACGCAGCCACCGCGATAAATATCGACGCGATACGTGAATGATATCTCGAAATACCACTCGACCACGTGTAATGATTCGTCGTTATTTATTTATTTATCGTTTTTTTTTTTTCGCCTTCACATTATTGATGTTTAGATTGGAAAAAATCACTCGGTTCACGCCCACCGTTTGTATAAGTCTGCGCGTACACGCACGGCAATAATCATGATAATAATAATAATAATAATAATAATAATAATAGTACGCGTGTACGCGACCGACCTACGGGCAGAAACACGAGGACGCGGTGGCGGGGTGTGTACAAAAGAATAAAATAATAACAACACGAAACCAATTCCAGATTTCAATCCCGACGAGGGTTTAATTAACGAACACGGCTACTTTGTGTGTACGATGATGATATTATTCCCATTATTATTATTATTATTATAGTCCGCGGCGCACACGTTATAACGTTTATTTTAATATTATTGTGTTGTACGCGCGCGTATCAGAAGTGCTGTTCGGACCGCGCCGAGTCGGAAGCGCCGTGCGCCGCTCGTGTTTGTCCCGGACTAGTCGGAAACGTGTCCCCCGGCCGATTATAGTGTTTTATGTGTATTATATCAAACCGTGCGCCGTTTAAATTATGTGCGTACCCACGTACGCCGGGCCAACGGTGCGTGAAAACCAATATTTAATATTTATATCACAATACACTGTTACTACGCCCGATTCGTTTGGGAACCGACGTGTCACCGGGAAATCATTGCTCCGTTGAAGTTTTAACGGGCCGCTCTTTCGCCGGTTTATAAATTAACTCTGTTCGCACGGCGCACAAATTTGCCTAATGAGTTTTTAATTGATTTATCACGCGCCGCCGTCGTCGTCGCGGCGAAAATCGTCGGAATCTCTGCGCGCGTTCTTTTTACATTTTTTTAAAATCTTAAAACATTATATTATGGTGTTATTCGTTGCCGAAGCTGCTGCATAAACGCTAATCGCAACGTATAGATCAGAGGTGGCCAACAAGAAGAGACTTCCGAGTTGCATGATAAAATGAAAAATATTAAAGAGCCAAGACAAAAAAAAAAAAAGGTTCTTGATACTGAAAATTCGGTATTGGCTATGCCTATAATATTGTCTATATAGTTGGATTTTATAGTAAACATTAGAGTCTTAAAGATTAGATATCAAATGTAACGAAACGTGTAAAATGTTTTACAAGATGTTTTGTAATTTTGATCAATTTATCAAAAAAAAAACCAAGTATGACGAAAAAAAGACGCTCATCTCGCATAATTGCTTATAACTGCTCTTACTACATATACTACGGACTTCAAAAACCTTAAAAAATAAAATCAATAACCTAAATTTACGATAAAATTAAAACGATTATTCGAGTATTAAATTAATGTGTAATATGATAAATTGAAAAATACTGTATTTTGATCAATTTTATTTATTCAAACGTTTATTCAATTACGAGTATTTTCTAATAATTATTCACTAGACACCTATAGAATATCTCATATCACTAACTCACTAACTACTGTACTAATTAAATAATGTATTATTAAGTATAACGCAACAACATCAATCAACAATCAATATAATGCTTTCAGACAGTTTATTCATCAAAAGAAGTTATTTTGATTTAAATTTTTTCTACCATTTTCCGAGGTGTACATAACATTCATAACATTCATAGGTGTACCTTGTATTTGTATCTATATACGTATACTATACATTTTATTGACGTAATATTAACTAATCGCGTTCGATGGCTCGTTTCTACAAAATTGAAAATAAAATTTATTTCTCACTGTATAAAAAGCCAGATATACTTGCGCTGTAGGACCCGAAGGCCGGTATTCATCGCTCCTCGGCAGGGCTTGAAAAAATGTTTTGGAAAGTGTATACTTGATATCATCATCGGAAAAGTTGTCAAGTACAATCAATCTCTACTGAAGTACACTAGTTATAAAGTATGTTGGCCATTTTTTTATCTCAAAATTGCCATTCATTTTCAATAATTGTACGTTTAAATTGAATAAACTTTTAATGTACATTATAATGAAAAATATTAAATACTTACTAGTAATGTGGTTCAAAAAATCTCTATAAATGTATAGGTATTTGTGTGCGGTTTTACAGATATTAAAACGTATATGAATAATCGATTAAAAACTATGATCAAAATAATCAAAATCGGCCATAAAACTAGAATAGTTTGCGATAGTTAATATTATGTCCTTCTCATTCTTGTGTGATTTTTTGTGGTTTTCACTTGTATAAAACATATGTTAAATAATCGATAGTATCTGCACTATCGTTGTGGATTGCAAATCTTGTATTATTCGTTATCTATTTTTGGACCCAATCGCTTTTTCATCTTTTAATTCATCTCACTGCCTCGATGGTGTGTCCGACGTCCGTATAATAAGTTTAATAACATTTTAGAAAAACTAACAGTACAATTTATTATGTCTACTGGTTTTTTCTTTCACGTATGTTTCCGCCTCGTAAAGAATTTTTATACTCTTTGTGTAAAATGTGACAACGTTCGTTTATGTGTTGGATGTTATCATTGATTCAAAATCATCCCATTATATTTTCTACGCGCGCTCGTGTGTGTGTGTGTGTACAAAATACATACACGCGTTGGTGGCGGGTCGTGTCGCCAATAGACCCAGCTTGTTCACGTGTATTATACCAACTATAATAATATGTAAAACTCCACCGACCACGGTGTGTATTATAAATGCTCATCTGCGCGCTGTGTACGCGATAATAACGTATACAGCTTTGCGCGTAGGTGTATATGTGAAATAGCGCACAGTTGATTTCATTATTGTTATTATTGTCCTGCAATGGGAAAACTGTGCGGCATTGTTACCGCCTATTTATCTCATACCGGTGGCATGCGGCGTACAGAGTCGTGGAGATTGACCGCGAATATATATATACATATATAGAAAGAGTATATACGATCAGAAAGAGACGAGAGAGAGGGAGAGAGAGGCAGAGAGAGAAAAGTATTACACTGCAAAGATGGAAAAAAATGTATATAGATGGAAGGAAATAATTGTCCTGTGCAATTAAACTTCGCTGGCCGTCTGGACAATAAATCCCATTTTCTTCCAAACAAGGAAATTAGCAATTACAATATTACACACTTGCGCGCGAACGCACACACACACACACACACACACACATATGTATATTGAGCTATATATGTGTTTTTATATTCAGATATAATCTGCCAGCAATGGGTAAATATACGATACTGGAATTTCAAACGGTATACCTACGTATTTTCGAGGGTGAAATACGAATTCGTTAAGTCATATTTTGTTATTGTCATCACTACACAAAATATAACTGTGATATTATTACATTTTGATACAAAATTTTATAATTTTAATCTCTCTCATATACTATAGTTTAATAACATGATTTAAAAATTTTTATTTTTGTCTTTCAAACATTAATTTGAGGTGATGCAAATATATTCACAATGCTGTACATCTCGTGTTCCAACGCTTATATTATATATATATATTAGTTTATTCTGAGTTATTTAAAAATCAAAGACAAATAATTCTTATATTTCTTGTCATAATTTATTTATTTAATTGAAACTTATTACATCAATTAAAAATTCAGTTCAAAGTATTTAATTTGTATATTTATGTTTTACAATGTTTTTTTTTCATTTACATAAAAATAAACAATATTACAGCGTGTATTTTATATTTTTACCATGTATATTTTTTATTGTAGTTGAATTTACAAGTTTATAACATGTTATTTTATCGTACAAAATACTTGACCATTAAGATTGATAAATTTCAATAGTAATTTTTTTTTATCATAAATAAATATTATATTTTGTTATTAAACGATTTATTCAAGTAGGTATCAACGTAAAAATAATAGTACTAATAATATTCGATTTTATGTGTATTTTATGGCGATTCAACACATTTGAATGTGTAATATATGGTCGTGTACATAGATTGTATTAAAGTATTTTTTGTACTTCAAACGTGAATATTACTTTTTAAAATATTGTCTACTATGTTTGAATAATCATGAAATCTTGAATTAGCATTTTAAAGTTATTTTCGTATTCATTTATTAAAAAAAAACAATACAAAATAGACACAGCCGTGTAGGTAGGTATATTATACGAGTATATAGGTATACATTATACATTATATATTTTAATATGCTATAGGAACACACTACAAATCCATCGTGTACTTATTCGTCGTGTTCGGTTCGTTTGCAACGGACCACCCTGTATACGAAATCGATTTTCTCGCCGGACACTGTTATGATTGCGTAGGCGTTTCTTGTATTTTACGTATTTAATTGATATAAAAATAATATCGATAAATCTTTCGTATGGGGCGCTGTGTTTGTTTTGATTCGAGTCGACCTGTAGAACCGGCTCCCCATCTGGCTCGGCCCCCGTGGCAATAATGTGCTCGCGTGAAGAACAAACCTCTGGAATTGCCCGCATTTAGTCCACATGATCTGCGTTAATGGAGTCGTAAACACACGCGGTATCTAATGTCCGACTGTTATTAATCCATTGTCCACCGTAACGAATACACATAAATTCATCCAATTACCATTATAAAGTTAAATCTCGGAAAAGTAAAAAAGAAAATAAATATTTACATAGATGCACGTTTAACGAACTTCCGAAAGAATACGTATATTATTTTAATGTTGACTCTCCGTTCGACGAATAACATTATTGGTGTTTATATATTGAAACGGAGTTTAATGTTATGCACGTAAATTTTAATACTTGTTTGTGTTTCTTACGATAATTATTATAAAAAGTCTCGGTTCTTGACGATAACAATAATTCACACCTCCTATTGACTTGCTCACAAAAAAGTATGACAATTTGTATATCGTAATTATTTATTTATTTGTTATTGACGTCTAGTGGCAATAGACTGTGCAAAGAGTTACTTATTGCAATGTAATCTAAGAATGAATCATACAATATTACTATTTAGGTATTTTGACAATGGTTAAAAATATAATCCATCAATAAATACGATCAAATTTACAATATTTTAAATTATGGAGCTAATTTGTTAATGACTAAATTATGTGGGAAATGTATTAATCAAAATTAAAACATAAACATGAAAGTTTAAATTCGTAATAATAATAATAATAATAATAATAAAAGTTGAAATCATCAAGACTATTAAAAAATCCGAAGCATGCGACTTTCGAATTTGTTAAAACTGTAAGATTGTCTGTGAAACGACTCATTAGACGTTAACGGACGCCATTTCCATATTATTGTGTTATAATGAGAACTAAATAAAACACCACATAATATTGACAAATTAGTGACTTTAACAATATCTTCGTATTGCGTGGAATACGTTTTACGATGGCGCTTTATTGTGGTAACCGTTACTTAGTAACCAATGGCATCGGTAACCACGACAACGATTCATGTATTTTTTTTTTTTTTTTACGTGTTTCTGCGTACATAGTTATATGTCAACATGATAGATTTTCTCGCAAATATATGTATATAATATATTATACATCAAAATAATTATAATGGTATATTTAATGAATTTAAAAATGTATCATTTACAGTTAATGCTGTGTATCGTATATTATTCTACTCGGAAACGGTTTTGATTATGCAGTATAGGTGCACGAACAAGTACGTCCACTGTGCAATAACTTCAGTGTGCATTTAAAAATGATTAATTTTAAAACGTTAAGTAATCCGATACCCAACATTCGCAACTGGGTGTGTAGGTTTTAGAAGTATTGAAATGGACTCCTCCCGGCGGCGGGTATTGCGAATTGTATCCAATACGTATATAGGTATTTAAGACGCATCGTCGGTGTGAATAATGTATCAGCCGAATGCGCCGATTGTGTATACATATTCTGTTTTTTGTTCTGCGTTTTATTTTTAAAACGAAACACGATACTTTACTCGAAAAAACGTCGGAGACATCGATACGACAACGCGATGAAATCTGTTTTCAGTGCGACGTTTTAACACCTCTGCAGGGCATTTCTCTTGGTTCTCGAAACGTCGTCGGACGGCGGCGTGTAGATATACTATCATCGCTCACTACCCGGATTAATAATTATCGTTTCTCAATGAAAACGTCAGACACACACGAACCCAGCTCGCGACCCGTGCTCGCGCGCGACGACTCGCATTCCCGCGGCAGACATCTCCGTCGGGCATCGTCAAGTCGCCGCGTCGGGCGCCGTCGCGATATCGTTTCCATCCCAGCCCCCCCCCCTCAGCGAACCACTCATCATTCCTATTCGACACTAATAACGATAATAATAAAACAACCCTGACCCGTACGGCTAGACCGATACGTATCTCTGTGGGTATCGTCGACACGGAAAAAGAACCCTCCTCGAGTGTACGTCTGCTGCACGGGTATATTATTTCAATGTGTATAGGTAATAATGCGTAAAAATAAAAAAATAAATACCATTACGACCCATAAAAACATATCCTCTCACACACACGCACACACACTTTATGTGTGTGTGTGTATGTATAGTGATATCCGGGGTGCACTTCTCTCCCCGCGACCTCATACGTATGCGTCACTCCGCCGCCGTGATATGGTAATATATCAAGACGTATTATTGTTTCTATCGTATATTATACGCGTGTACACAATTTTAAAATGCTCACCCAATAATCGCGGTGTGATCATCGTCACTGTATACTGGGTATATACTGGCGGCTCACATACCTAATGTTACGTTTTAAAAATTTGAAAATGAAAAATCACTTTGAAAAGTTTGAGAAAACGTTATTTACCTATATAGATTCTATATATTTATAATTACTTTGTTTGTAAAATTTCAAGAATTCAAATTCAAATAAATACCGATCGCTAACATTGTTGTAGACTTTGTTTTATTTGCATTTGGGTTGGATAAACGTTGAAGTTTTGAATATAATATGACCTTGGGGTGACTTTAAGTTGCTATTTTTGCTATACATACCATCATCGTCCCCGCAGTGAACGTGCAGCGTGTCAAGTCGACTTTCGATCGTCGTAACCATTTCCATCATAATAGTAATAACGATAACAATAATATCGTCATTTTAATTGTTCGTCGACCGACGGTGAAGTATTAGTGTGTGTCGCGAGAGAGGGTCCCCCCCCCCGGTCGGTCTCGGTTCGTCGACGGCGAGTTTGGCAGCGTCGACGCGGCACTCCCCGCGCGTGAAATTTATTACGGTTCCCCGCGGCAGACCGCAGTAAATATTTCTCACCCTCCGTCGCCTGCCAGCGTACAGTCGTCGTCGCCCCGTCGGGTTTTTCGGATTTATCGCCGACGGTCGTGTGTAAATTCTCTCACCCCCTATCCCTCTACCGCCCCGCTGACGGGCACGCTGACACCACGCTCGCGCGGTATTTCCGTACACGAACTGTAGCGGCGCGCGGACGACGGATTGTGCAAAAATAACCCTCGGCCAACACGTATATATTTATGTATATATATATAGATATATATATATTTATGTGATTGCGCGCGCCACTAGACAAATGGCTTTCTTTGGCACACGATAAATATACATAGACGTGTACAGAACACAATAATATACGTATATACGGCGTAAAACGTTTTCTTCGACAACTGTGCGATTTCGTAGCTATATAGCCGAACGTGCGCATTGTTTATATCAGAGATGGCCAACCCGCGGCCCGCCCAGGAAAGTTTTGCGGCCCGCGACATTTATCAAATATTTACAAAAAAAAATTATTTTTGTGTCGATAGAATATTCTGGAATGTCCGCGCAACGCGATATCTGTATTATTAACAACGTAATCGCAACAAAAGTTACCTAACAGATGAAAACTTGCAACATCAATTACGGTGTGCAAATACAAGCATTTCTATTGATTTAAAAAAGCTTAGTGAACGAGTTGAGAAACAAATATCTCACTAAATAGTAATGTTTACTCCATTTTTTTTTTATTAAATACTTTTATATATTTTAATTATTTTAAAATACGTTTATAACTTTATATGTGACATAATTTTGAATGAAAAAATATAAATATATGTGATTATATTAATATTTTTATATTCATATTTTGGCTGATGACTTTTTTTTTTTTTTTGGCAATCCTATATGTGGCCCGCAGGATTGTTATGTATTTACAAAGTGGCCCGCAGGATCATTTGGGTTGGCCATTCCTGGTTTATATTATACACACTTACGCCCGTACGCACAACAATTATTATTATTATTATTATTTTTGATGTCGTGTGTAGAAATTGTGTGCGTGTTATTATTGCACGCGGTGCACATCCCGGAGACGCGTGAGAGGCGTGAGTCGTTTTACCAGTAAGGGGCGGTTCTTAGCAGAATCCGTTGGAGCGAGCCGAGGTAAAAGAAAAAAAAAGTTTCCACGATAATCCCTGACGAATCAACACGTTTCGAAATTGTATTGTTGCAGCTTATACCCGGACAAACAAATGTTTAATTTTTACAAAATAATCCGTTTTGAAAAAAAAAAAATTGCAGATCTCCTTTGCATTCCTCTTTTTTATAATCAGTTATAGATCGCTATCTTATGTATGATAACATATTGTCAAACCAAATTTTTCGACTTGATTGAGTTTCGATCACGCTCCTCTTTTTAAAGTCCTCAATAACCTTGCGTTCTCCTCGACGCTAGGCAAAAGCTAGTAAAAAATTACTCGTTTTCCGTCGAGCGTTCGGGTTTTATTAATTAATACATTTTAACACAATGCACCGATATTGATTGTGGACCAAGTGGTTTACGGCTCAGGCCCAACAAGTGCTGTACGGAACTCACGACGGCCCGGCTGAGTTTATTTATTTCTTACACGCGTACATTCGTTAAAACAACATCGTTTAAAATTTTACCGTTTTTTCCATTTTTTTTTACCGTACCCGAGATAAATCGACGTTTTCACCCTTCTGCGCATCTATATGCACCTACACGTTGTTATGCGTTACGATTTATCAATCGTATACTAAATCAAATTAAAACCTGGACCCCTCGACCCTGTTCACGATTTATTAATTATTATTATAGTCGCTGTTCGTATATTAAGAATAACACATCGTGTATCTATATTTAAGACCCCCGAACACACGTAAGTACTGAATTACAATAACGAAAACACGTGTCTCGTTATATTTATCTTTGAAATTCTCAATAATTATTGTAAATCTCGAGTCGCCCTTATTGCGGGCCACTAAACTCGATTATGCCGTCGCGCCGTGTGTATATACACGTGTATTTATTGTACACGCGTACGTATAATACATACGGCGTTCTATATTTTATTTCCACGTTTGTTCGTACGTTACGACATCGCGATTTACATTCTAATCCGATGTTATTTGTACACCGCGTTTTGTACGTATCACGAAGAATAATCTCACAACGCGCGTCCTGAAATATTTCCGTCACCGCACCGGTACGCGTGCGTTTCGCACACGAGCCGACACACTCGAAAACGTTCTGCGAAAAATCGGGCTTTTGTCGATTCATTGTGCAGCGGCATTAAATCCCATTCGTTATCGACGTTATTGACGATTCATCCGAGTGGTATAATATGTGTATATATTTACACGCGGCACGGTCGCAGAGACCCGTTGTTGTCCGTCGACTGTTGTGAGGCGTACGTATACACGTATAATACGAGATGTGTGTGCACACCGTCCCTTGACGTATATACGTGCGAACATTTTCGTGGGCGTGGTCATCGCCGATAGGATTCATCGTACACATCACGTACATGTCATATTTGCACGACAGTTCCACCATAAATCTTCGTGCGCGATGTGTATACCTTTTATGGGAAAAACGTTCGGATCGTATTTTTTTACGTCTGGCCAACGCGTGATAAATGAATCGGAAACCCTTCCAGTGTATTTGTGAAAATAAAAGAATTTCGGTGTCTATAGATGCACGCGTGCGTGTGTGTGTGTATAGTAAACGTTTTTGAAGAGTTGTCAAAATTTCGCGGGCCCCAAAAATGTAACGCATACCTACGGTATTATACATGTACAGTATACCTTTGTTCTCTCTTCTTCTCCTTTTTACGATTCGCCGACAACAATGATAGTATAACAAGTGTAAAAATCTTCTTTTATGTCAATCCCTTTTTCGACTCGGCTGTACTCGCACACACACACACACAGTGTACACGCCTTATTGCCGCCTTGACGAGCAGATGACAAATGGTTATTTAACGTGACGTTCGTGACAATCGCCTTCCGCCATTATGTTGTGACGCGCGCAATGCGACCGCGACGGCGCTGAGTAGTATGTACATTGTACGTCCTATACACACACACACACACACACACACACACACACACACACGTCATTCCGTACACGGGAACACCGACCGTGATTATGCCGCGCGTAGGTACACCTGCAGGCCGGCGGTGGATTTATTGTTTTTTAAATTGGCAGGTTAAGGGATTACTGATCCGCGCTCGAGTCGGCGGCGGTGACGAATGTGACTCGGACTACTTAAAGTGACAAGACGTCACGGGAGGCAAAATATATACACATTATGATTATATACATAGGAAGAGAACGAGAGCGAGAGGGGAAATGAACATTTTTTTAACCGCCCGGAATGTGAAACAGATGACTTAATATACGTGTGTGGTTTTCGGATAATTAACTGGGTATACATATTTTAAGACGGTCTAGTGAGAAAAAAAAACACGGGCCATCTGATGTGCGTTTGCATATAATATGGGGTTGTCTAGCGTGAGCGCGCGAGATGGATGGTCGTGTCGTTGTTGAGCTATATTCGATTTCACTGCAGCGTTACACATTATGTCATATGATATATATATATATATATATATACGAGTATATATGTATGTATGTATACGCGTATTATAGAAGAATAATTATACCTATCGTTTCGTCACTAGACACTTATAGTGGCACGACTGTGTGCGTGCGCGTGTGTGCGATTGTGATATTTTTCAAATTAAAAAAAAAAAAATCTTACTCGAATTAATTTTAAAGACAAACTCCATAATAATCTTCGTGTAGATAAGTACTGTAGTTCATTGATATATTTTTTGATATTTATCATAATTTCGAGTGATCAGGATGTGTTTCGTTACAGGAATATGATGTTTTTCAATTTTTTTTTTTGCGTTTAAAAGTTTTATGCGTGTAAAAAAAGTTAACCGCAATCAAACATGAACATCGCTATATATAGCACCATATTATTATAACAGCAATAATTAATTTTCGATGTTTTACAGTATGGCCGGCCCGTAATAGGTATTTATTTCGTAATACACTTTTTCATTTATTTGTTTAAAAAGAATGTTTTCAACGAAATCAACAATCGTTCGTATTCATCGGATTAAATATGTTTAACGTTTTTTTGTAAAACACCGTTTTGATATATTATTTTTACGCGTTATAGTTGAACACGATTTATGTACTCAAGAGCGAAAAAATTATCCGTTAAATCACTGAATGATATACGGGTTTTCATAGACCATATTGAACACGTCGCGTTAATAATATCACATATCCTGTTTTTAGTTACTTTAGACGCGAGATAACTTCAAATTCGTTTTTCCTGTTTACTTTGGTGCAAGTAAAAGTTATCTCCTTCTTTAGTTGTTATATACTACCCTCGGGACTACTCGGGGAGGAGAGAGGCCTTTCAATTTAGAAGCTTAGGCCCTTTGGGTTTAAACTAAATACCTATATAAAGGCGGAGGACTATAGATAAGGTATCACCCCAAACACTAATGTGCGAGAACAATATATAAGGGGATATGCCGTGCGTGTGTGCTGCAGGGGTCCAACACCCTCATATTCGCAATGCGATTCAATTAACTAATAAAATTAAATATCATTGTTTCGTCGGCGCGTTTTGCGCAGGATCAACTAAACAGATTTTCGAACGGATTTCACACGAAACTTAAGTAGCTAATTATAATGTATTCACTCATCGATTAGTATTTACCGGTTTCACGTCGTATATTTTTGTATAACTAATGAAACGAGTCCAATTTTAATTGTCTCTTTAGAAATAAAGATTAATTCCTACGGTATAAATTAGATTCGAATCGTTTTTATTTTCAAATTAACCAATGGAGCCCCGTTATAACTCCCCGGGGCTAATGTTATCCGTCTCTTTCTCCGCTCCTTTTCTTACGTATATGTAATCGTACTCCACCGTAGGTAGGGCAAGGTATTGTTTCATCCTCCAACAAAAGGGTTTGATTTTAAATTATTCGATTCATATCTTAATATATGATAATTGACTATTTCAAAATAATATCCTACACTTCATGTTTATACTGTGTTCCTTGAATAATTGTCGTATTAACAGTGACGGTCCAAACAAAAAACAAAAAAATAATAATAAAAAAAATAAAATAAAAAATCAGTTTATTATCATTCATCTGATTTATCTCGAAAAAACGTATTTGTATAACGTACCCATACACCATTATACATACAATTTACTATAATGAACACTACGTAGAATTCTTTTCATTCATAAGAAGTTCCCCATCGGACTGCAGACAGGTTTAGAGTTCCTAAAACTGAATTAATGTTTATCTGATTCGTATGGTTTTATTCAGTGTATTATACCTCACCACCTGAATTTATGCTCTCGTGTTCGCGTGTTCTCTGCAGTTATTGCTTCCATAAAATGTTTCAGTCCTTGGAATGCAAAATGTTTGTGGTGATAACGGGAATGACTTGCCATTGGCATTATTTAATAAAGAAAGAGCACCGGACACTATATAGTGTTCCTAACGCCGAGTCGCAAATCGGATGTCGCCATCAAAAACACGTTTGCCGGACCAATAAAATAGCTATCATCTTATCTTCTTGCTATAAATTTCATCGGATTAATCGTATTTAGAGTTACCGGCGTGTATATTTCTTGTGCATTGTTGGCACACTCGAAGCGTGTTTTTTCCATACAGAAGAACAAAACAAGACAGTCGTCAATGAATAATGATACGTCGATGACTTTTTTTTCTATTTAATTCGTTGTACACATTTTTAAACTGTATTACCGATCATTTTCCATTATAATTTATGGCTGACAACAAATTTTAAATGTATTTTTTTTTTTCAAATTAAATTCTACGTGCACATTTTTATTCGGTACGTTTAAAAACATCGGAAATTCGAACGTTGATATTAAATCATATAATTATTATTAGTAATAAAAATAACGTATACGTAAAAAGGAAATTTCATTATGAAGTTGATACGTCCCAGGTATTTAGACATATTTTTGAAAATGTATTTTAGTTTTTATTTTATTATTCAATTTATTAAGTTTTAAATGATATCCATAACCACGGCCATTATACTATTAAATATACTCGCAGTAAAGAATAAAATATACCCATAAAACTCGTTTAAAGCGTGTAATAAAAATCTTGAATTACATCAAATGAAACTTCATATCGAGATTTGTGGCGTCGTAAAACAAACCGTCCAGGTAAAAATTACACTCTGATAATGGTCTCTCTGAAAACTCACGAATTCCCGTCGGCCGAGAGATAATATATTTACTGTTCAAATTATATCGTTTGAAATAATACTGGTGAATAATTATTGAGTCTTTATACAACTTCGATTAATTCTAGCAAATCATATACGCACAACAGTGGTAAACAGTATCTTCTTGAGGTTTTCGAATTAAGAATGTTATAACTTTATAAGATAGACTCGTGTAATGTGAGATTAAATTGGCCTATTTTAACAAATAAACGTCAAACATATTTAAAAGAAATTGTTATGTGTTATTACAGAGTGGTTTTACAACCGTACGAACTTCTTATTAGTATTTCTGAAAATTTTCGATGACAATTTCTTATAAGTATTTCTGAAAATTTTCGATGACAATTTCTTAAAAGTTTTTCATTTTCGTTCTCGTTGTTTTGCTATTCGAAAATTGCATCCAGTTTACGACGCCGACGCGCGGCGCTTGTCGACGGTTTCGTCTGTGCTGAGTTACATCCGAAATAACCTCAACTCGAAATGATTATTTCACTTGTCGAGTGTAGGACGACCGATGAGTTATGCCGGGTGATAAATTTTTCTTTCCCGCCGAAATAAAACGGTCACGATGAACAATGGGGGTCGTCGCGAACGCTGGAAAAGAAACCGTCTAAAAATAAAAACCGTCGCTAGCCGAATCGAATAAAAACGACACCGGGACCCCGGACAGTGGGCACGGCCGCGGCAGTTTATTAACTGTCTGGCACCGTTTGGCCCTGTCCCACTGTTTTATTATTATTATACACACACAAATATGACGTACGTGTAGGTACTATATAATACGATACGGGCGCCGGTTATAAATTTGCCTTCCCGCGGCTCTCAATTAACTGCAGCGTTCGTTTTTGGAAATGTCATTTCCCAAAACTCCACGCGCGAAACCTGACCCTGAGGCAACCGGGTTTTTATCGGTTCCAAGTGTTCTGGGGGTCGAACAGGAAGTCTCTGATATCCATCGGGATCCATAAATCATTCGGGAGACCTCATGCCGGCCGCCGGCGCCATCGGTCTGTCACATCAGTTCTCCCGTATAATATTGTATTCGTTTTTCCATGTGTTTATTGCCCGATATTTGGTATGATTGTTTTTTTTTTGCCGTGAAAAGATTTCTGGTCAGGTTATTTTATCCTAATTTGTGCTCCCAAGAACAATGCCGTCTGCCTACAACCGGATTGATCAAGATATCATCGCGTCGGCCGTTATAGTATAAATATATATATACTAATGCCGTATTGAATGAAAATCGATTCTCCGTTTCGATACCGACCTAATATAAATATAATGCTAGGTTTTATTCGAATTGATTGAATTCTATTATGATTACGATCGATTAATTTTGATATGATATCTGTAACTGTTGGCGGCCGTACAAAATAAATGTATGCATCGAACAAATACGCCTTTTAAGTGACTTTATATTATCAAATTATACAAATATACTAGTATAATTATATATACTACATTGGAAATTCATGAAAGTTTTTTATTCACACATACTACTGGCGTAATTTTGATGCAACTTCTGTAAGTTTTAATATGATCGCACCAAACACTTACCACATATTTTCATGGCATGATGGAACCAAACATTTCGATTATTTAATCAATTTAAATAAATATTCGTGTCTCCGGAGTATACTTCAGTTAAATCAAATAATAATTATTAGTCTGCCGATGATTAGGTAAATAAAACTGGTTAAAATACTGTCTGTTGGTTATCATCCGAAAAACCTTTTCAAGCAATGTCGGTTTACATGACGTAACTAATATAAAATAATATGTAATTTGCTATAAAATATTATACTTTGTCGACTTCTATGTAAATTTTATTTAAATTCGTGTTAGAAATGAATTCAAGCGTAGCTCTCATTTTATTTTTCTAATCAGAACATTGTTCACCATAATATGGAGTTCTACATCCGTTCTCGAACTTTACATATTTTATTAAATTATATACACAGTATGACGTCTTTAAACGTACTGTGAAACTAAACACGTATACACAGTCCGCCCGTGACAATTTAATACAAAACTCTTACAAACGAAATGAATCCAAAGTGTTTGACATTTTTTAGTCAACTTTAATAAACATTATTTTACTAATTAAGATAATGACTATATAAGTACCTAAAGTGTATTGTTTAATCTAAATCATTCATAATTAAGATATGTCGTCTGAACACATATCGTTAGATGTAGTAAATATATGATTTGAAGTTTAATAACCAAGAAATAATATTACAAAAAAAAAAAAAGTATTCAACTACATTTTAAGACCTATTCCAAATATCATCATATTTCTAGATTTTAGGTAAATAATGTTTAAAAATTGTACCATGTACTTTTTTGTTTGTTATGAAGAACAAACCTTATGTGGTGTGTTTAAACTTATTATGAATTTGATTGGATACAATAATTAATAACCTATCATGTCACGCTTTTGAATAAGATTTAGTGCACGCAGATTATCTATTGGTATTTTTTTTTTCGTAATTGTAATGGTAATCTAATCTATATCATAAAGACTTGATACTCACCGGGCAGCAAATAATATATCGTCTTGATTGTCATACCTATCTCCGTGTAGTTATAAAAGTAAAATCGTATCCGCTTTTCTTGATATTGATGGTGAGTTATATATAAATATATTATATTAGGTATTCTATGTATACGTATCATGCATTCCCAGACAGACGAATTAAACTAGTTTTTATTGTGTATAATTTTAACATTCTTATATTGCATATTCGTGTACGGTGTACACAAGACTAGTTTAATAATACAATATTCAGTCTGTCCGTGTGCGGTGTATCTCAACACCACGACGGAGGAGTGGATTCTCGGTGGAGGAGATGCCAGCCAAGTTTACCGACGACTTTTACTACTGTTATTATTTGATATCACCGAACGTCGCGTTATGTACGTACGATTAAAATAAAACCGCTGTCGTCGGACGAGAGCAATAATATGTATATATATATATAAGATCATCAGACTCGTACCACACAGGCTCGCCGCCGGAGTTTATTGTCTGACGACGAGGACGATTTTTAATCACGGCGCGCCGACGGACATAACAGCCCTGTCGTCGGCGTTCAGATCTGTCGTCAAGTCGTTTAAAGACGGAGACGTCAGGAGGAAAAAAAAAGATAAGAAATAATATAATAATCATAATAATAATGATAATAATAAAAAAGAATCGTTTTGAAAAACCTCGGGACTAGCCAAAAAACAACGGAAATAGACCGCAGACGCGCACCAGCTACAAAATATAGCAGCAGCAACAGCAGCAGCAGCAGCAGCGGCGGCAGCGGCAGCGGTAGTGACGATGACGTCGTCGTCGTAAGCACGTAACGTGTAGTATCCAATTTCATATAATATATTTTGTTATCTTCATCGCAGTGTATTTTCTCGTAAGAAAAAAAAAAAAATTATTGCCTCTAGATGAACTCGTGTATTCCAGCTCCCGCCGTACTTATAACCATCACCGTCGCGATATGCTGCTGCCGCGCGGACATATATGTATAATAATAATAATATTGTTGTAACTTTACTCTCCCGACAGCAGCAGCAGCAGCAGCAGCAGCAGCAGTAAAGATAGGTACCTACGTACGTGCATGTGTGTGTGTGTACGAGCTATCACATACACGTACACATTGTTTCCATGACCACGGTTGCTGGTCACTATATTGTATACTACTACCGACCGTCGATGTGTATAGATAACGTTCATTACACGCGCACACAATGCTCCCGCCGCGGCCGGCCGAGAACATGTTCATTTCGCCTGCTAATTGGTCGCCCGTACACCACCGCCGCCGTCCGACGTAAAAATAAGAAAAAAATAATAATAATAATAATAATAATAAATAATAACAACCACTACACACGCACTCCGGCGGGCACGGTCGCGGGAAGAAGACTACCGTTGCGGTTGTTGAAATCTTTGTTAAATTTGTTCTTTATTTTTTATGCCGATAAAAAGAAAAGAAAAAACATCGAAATGTAGACCGATTGCGCCTGCCTGGACGGTCACCGCCGCCGTGCCGCCGGTCAACAATGGGATCGTGACCGCGGTTGGTCGTTGTCGTCATCGTGTGTAACCCCGCGGTTTACAATGGGCCGACGATAAATTTATACACGTGACATTTTGACCGCAGAAAAATGCACGCGACCAAACGAAAATAAAAAAAATAAAAAAAAATAATAAAAATCGAGTCTCCGTTTGTAAATGCAGTCGTAGTCGTCGCCGACGCGTAGTATAGATTCCGGGCTCTGCGCAGACCGATACGCCGCCGCGTTATGGTCTAATTCGAATCTATAATGATAGATGGTCTTCGGCGACACGTCGGTGTGACGCGTTTCTTTTTTCCAATTATTATGATAAACGCGTCATAAGACGAATATATTTTTTGTTTACTTTCAAACGATCGAGACGTCGCGATGGTTTTAAGTTTATTATAATAGCTCAGATATTATAATATGTTATCGCATTGTATGTATGGTTGCGCAAGTTCGTTGGCGGAAATGAGGTACGGACGGTACGGTATATGTGAAAAGAAGTCGAAGTCTTATTTTCGACTCTCCTTATTCTTGCGCAATCAATGAACAAGTCCTCTACGTGCACCTTATCGCTCATTTATTCGTCTTAGCGCGTATCATCGAATTTTTACAATGATATTAGGTAACTTATTCTATTTTTTTTTTTTTTTTTTTTTTTTTTTTGAAACTGTATAATGGTCACGTATGGTGTGTATACGTTAGGTCACGTCATTTCATTCTGTACATCAAAAATTAGATGCATATGGTACTTCTAGAGGTTATTTTTCTCTGTTCTCAATAGTCCTTCTGGACGTAAAGAAAAACTGACGATTTTTCATTAAATTTAGTTACCTACTTAGTTATTTACTCCAAAACTATAATGTTATCAGAAATAACTTGAAATGTTCGTCATGTATCAAAAACACACTTGTCTAAATTCGACAAATTTCCAAACAAGATGACCTTTCTTAGATTTAACATCTATTATTTAACATGTATGATAGATTTAACATAGAGCTAAAAAAAAAATCTTGTTTTTTAAAAGTTTTCATCGAATAAAATTTAGAATTTTTGATAATGAGACCAGAAAATTGATGTAACTCTAAATATATGCGTAACCTGCGATACTGAAAAAAGCTCGAAAATCGTTTGTCAGGAGTTATTGTTAAAAACATTACCAGTTTTTATTTAAAATATTGAAGGACCTATTGTTTTTACACCGAATTTCCCTGTTTCTAATGTTCATTCATCTAGCATTATCTAAACGTATCTTATCTTATTGAAACGTTGGTAAAAGATACTGTTTTCATTATAAAAAAAAAAAAAAAAAGGAAACGAAAAGATTATCTGAACTTTGCCAACAATCAAGTATGTGTGATAAAAGAAAAAAAAAGCGGGGTGAGTTGAAAACGACGCGATGTTGACCGCGGGATAGCCGACTGTCGTGCACTGTAAATTCGCTTACACTACGCAGCTACGTATGCCGGTACCGTCGATCGTGGCTGCCGATGCCGCTACCGCGACGTTTTACGCTTTCTAAAAGTCAACGGCTCATTTCGCTGCTCTGTGACATACACGCGGTCGTCGGAGACCTGGGCGTGATTTCGTTTTCTTTATCGTGCCGTGACCACCACGCCGTGGAAATCGATCGTTTATTATTTTGTCATATACATATACGTATAAACTTGTAATATTCCGAATGTCCCGCGCTGAAAGTATATCATTCACACAGGTCGCGCAGACATGTATTTTATATAATATTATATAAATGTGTGTGTGTGTGTGTGCTTACGTTCGTACGCAAGTCGGGCACACGCCGGATATGGCGCGACTATCTGCCGCCGAAGCCAGAGATGTGGGCCCTCGATAAGGCGGCGGCGACGGCGGCACAACAATAGGGGCACACTGCGCGCGGGCGACACGGGCGCGTATGTTAATTCAGTGGCGACTGTCGCGTGTGTGTGTGTGTGCCTCTCTCTCTCTCTCTCTCCTCTGCCCGGTCGCTCGGCGGTGTATTAATTTGCGATCGCCGTCGTCGTCGTCGTCCACAGGGCGGCCACGTTCGCTCGGTCTCGATACCCATACGCAGTCTCGGGGCGCCAGCGCAGGTTAGGCGGCGGTCGAGGTAAGGTACCCGCGTCGCGGCACATATACCGAAGTATACGTATATTCTACACTCACACACACACACACACACACACATATAATATAAACTATACGTATATATTATATACCGTGGTAGCGGTAGCAGCGGTAGTAGTAGCACACGAAGCGCGCGCGCCGAGGTCGACGCGGTGGGTCCCCGGGGCTGACGTCTAATTAACGTTACGCGGTCCCCGTACAGTCGTATTATATATAGTGGCCGTGTACTCACACACACACACACACGCATATACGTATATAATATTATACTCACACACAACTCTACTGTGGTATAGCGGTGGATATACTAGCGGCGGCGGCGGCGGCAGTATAGTCGTCGTCGTCGTCGTCGTGTAGGTCTGCCGAGTAATTGGAAGCACGATTTCTCCCCACCCCGCTCGCGTATTCATATCCTCCCGAGTACGTATATACCCATATTTATTTACTGATATATATATATATATATATATATATATATATATATATATATATATATATATATATATATATATATATATATATATATATACGAATGTGTGTTTGTCTGTGTGTATGTGTATTCTTCGCGTATTGCTCGTTGTCGAGGTAATAACCGCTGCGGTCATTATACGTATCGCGCTCGCTCAGGGTTTGGTGAAAAGTTCGAGCGAAACGAAAGTTCGTTTAGTAAGGTTAAAACTAGACAACAATTCAATTCGAAAACTCGAGCAATTCGAGTACCTGTGGGAAGTAAGCTGACTAAGGACTAAGGCAGACGCTCAATAGAAATAAAGCAACGCATATATAGCCACGGAGAAAAAAAGCATTGATACAAAATAGAAAATTTATAGACACAAACTGTCACTAAACCAGATTATAAATGCGGATTTAAAGACGATTATTTACAGTTTGATGAACACGAATGAAATTCAACTTGGATCTGTGTGCAGACTAAGTTTGGTATTCGAAAAAATCGCTAGCGGAAATGAACGAAAATTTGTCTGTCGCCTGCTAAAATACCGATTCGTTTTCGACTTGCATACATTCGAAGAACGGTCAGACGGATGAACACGAAATAAGAGGAATAGTGAAGATGGGATTTATTGTGGAAACGCTATGACTACAGTTTACTGTAAGCGTATCGTCGATATGAAAGTACCAGATTTACAACCACCAGACAAAACCTAAAGTAAAAGAAAAGAAGAAGAAGAGGAAGAAGAAAAAGATAACGTTTATCTAATCCAGTGTTTCCCAACTGGTGTTCCACGGAACCTAAGAGTTCCGTGAGGTGGCGTCAAGGGTTCCGTGAAAACCTTGTGCCGGAAGTATAGAAAACATATGTCAGCATTACTACTCAGGCGCGGATCCAGAGGGTGGGCCGGGTGGGCCTGGGCCCACCCAAAACTATCTACGATCACGATTTTGATTTTTAAAATTATCATCCAATATTTGAAAATACTTAATACTTTATCAAATATAGTAATATTTGCGTAAAAGAGTAAGGAAAAAAAGTTCATCTTGCTCCTAAAATATCATGTAGTTTTTCCATGTGGCAAATTTATTTTTATTTTTAAATATCGATTGTTGTTTGTTACCGAATCAAATTCTATGGAAGTGAGCATCTCTATCAAAGGCTTGAGAGCATGGATTTTAGAATTGGAAGAAATATACAGAAAAGAAAAAAGTTGTTCGACCTTGAAAAAATAAAAACCTTCAACAGGTCAATAATGACCAGCAAACGTTCACATATCCTAGCTCTGCTATCTATTGAACGAGAAAAAAGTGAAGATTTAATGAAAAAAATTTCCTGAGGAAATTCTTAATGAGTTTACGTGTGACAAGATAAGAAGATTGCATTTTTCGTTTTAACTTTATTTTGATACTAAAAACTGAATAAAAACGAATTTGTTATTGATTTAATAACAATAACAATTTTTAATTTTACTGTATTACTTTTGTATTTACTATTGTAATCCAATGTATGGGCCCACTCAAAAAAATATTCCTAGGTCCGCGCCTGTTACTATACTATAGAAAAATATGGGGGTTCCACAAAAAGTTCAAGCTCCTGCAAAGGTTCCGCGAGTTAAAGAAGTTGGGAAACACTAATCTAATCTGTGAAATACGCGTGTATACACCGTCTTGCAACCCCAAAGTGCTAATTCATATTAATATATGCACGTGTCAACTCCCGTCGGCCGTCGCCGTCGAGGTAATAACCGTCGCTATACGTCACGTATCGCGCGCTCGCTCGAGGTTTGGCGAAACGCCGTCGCCGTCGTCTCGCACGTCGTCGTAAAGTCGCAAGTCGGCACGCCGCCGTTGCGTTACGTGTCGTATAATAATATATTCGTGTACGACGGTCACGGTCGGTCGGTCGCGCGGTCGTCTCGAGTTTTTCGCGCGCACCACCACGACGGTCCGACGACGGCTGATAACAGACGGCGAAATTAATGGCCGTTGTATTGTGCGCGACAAAAACGTTATTGTATACAACAAACGTTCGCGTAGGTATATGGCTAGAGAAAGGCCGCGGCTGTTACGGACAGAGGCAGCACGTCTCGGCAAACGCGCGCCGCCGTCGTAAAATATGTTATTATATTATACGCGTACATGTAGGACGATGGCGCGTAGGTATTCGTGTGTGCGCGCGCGTGCGATTCAGAGCGCGACCGACCGACTGTCGGGGGTCGTCCCCCGAGATAATAATATATTTATTACGATATTATTATAATATTATTACGCGCTCGCGTTCGCGTCCGTCGCGTCGTGCGCCGTGCGACCGGTCGACGCCCCGCCCGACCGCCGGCACGACTCGAGCGCGCGCACGTCACGTCGTCGTCCGACTAATACGACAAATCGCGTCGTCATCGGCGTCGGTGCACGCAGTCGTTTTAAATCGAACTGGTTCAGTACGGCGGAGAACTGGACTTGCAGCCAATGAGTGTGTGTGTGTGTGTGTGTGTGTGTGTGTGTGTGTGTGTGTGTGTACTTAAAGGGCGATTTTAAAAGAATGTTCGCCCTGGTTTCAACCCATTATGTAAAGCTATAATTTGAGTAAATTTTTAGAAACGATTTGAAATACTTAAAAAATGAATATTTTTTAAAATTATTTTATCCACGTGATTTTTTTTTTAAGTTGTTTATTTATTTTTTTTTTACACGGTAACCATGTGCCATTATTAACACATTATTATGAAAGATAATACTTTTTTTTGAAACAATTTGAGACTTCATTTTTCATTCTCAAACCAATAATTAAAAATATTTTAGTGTTTCAAACTTAGAGTAGCGCGGATAGTCCTTATCGATAGTGCGGTTTAGGGGCCGTCTTCGAAGAAAAAATGTCCCGTCACTATACTGTTCCTGCACTGCTCTAAACCGTGTCATCTTTTGCCCCTGAATATAGAAGGATGCGTCTATTTGGATTCCTGCTTAGCACAATAATCGACCGCCTCGCATATATTATACGGATAGAATCAAAGTCATCAATTAACCTGCTCGTATACACCTAAATGTTTTTTACTGTTGCAGCGTATTTGAAGTACTTAATTTTAGGAATTTTGATTAAAAAAATTCATAGGTTCTATATTGACTTTTTGACACCTATCTTTTTCTCACAACATACAAATTTATGCTGACTACAGAAATACAAACATATTCTGCTATTAATGAAATTCAAAATAACTTCGAATGAAATAACCAACTTTTTATTATTTTTTCGTAATTTCTATAAAAACTTTTAAAATACCACGTATTATGTGCTCACGTTTTTTACCACTCCCCGTTCTTTATCTATATTAGATCTAATAACTTTTGATGTGAAATTCAAAGATGACACGCGTGCACATTTTAATAATCATTTTACACTCCGCGTTAAATTTTACATTAAAATACTTCACATCAGGGTATTCTTCACTTCTAGGAAAATATATCGATGGTGCGTGTATTTTAAATTTTAAAAATTTTTGATTTTAAAGGAACAATAAATCATTTCTTAAGTTAAAATATTCCGAGAAAGTTGCAATATCATAATTCATAAAGAGGAATTAAAATTATAAATTTAAACGCTTATCTTTGATAAAGTCCTTACTGACGATTTTTGAGATTTTTCAGTATCGTTAGTTAAGTATATGATCAAAATCAAATTAAATTAAACGTTTTGTTAAAACTGAAAATGTTTCGATAAAGCGTTCTATGTTTAAAATTCTATACTTTGCTCGAAAATAGTCTCATCAAAGAGTTCTGAAAACTGAATATGATCATAATCATACGCTTTACTGACGACTCTGTAAAAATTTCCTCTACGGATAGTATGTTACAAGCGTTGAAGTAAATTCAATAAACCTTCCACCATTATGTTGTCCGAGAAGCGAAGAATACCCTGGTGTTGAAGTACGTACTTGTTTTATTCAATTTTTCGATAGCTTTTTTTTTTATTGAAAAAAAAAACTTTTGAGAATAGAGCAAAATGACTGCTTTTAAAGCACTAACTGGATAACATTTTTAATCTACTGAAAGGTTGAGCGTAACATTTAGATAAAGTTTACTACTAGGGTAAGTGTTTCTAGAAAACAAATCATTGTAAATCCAATAAATTCATTGGTTCACTCATAAGTTATGAGTCATAAACTAAGAAAATAAATGCGGTTGACAAAACTACGTGTCTTAATTTATAATCTTTTTTTTAACTATGTAGTTAAATATTGGAACTATGTAATAAAATGAAATGAACAAGTTAAAAACATTTATTATTTGAGCATTCGGAAGAATGTGCACCGAAGCTTTTTATTTTTGTTTGGCAAATCAAACCTTATGATTGGTGCGAATAGAGTAATTGGGATGCTTTGTGGTTTTAGATTTCGAAGCCAATCTCTGGCCATTTGCACTAATGTTTTTAAATGTTTTTTTTTTTACGACTGTACACATTATTTTTTATTTTCAATTAAAAGTATTTTAAATATTTTTGTAACCGCAAACGATGTAATCTCGTGAATATTTAATCGTATACGTAATCGCACATTCTATATTTTGATGTCGAACAAAAAAAAAAAATCTTTTGTCCGTAATATTTAAAAAGACGTTTCCACTTTCCGCGTAGATCTAAATTACGTTTTACGGTATTTATGAGTATGTAGTGGTACTTATGCCAGTTATACCTCTCATATGATAGCACTATTTCGACAAAAATAAATTATATATATACTGTATATGCTAAAAAAAATTTTATTTTCAATATATTTTTACATCAATTTTTGGTCAATTAATATTTGATTTCATATTAAAATAGTATGTTATAAATTTTAGGAATATAAAGTATTTACCCATAATTATCAAATGGTTATGATGGTGACTCATTTTTTCCTTAATCAATTTGAATTCGTAGATCGTTTAGGAGTATATATGGATTCAAATATTTCAAAGTATCTAAATTTCCTTATCCAAAAGACTTGCCGTGAATAGCGAATTTACTTTTTTTCAAATAATATCTACAATTATTTATTCAATATTTTTTTTATTTTTTTTTTCATACTCTATTGTGCTTTTTTGTTATTTCCATCGAATATGTAATAGTAAAACGTGTTTAGTACTTTTGGGCTCGTAAACTTTCTTAATGCCGAGTCGTATGTACGTACCACTCTATGTATACGATAATGTTTTAGTCGTAATAATAAAAAACTCAAAGCGATTCCAAAATATATACTTCTGTTATTCTTTATTACTGGGGTTATATATTATTGCTATTCGTACAATACACTCGTGTTCCCAATTATATAAATGCGGTGAAATTGGCGGAAATATTCCTACACAAAGGGAAAGTTTTATTATTTTTGTTTTTACGAAAAACCTTAGCGTATTTAATGAGAAATACCCTAGGATTATCGAGCACCAAATAAAGACATTTCACATAATACACGCCGCGATTTCATTTCCATTGTTAATCCATTACTGTTTGACCTATATTATCTTTAAGTTATCGTGTCCTTAATAGGCTGTAACGTGTATATCGTCTCAGAAATGTTGCTTATTATCTTTATTATATAGTCACTTTATTATGTTGGAAAAAACTGAAAAAAAAAAAAAACTTATCCTGTACACGGATATGCGTACAATACGTAATACAGCTGATATTGTTCCGCGTACATTTTACATAACACAATAATTAGTTAATCAAAAGTGCTTTACGGCTTAAACGCGTATAACAGTTGTCCATGCACATACGCCACACGGACGACGACGGCTAAACCTTTGGAATTTGTTTTACGCTCGTTATATTCAAACACCAGTATCGGTGCAGTAAATCGCGTGATAAATTCTCGCTCCTGCGGCATTCATAGTTCATTCACACCGCCGCGTTCCGTCAATAGTCAGGTACAAATCAATCGTTGTTAATTTTTTTTTTAATTTACAATATTATTACTTATTTACAATCAACTCGTCGTGGCTCTTTTTACGTACTTATCGTGAAAGGCGTCGTCGTGTGTGCAGGCGTGTGTAATTCGGACGAAACGACCGACGCGTTACGCTGTGTTCGTAGCTCTTGGAGCTCGACGTTTTAATTATGTGTCAAAAGCTCAGTGTTTTTGCGTGTCTGAACCTTTGCGTATCGGTACACGCGCGTAATGTCGTCGTTCGGAGGCCGTCCGTGATGGATGACGCGCTTCACGTCGTAGAAAAGTTCGCACGAGTAAACATTCTTTTTCGAAAAAGGTTCGACACGAGAGCCCAGGGGTTTGGAGTCTAGAAGTCGAAAAAACTAAAAACCTCTGAAAGCGCACACCCCGCTGCCGTGCGAGCACCTACTCAAAGCACTTGGGAGTTTAATTGTACACACGAGCTCACACCGATTGCCCGTATAGACGTATATCGGTTGTGATACGGAACAAAACTTTTTCACGTCGATCCCACCATTCGCCTCCACCCTTTGACACTGTCGGGTACCTATAGTACACCTACTCGGATATATTTATTGTAGGTACACGTGTATATAATATATATTTGTATACGCTATTGTGCGTATATACATCGTTGACATTTTGTAGAACACGATAACTCGTAAACTGCAACACCACCGGGCTTATCAGCCCGAACTCTTTAATAATGTATTATTCATTAGACGGCCTCGAGTATTTTTATAGTAATACGCGCGTCTTGTGTCCGTCATCACGTCATGTGTTCCCCGCCCGCTGCGATAACTCTGCGTTAACGCTTCCGAGTAATTTTATTCCACCGCGGAGTTATGTGTATAATGTACGAAATGAGTTGATTTTAATAAAACGAAATATTATTTACCTAACGAGGTTTATGCACGTGATAATTGATGACACTGGTCAAATGATGAATGGCTGTTTTGAGTTTTAACTGTGACGCGCGCATCGGTAATATAATTTATACATTTTTATTAGTCGCGCTGCACCCTGTATACCCGCGTGTAATTGATCAATGCGTGTGAAAATTCGAAATATATTTACAAGTTCTGTCAATAACGTCAGTTAATTAAAAGTATTTAATTAACAAAAATTGATGAGTTCGAACACGTGTCACATTATAAACTATCAATCATGTATAAATTAATTTGCATAAAATCGCATTTTCCGCAGTATTATCAATATATTTTTCCCACAAGTCTCCCTATTTACATTTTAATCATCAAGTGAGGGGGCACGAAAATGTTCATATTATGTCGAATCACATATTCGCTGTCTTTATTATTTTGTCCAAAATAAGACGTGTTTAACGTAAAAACGAAATATTTACTATTTACATTTAATAACGGTGCCAGTAATTGAATTTATTATCTCCATTCTTACCATATCAAATGCCATTATGAATGAAACAAAAATTCTGTTAAAATGTTAGTATGTAATTATTGCTCTTTTGGTTTTGATCAAACTTGGCCCGATCTCCGTCCAATATCTAGGGGTTTATTTACCAAGTGCGTGGAAAATACTCGATTTTTATCATTAACGATTGCAGGTATAAAACAATGAAAAGTTTGGATATGATTGTTAGGGCCGAAGGGGATATTTAATGTAATAAATCCGTACTTCAGTATAAATTACCATAGACTTTATTGAGTTTAATAAATATTAGCATGTAACGCGTCGAAACGGTGTGGATTGTTGGATAGCTATGACGCTACTACAATTATATAAAATAAACTATGATGAAGTCGCCCGAGCGACGTCTTATCGCTCGCTGATTGTCGTTACCGGTCTACCTGCTATAGGGATAATAATAATTTAATTTTCCCGGCTCCAACAATGATATATACGTCGAAAAATATGTAAATCTAACTCTTGTCCAATATATATATATATATATATATATATATATATATATATATATATATATATATTACATGTATAGGTACCAATATGATATTGTTGCTCGCATTCAATTACAATTTTATCTTAAATCGTTGAATTTTATCATGCGTATCACGTGCAAATAGTCACTACAAGTCAAGGGATTCGAAACTTTCTTGGCACATTGCTGTTCGTGCATGTTTCCTCCCGTTGAAAGCCTTAGTATATATACATCTCATTACAGAGTAAATATTTTTAACATACGTATGTGTATATTGTTTTTGTTCTGTAAAATGCATCCGATCGATGTTGTAATTAACGATTGAACTAGATGGTGGTTTTTTTTTTTTAGTTCTCACGTTTTATCTGATGATCTGCACAGTTGGCGGTACTCATTATATAGATGGCAATACCACTGACAGTCGCCTGTTATACCGTTCTTGCAGTAGTGCTGATAACAATCTTTCAGTCACAAATTTGTACTCGATCGTATTATCCGCACGCTAATCGCGGTACAAGTAGTTTACATCGTGTTGGGCTGTGCAGTAATAATAATAGTACACAGTCCGGTTATGTCGAAATTAACTAGCTTTTTGAATTATTTTTCAACCGCGTGACATTATTTACGCGACGGAAATTAAACATTATAAACATTTTTTTTTCTGCGAGTAGTCGAAGAAGAAGAACTACCTAATGCCTGTCGCCGTCAAACTAAACCTGCATTGAAAGTTTTGAAGGGAATACGATTATTGAGATCCATCCGACTTGGATTTTCATAAAAACTCAACGACTGTTTTGGATTTAAGTTCCGAAGTGCGCTCGCGTAGAACCATAGGCCCGTGCCCGAAGCTATCAAAATGTTTAAAATAAATAAAACTAAACCGTTATACAGTATGTGATTAGATGTCGCACACATTATACGTACTTTCGTGTGCATCGCTCTCTTATCGCGTCGTAATTTATCGTTCATATTTCTCGCTAATATTATAGTTTATTTTATATTGCGTTTTATTTGATTCAGTCAATCATGAATTGTATAAAATATACAGATAATGTAATTTATAATATTACATTTTTAAAATAATTAATATGCTCAGATTGTAAAATAAGTGCTCATTATTATTGTCAAGGTATAAATGAAAATAACTTTAATGAAATGTCAAAAAATACTAAGAACAAATGGACTTGCACTGATTGCAAAACTAAATGGGATAGCAACAAGAAAATCATACCAGAAAATGAAGTGAAACATGGTAACATTAAACAATTAACTGAGTCTGTACAATATATGAGTGATAAATTTGATAATTTCAATATTACAGTTAATAGAATATTAAACGAAAATGAAAGAAATTTGAATTCTCTGCAACCGTTTGAACTAATAATAATTATTCCGGTGAACGTTGTGATTTTACATTCAGAGCTATGCGTATACTTTTCATTTTTTTTTTTTTTTAATCCGGGACCCATACTTTCGGTATTGTAGAACGCGAGAACCATTTATCGAGATAAACCGTTTACACGCCACATTCACGCATATAATCGGTCGGAAAATGACGTCGATAAAAAGAAAATGTAAATATACATTACAATCCGCCCTAAAACGAGGAAAATAAATTCCATGATGTATATATGCGACCCTCTCCCGTCGAGGACCATTCAATTATTCAGATGGATTCGTAATCGATTGGGCCGGGGAACAGCTTTTTGTTAGAATTATTTCCCAATCGTATATATACTACATGCATATATATGTATACGTATAAACACATTATAAACGGATATAATATACGAGTATTATAATAATATTCGTCTCTATTTCTTGTCCGTTTTCGACTCGTTAGATATTATTATTCCGGTGAACAAATTCACGGTCGACTGTGTGTGTGTCAAATCAAAAACCGATTACAAAAAAACGACCCAAAACCGCCTCGGTTTAACGAAAAATTAATTCACTCCACTCCCTTCCCAATCGACATATCACCAGCACACCGCACGCCGCAACTCGTGTATCATTCATTTTCTATTGACAAAAAATACCTATTTTTTTTTCTCTTTTAACCCGTTTCGTAAACTAATGGCTGTCATTAAGTTTTATTTCGTCTCTCCAGAGGGAGAGCGTGTACGATTAATCAAATATCCGGCCGAGTCGTTATCATTTCCGATCCTAGACTGGCGTCTCGTCGTTTATTCGTGTATACGTGTGAGCGTCTGTATGTGTTTACGTGTGTGAGCGTGTCTGTGTATGTGTGCGTGTGTGTGTGTGTGTGTATATATATTTATACGTACGCGTTATTTCTATATTATTATTTGCCTTGTCGTATCTCTGTAACGTACAAACCCTCCCTCCGCTCACCCCTCCTTGACGCCAATAAAGCTAACCCAACGCCATTAATCATGAACCCGTCCGTTGGTGGTGGTGGCGGCGGCGGCAGTGGTGTGAACCATAAATAAAATAACACTTTAATCTAAAAATAATGGATTGTTACCGGCTAATCTATTTCGATTTTTTTTTCCTCTTCCTTTTCTCGGCCGTGACCGGAAATCCGAGTTTTCCAACAAGTCAAAAAGAACAGATGTCCGGGAATCTCACGAACAAAGGCGAAAAGGCAAACTTTTTGGAAACTTTCGTTTCGTACAACTCACTCCCTCGGGATTCAGAACTGTTGTGTGCACGTTAAATTATTCACGTGGAAAAACGAAAAAAAAATTTTTTTTCAGAAAAATAAGTACACTTCGCGTGGTGATAAATACGAAAGCATCCCAAAAATTATTATATATATATATATGTGCCTATAAGTAAATGCAGATACCGATCGTATACACATCACAGGAGCCCGTAAAAAAAGTAGTTTCGTGTGTATAGCTGCCGTAGTCGAAGCACTATATTATTGTTCATTCAGATAACAATTCGAGATCGGAAAAAAGTACGATTTAATAATTGTAATTTTTAATCACTCAAGTAAATGTATAATAACGGAGATAAAAATGAAAAAAAAAATAACCCAAAGAATCGAAATCTATGTGTATAATAATATTGTAAAGTATAAAAATGTAATATTATTAAATACATTTGCCATGAGTAAATACGATGTGGATGTTATAATGATATGCCATGAATAATATCCGTTCGTCCTCGACATTATATATCCTTGTGTCGGATGATGAAGACAAATAAAATGCTGATCGGCTTTATCTCGAAATTGAAATTTGTACCGCAATCGAATTATCTCGTTCTGATAAACTCTTTTGCAGAAGCGTTGCCACGCACGAACACTGCACACACACACACACACACACACACACACACACACACACACACACACACACACACACACACACACACACACACAAACACACACACACGCGCACACGCACCCATACACACACACAAGCGCGAGCACAGAGTGAAAAATGGAAGAAAAAAATCGAGAGACGGAAAAAAAAAAGGAAAAGTCTCGCGGATAATAAATCGTCTCCGATTCAAATGAGAATCGCGTACGGCGGCGATCCGTATCCGTATCTGATCCGGTAATTAATTGTTGTGTGTTTATAATAAAACAGTGCGCGCGGCGGCGGTCCCGGAGGAGGATTTCCATTGGCCGGGCCGTCGGCTGCGGACGCGGTGGACGCGGTCGGGGTCGGCCCCGACAAGCAAATGCACTTAGAGCGGTCAACTATGCAAGGGGTAATAATGTTCCCAAGCTTTACACAATACACACACGCGCGCGCGCGCGCGAGCGAACGTACACACACACACACACACACATATACTGTATTAAATATATGTATATAAATATAAACCAAGAGAAGTCTATGCGTTGACGACGACAGCGACGAGACCGTCTTTCTCTCTCTCTCTCTCTCTCTCTCCGTCTCTCGATCTCTGTCTCTCTCTCTCGAATTCCTTTCGGTATTTATCCTCCTCTTCGTTTTGTTTTGTGTTTCTTCTTTACTTCTTATTATTTATTTATTTATTGTTTTTTTTCTTTTTTTCTTTTTTTCTTTTTTTTTAATATATACTTATATTCCGTATCACGCGGTCTTGGTCGTTAACCGCACATTTATGTTAATCGCGCGTGCGCGCGACCGTGTGTTTGTGTGCGTAGCCGATTTTATTTATCGTGTACAAACGGCGGCGGCGCGGGCTATATAGGGGAGACGACTCGGCGGCCGTTGTCGACGCATTTTGTGGTGGGCGTCGTGGTCGTCGACGGCGGCGGCGGCGCATCGGATTCTCGGCGATCCCATGCCGCCGCCGCCGCCTCCGTTTCCACCGACAAACGGTCGAATTTCCGGACTGGACGTATTATAATAATATAATATAGGAGTCGGTCCGGCGACGACGGCAGAGAAGACGAATAGAAGTCCGGCGGCGGCGGCGGCGCTCGTGTCACGCCGTTTAAATTAACTCGGGCGGCGCGCGTTCACTCACACCTCGTTTAGGCCCGTACGTCGTCGTATAATTTATACACTGTCGTCGACGTTTTTATCGGTGTTATGTTATTATCGGTTCCGCGCGCACCGACGGGGTCACTATATATATGCGTACACGAGAACGGAACGGCCGTCGCCCGCCGGGACCGGTTTTACGCCGGGACGTCCAAAAATAAAACCGAAAAAGTAGGCGCAGACTTGTGGGTACCTCGGAGGAGTCGCGCGCGCACGGGTACATAACTTATTATGCGTGATCACACGTGACGATACGAATACGCGGCGGAGACGAAAACCGTTACGATTATAATTACGGCCGTTTTATAATATATTTTAGGCCCGGACGCGCGTACCGATGTCTATTTGAATTCATTATCTGGCGTCGATTTTTCAGTGAATCCACCGAGGCGCATTTCGTTTCCGTGCCGTGTGCATACGTAGTGTGTACAATAGTGCGTGTTCGTACTACAATAAATCATTTCGAAACGAATCAAACGTTTTGTACGTCGTCGTCGTCGTCGTCGTTGCCGCGTGCTCGATTTCCATACTATACTCGTACGCTTTAGTCCAGCCCTTAAATTACTTATGCTTGTCCTATCTGGGGCAAATGTGCACTTACTCACTTAAAAAAAACTCCAAATATTCCGAAACAAGACCTTAAGAATAATAACAAATGCTCCTTGGTTTGTAAGAAACCAAAATATTCACAAAGACCTCAAGATACCAAAACTTCAAGACCACATTAAAAATTTGGCTGATAGCTTCTTCAAGTCAATTCAAAAGTCAGCGGGATCAATGCACTACCAACTAAACATAAGACCACCGATCCAACGCCGACTTCGACGTGGACGACCGCACGACCTACTTGCATAAACAAACACTTATAAGCTAAGCCACCCAAACTTGTAACTACTCCCTGTACGGTACATACTATGTACAACGTTAATTGTTAATTAATCTTTATTATCGCTTTTTCTTTTTTTTCTTAATTGTTATCTTGTTACAAAACCCAAAAATTAATTGTAAATATCATCACTAGATATAGATAGCCTACAGTTGACTAGGAATGTCTTATAATAATTATAAATAAAAAATAGTTAAAAAAAAAAAACGCTTTAAGGTGTGATTCCTTAGAACGCGTCTAGTGACGCGCGACCGGCGCGGCTGACGCGGCGCGACTCTATTTTTAGCCGCGCTGGGACTTCTTTACCTATTTTTGAATGTAGGTGATTCCCAACACAGCGACTGCGGCACGCGATCGGCGAGGAATCGGTTACATTTAAAAACAAGTAAAGTAGTACCTGCGCGACCAAAATTGAATCGCGCCGCGTTAGCCGCGCGGCTCTAGCCGCGTGCATAGGAATCGCACCTTTAGTCTAACGGTTATGAACGTGTGTGCCGATAAATCTAAAGATTACACACACACACGACCGCGCGCTCACACATAAAATACTACTGAACTGTTGCGAGTTGTCGACTGTGAAAAAATATAGTACGTTCTTCAGACAGACATAGACATTTTCTTAATAACGACTCTCGATTTAAATATTATTTTCGATAACCGCGAATTTTCGGTAAACTATTGAAAAATTTTGATCGAGTGAAAGTCGGGGTTCCGTCATAAACAAATAATATTTTCTAAGCACGCCGTTACCGTAAAAGTTCAGGAGCCGCTGCTATACGTTATGTGTATCGCGACAGTGGTCGCTCTTAAACCAAACGCGTTCACGAATACTAATACAAACATTATACAAAAGCCCGGTCCTCGTGTAAATATCGTGGTGCAGAGTGTTCGGATAAACGCGACCGTCCTGTTGCGATTCGCGATTCGCCCGTTTTCAAAAGTTTTCCACAAGGTTGACGAACTAGCGGCGTTTGGCATTCTGGACGGTTTCGGCTTTGCACGTGTATCTGCCAGGTCACTGACCCTGGCACCCCTAATTCAAAATGTCTACCCAAAAATCATTTCAATATTTCGTAACTAATTCGTAATAATTCGTAACCACGAATTCAGAATTTGTAACACAAGTACAACCCTCTAAAATCAATTTTCCCTATATAATTCGTTAATTTGTTTTATAATTGATCATAAAATCACTTAAGAATATGAAAATTAAAAAAAAAAAAAATGGGAGTCTCTCTACTGTATAGTAGATTTCGAATGAACTGACCAGGGAACCCGTTGAGGGAAAATTGATTTTGGAGGGTTGTACTTGTGGTACAAATTCTGAATTCGTCGTTACGAATTATCACGAATTAGTTACTAAATATTGAAATGATTTTTGGGTAAACATTTTAAATTAGGGGTGCCAGGGTCAGTGACCTGTATCTGCCGTACATACGTGCCAACATAATGTATATTATATTGAGTATAGACTATAGGCAGACGTCTTTGCGGTTCGATCGCGCTCTATAACCGCGGCGGAACGGCTGCATACGAATTGCGTTCCAAAATACAAAAATATATATCGCGATATCCGAGTTGCGTCCGCGATTTTTGCATAACACATCCGAGTTGCGTCCGCGATTTTCTAGCGACACGTACGAGTTGCGTCCTGGTTAATAATTTATTAATTGGTTAATGATAATTTTTTTTTTTTTTAATTATTTAAGACGTTTTCGTCGTCTTTGTCGTATTCATCATTTAAAGCACTAAAAATTATTTCATTATTTTCGTTCATTTGAAAATAGCACTTCCACAAACGTTTAGAACACGACCACCTCTGAACATTATCATTTAAACATTTTTGGAAAACGAATTTGTATTCATTAATACAATATAATGGTTTTTTTTTTCACTGGTCATTTTAATTACTTCAAGATTTTCCATTGCAAAGTTAAATAAATAAAAATAAAAATATATGAAACGCTGATGATTTGTCGAACAAATAGAATGTCGAAGTAAGACAAATTCTAACACGAACAAAATTAATTTCCAGCAATAAATTGTTAGGTGGTGTTTACAGATAAAATATCGATAATCGAGATTATCTGCGAGTTTGTCACCAAACAATATTCTTAGTTGCTGAAATATCCATGGCCCGAGAATATAATATACCCCGAGAAAACCGCGGACGCAACTCGGATGTGTCGTGATAAAACCACGGACGCAACTCCGACAAAATATCATTTAGGGACGCAATTCGTAAGCGCCTGGCGGAACTGCGCGAATCGACCGTTGCGATGGACATGCGTATATGGCCGTGGAAATTGTCAGCTAACAGCGGGTTAAAAAAACTAGAGGAGGATTTACGCGGGCTATAAAAACGTGTCGTCAGCTCTTTGTGCGTCGTTGTATTTTAAATTTCTATTCTATGAAAACCCTCTTAAATGTTTCAATTTCGATTTCGACAGATGTGGACGACAGAAAGACTCAGTCGTACGACGTTCGTGTCAATGATGAAATCGATGCTCATTTCGACAGCACCTGCAGCGCAATTACAATTCTTTTACATAACGCGCGCGGTGTTTTTTACGGGTGTAAAGCGTTCGTACTTTCTTCGGGGTAAATAATTATACTCTCGTAGCGCGGATTATCGTCTGGTGCATTACGTATATAATTACAATACGAAAGCCGTGGTTTGCGCGCTCGTTAAAAAAACGGTCGAATGGAAAATGGAAATAATCGCACCGAGAGAGAGAGCGAAAAAGAATATCACTGTATTTTCGAATAATATGCACTCGTATTATGCAATCGACAGACCGTAGACCGTAGGCTCACTCGCGACATTCCTAAAACCGTCCACGCATCACTGGATACACCTCGGAAAGTCTACACGCACAGAGTACCTCGCGGACAACCGTTTTCTTGTCTTATTATTCGCATGCGCGCTTTATTGCGTTTTATTGATTTTTCGCTGGCGTTTCGCTAAATTATTATTTACCGGTTTAACTGCAGTTGAGTCGATTTCACGTGTAAATAGGTTATCGCGCGTTTAATCGCCGTGCAATGAAAACATTGTAATTGCACATTACGAGTATATTATATACGTACGTCTTGTGCATGAATGCATTCCTAAGATGTAGACCGTGTAATATAATTGCATTTTTATTTATGATGTAATACTAAATAGAAGTTTTGGAAATTTCAAACTGCTTCGGAATACGCGTGAAGATTCCACAAACACGTATTAGGTACATGGAAATTCGCTCCGTTCTCCCTTACTCGGCGCGAATAATAAAACATAAGAATTCTGCCTTCGATATTAAAAACGTTTACTGTTTGTGTAATTACTAGCGTTTCGCGTGGATCTGATTTTGAAAGTATTAGACTTTGTAACAAAACCGGTGAGATGAGCTTTCACCGTGCATACATTCTCGGAAGCACAGTGTTTATATTCTGACCCGCCTCATAAACGACACGCACACGAGACGTAGACTCCACTTAAAAAATAATAGGACTTTAACGATGCATATCGGAGTGTACGTAAACGATTCATACGAGTACTATCATTTGGTCGTTCTTAGCGCCATCGGTTCAAATCGCGCGGTTCGCGTCGACGCTTCATAGTCTACTGTTCGTTTGGCGGCACTCGAATTGCCTCCCAAATTCAGGTAGGTAACCTTTTTTCACTCGAATTGCCTCCCATAGTATACTTAGATTATAGTTTTTACTATCGATGATATAGATTTTATCGATTTCCATTATGTTCAAAAATATTATTTTAAGACATACAGTATTTCCCAGGCAGATTAATTTGCCAAATGCTACAAACTTGTCGATCACTGATTATCAGTTAAGATTAGTCCGTCATCGCCGTTCAACACAGTCAATTTCATAAATAACAATTACACGCAGTGTTATAAAAATGAACGCTGTTAGTGTTATTTGTGAACAAGGCAAAACAATTTTAGTTTGTGATGGTTTTAAGTTTGGATTTCAAAAAAATTTGGCCAATGACGTTAAGCGATGGACGTGTACAAAATAAATATGTTCTTTGGATATATGAATATCCAGGGACGTTCACTACTGACGGGATGGTTGCCATAAATACATAGACCTATTATCTCAGAGATAATAGGTCTATGCATAAATATCATCATCATAATTTTTTCATATTGTTTTCATAATTCTTAGCGCATATTTTAACATAGTTTATGCATATTTCTGTATTTTATGCTGCATATTTGCATGTATATAAATATATAATAGAGTATTTTCACTGCATATAATCCGCGGACTATTTATTATTATTACACATGACAGTCTATTTACTAATATAATATCGATTAATTACACCTATCGTAGGCGATTCTAGTACAAGAGGGTCACTACTTTTTCGACTACTTTTTTTTCGGGAGGCAATTCGAGGGTCAGATGGGAGGCAATTCGTGAGCGCCCGTTCGTTTAATATATTTTTGGTGTGGTCGAGGTTAAATTTTACAGATTTTCGGGGCCGTGATCGTGCACAACTTACACTACACCACGTGTGGGCTTATCACGAGAATCGTTTTACGATTCGACCGCGTGTGTTTTCAATGTAAAATCGTCGTATTTCTGTTAGGACGCTGTGTAAAAACGATGTTTCGTGCGAATCACCGATCCACGAGCGGGATCGAGCTCCGTCCGAAAGAAACGCGATGCAAAAGATCGCGGCGTAGAAGTCGCGCGTGACGTTTTGCCGCTGCGCGTTTGAAAACCCGCGCGTGTATAATATACGACGACTCAGCGGTCGTTGAAAAATAGCGAGGGCCGCCGCCGCCGTTGCCGCAGGAATGCGCGGAGCCACTAAATCTTTAGTCCTGTTGGCACCGGGCCACTGTCCGACACCCAATCCTAAAATACCGTCGACGTCGTCGAAAACGACGTCGTAATTAAAAGCCCCGGACCCGTGTAGCGTCTGGGGCGGCGGCGGCGGCGGTGACGGAGGAGACGTCATTGCGTTGTTGTTTTTATTTATTTTGTTTACGTTATTTTTTTTTCGTATATACACATACACTCGCACAATTATATACCCTCGACGTGCAAAGTGTGTCTGTGTGTGTGTGTGAGCGTTTATATACGTATAGAATATTTTTTTTCGCCTTCCAAAACACGCGAGCGCGCGCACGCGTATACGTAAGCTCGAAAAATAATAATAATAATATATATTCGACTGCAATGTGTCGGCGGCGGCGGTCGTCTTCGGTTTGGCAATTAAATCAGAGCCCATTAAACGACTGCTGCATCGCCGTCGTCTGTACACGATACTATTATTCTCATTCTCATTATTATTATTATTATTATTATTATTATTATTATTATTACTATTATTATTATCGTCTTCTTTTTCTGCCGGCGACCGTGCAACGTATTGTACACGTTATAAATTGGACCAAGGTGAAAAAGGCGTTAAAGTCGCGGCCGCCGCCGGTATAATTTATCGACAGTTAATTTTTTTTTTCTTTTTTTCCCTCCCGTCCTCGTTCCGACGTATATCCGGTCGTTTGCGAGTTTTATTATTATTACACTATTATTTCGAGACCGACTTTGTCACTGTCGTCCGCGCGCGAGAGAGCCGCGCGCCGTAGCACTTTTCGGCGGGCAGGCGCGCGCAAAAACACCGCTTCGCGTTTCATAAACGTCTCCTCGAACCCGCGATGATTTACGATTCTTCTTTACATTCCACGTCGTAAATCCATCCCGTTGTATCTCGGGTGTTTTATCGCCGCGTCCTTTTTTTTTCCTATCGCAATAATTAAAAGAACAAACACACGATTATATTATATATTTATTATTCTACTCTGTGCCAGATTTCACGTCATCATAATAAGTATTATCCAACTGGTTTTTCAAAATGTTTTCCCCTCTCCTTTGTATTTTATATCCTATTTATTTTAACGATTTCCCGCCATCCCCGCGGTGTATACGTACGTGCATTGTACGTGGTAGAAAATATATTATCTTCATAAATAGTGAAAAAAATAAAAAAAATGTAATACAATTGGTACGATAATATATTCTCCGTCGATGAGTAATTATAATTTCGCCCATGTTTAAACTTTTAACGAATGATGTGTATACATTTGAAAAGTTCCAAATATTTTTATGTAACAATTTTAAATTCGTCGTTACGGTATATTTTACATTATAGAAATACAGCAAAATCTTCATAAAATATTTTGTTTATATATTTTATTTGTTGGTAAATGCATTAAATAATCAATGATAATCTATAAAATAATGTACAAAACGTTTTTTAACTATCATTACAGTAATAATGTATTTTTTATTTCCATTATTAAAAAAGAACACAACTTTTCTTATTGCTACATTTTATTTGCAACTTCAGCAAGTCACTAATGACGTATTTCCTTAATACCCATTTATAGATGTTTACACACACACACACACAGTATATATGTATCAATTTTTATTCTAAAATATACATGTTCAATTTTTTCGTATATTATACTGAATACTAAATGTATTTTAAATTATAGTTTACAAGGTATTAAATTGAAGTTGTGATTTTAAAAAATGGCTGACTCTCATTTCTTTTGAAAAATCACCTATTCTGTTATTTTTAATAATTTTAACTCTTACTTGTGAATACAATCGCGCCAACCGGTAAATTATTTGATGATATCGTTAGTTAACCAAGTAATTATTCCTATAATTTTTTGATTAATCGACATTGCAACTTAATTAATTAAAAGTAAAAGCAGGTGTAGTATAATTAATGCATTTTCGCGTTAATCGCAAGTGCAAAAAATCTAAATGCAACATCGACCGAAGTGGACCATCGAGGTGCCACGAGAGAAAAATTAAAAAATAAATTCAAATTCGTCTCGATTCCGGACTAAAAAAAAAAAAAAAATCTAACATCTTATGGCGTAGGAGAGTATAATATAACAGCGGTTCACAATGAAGAACACGCGTTAAACCATCACTGACTTGATCACGTCGGTGGTGGTGACCTAATTGCCTCGGCGGAGACTTAATAATAATTTGAACAGTCGCGCGGAGGTGTGTGCATCTACGTTAGATAATAAAGTCATATGAAATATACACCGTATATTTATATGTATGTGTATAGTTTTTAAATCTCAGCAATGATTGCTGCCGAGTGATGCTGCTGTCAGTATATTATACGATGACAAGGAGGACGGACGCGGCCTGCTCCGTATATGTATGTACACGTCATATATATTATAATCTCTTTACACGTGTTCTTTTCGTCATAAATAGGTATACACAGGGTACACGCAGATAGTGTTATTATTATTATTATTATTATTATTATTATCATTATTGTGTACACCGCGCGCGCGCAATAACAACATAATAGTAATAATGATCGTACAGTGGTGGTAATAATGATAATAGTACGAGCAACAACAACAATAATACGCGCGATCGCGTAATACGTATCGTGTGCACGACGCGGGGAGAGCCGCGGCAAAGACTCACCCGCCGCTGATGCGTTTACGAGAGGTGTTATTAATATCCACTTAGGACGGTGACTAGATAATGGGCGCCTGCGGTATACGGCGGCCCGTCGTGGTAATCGAGCTCGGGCGATTTGTATATTTCACGTGCGTCCGCAGCGGTCTCTACTCGTCGGTTCATTACATTCGTTTGCGGTAGCTCCACACACACACACACACACACACTCGGTGTGTGATTTCCCGAGTGTATGTAATGTCGTGTACACGGACGTATGTGTGTGTGTATAAATACACGGATGGAAATTACAAAATACTTTGCGGTCGCTTCCTATTAATCACGGCTGCTGCTGGCTGCCCGGTACTTCCGAATAATCGCCGCCGCCCCGTCGTTGCACACGGTATTATATTATTATACTCACGCGTCTCTATTATTCCGACGCGACTCGCGTGCTACGACGACGACGACGACGCGCGACGACGACGCGCCGCGCCGGTCTCGCCGGTCTCGCCGAGCCGGGGCCGCGCGCGAGCCCGCTAAACGCGCCGCGTGAAGATACCACCACTCGCGGTGTACCGTGATGCTGTATAAGGTCGGCATTATACGTACATACGATTTCACCCGAACCGCGACCGTGAGAAAATCGTGTAAATTGACACGTCGTTGATGAGAACCGTCGTCAGCGCGCGATTTCGTCGTACGCGCATTGCGACCCGACAGACGACCGTAATGACGACGATAATTCTACAGGTGTGTGCGTGTGTGTGTGTGTGTGTGTGTGTGTGTACGCATAGGCCATACACATACGCGCGCGATTAAAAATAATCATATACCCGTCGTCGCTTCACGGTGTTATGTGAGATCTCGCCAATCTTCCGCCGCCTCGGGTGTGTTTTCACGGGTGTCCATCGTACGACCGCGAGTGTGTGTGTGTGTGTGTGTGTGTGTGTGTGTGTGTGTGTGTGTGTGTGTAAATGTGTATTAAATGACGGTCCGCAAACGTGTTAAAACTTCGTACAATATGCGCTTTTATTACTTAACGTGGCGTGATTATGCGACCGATATCGGTGGGTCCCGCGGTCAAGTACGCTCGAAACGACTATTATTATTATTATTATGTATTATTTTCAGTGTAGGAATACGTTTGGTCGTGGAAAATATCCCAATAACCGTAATTTTATACTATAGTGTAGTCGTTTCCGAATTCTACTCGAAAACTAAGATACGTAATAACGCACACAGTCCGTCAGTGGCGTGTAGAAAATATTTTTTCAAGAGGCGGGTGCTACTGTCGACAAAAGAAAACAGTATTCGCGATTTCTGTTGGAAATTTCTGGACATTTCTGAAAAACCAAAAAAGTTGAAAGCGGTTCATCATTTGACGTACGCCCTGGCAAACCCGTCCAAATGGTACCAACTCCGTTTACGTTTTAGTATCGAACCAGCAATTAATGACAACTCAGACTATGTTGCTTTTAACCATTAATTAACGATCTGGAAAAAATTTAATTTTGCAAAGTTCTTTCATATAGTTTCTTCGTTTTTTGTTCGCTTTACAACTATCTCCACCACCACTAATTAAGTAAAGATGCGTCCAGACTTTCCTCCTGTCTATGACAACGTACACACACGGTAAAGTGATGACGGTGGTGTAAGTGTGAAGGACAGCGCAACCAAACCAATTCGAAAACAGTTAATCGCTTTTGCTCGGGCATTGCAGTTCATTCTAGGAGCCCTGCAAATGTAAACTAAAATTAAATTCGAATAAAGTTAAACAACGTACCAATTTTAATAATATACTGCCCTTGGTGTTTTTGGATGTCTTCGTTTGCCTAAGCCGTATAGTGTTGACCCTAGGCGTGACTTAAGCGCATTGCGCATATATATAGATAATATAGCTTTGCATATATTATTAGAACTAGAATTGTAAAGCATTCGATGATGAACACGCGTTTCGACCGTCCGATCCAATTTAATGCAGGTTTAATGGATAATGATTTAAATAATATAATAATTCGAAAAGTCCATTTGAATAACTCGAGAATTATCATTGTCAATAAACAATTCAATAAAAGTCGTTGCAGTGAATAACGTCATCATAATATGTGGCAATATTGTAAAATCACACTTAAAGATACAAATGACCTGCCTACGCGTATCGATGTCAACGATAGTTCAAAATGTAAACTTGTAAACATATATAAATATTATACTTTAACTTAACAGTTTGGTTAATTTTCTACACCTATACGGCGTCTTTGTGATTTATAATCGATGGCGTTATAATACTCGTTTCGTGATTATTTGATAATTTATAATTTTATTATCAGATAATATAGTTTTAACGCGTCGATATGAAGCATATTAAATAAGTGCGATTTCATGTTTAAAATGTCATGTATAAATTATACGTGTATAACGTCCTGATATTTACTCGGCGTGATAATTTTAATACCGGCATTATTATTATTATTATCTAGTATTTATTAACGTGGTATTTTGTATTTTAAAATGTTTTCATACTAGCCGATTAGTTAATAATAAGAAAACATAATTATACTCAAGGCAGTGTAGTTAATACTAATCTACACGTGTTTTTTTTTTCACTTATATCAAAAACAACGAAATTCCAATACCAATTACATAAAACATATTGTAAATATCATTTAAATTATACATTTTACACGACCCTTCAATTAAATATAAAAAGTAAATCAAATGCGTAGCATTAAAAAAATAGATTACGTCGAGTTACAAGATGAGTGTAGCACTTACTAATTTGAAAAATATCTACAATGTCTCATTATCTCAGTGCGTATAATACCATATTTATGTAAATTATGATTGTCTATTTTCCAGCAGACCGTAAAATCTAAATTACTGAAATCCCTAAGACATTTAAAAAATTAACGTAATAATTTTGTTTTTAAATATTACGCAGTAAAACTATTAAATGTTGAAAAATAACTAATCTCTGAGATAAAGAAAAGAAAATTTTATTCTAAATTTAATTAATAGATTAAAATGCTCATTAGCCTCTGTATTATTCTCATTAGTGAATGAACAAATTATAGATACTTATCGAAACATAATATATATATATATACTCGTATTTATTTGTTTAGTGTGTTTATACATGGTATTCGTTAAAACTCCAATGGTCTTCTGAACACATTAAAATATTTATTTCATCTCTGTGTGTGTGTGTGTGTGTGTGTGTGTGTGTGTGTGTGTGTGTGTGTGTGTGTGTGTGTGTGTGTGTGTGTGTGTGTGTGTGTGTGTGTGTGTGTGTGTGTGTGTGTAGTGTGTATAATGTCCAAACTTGTTTAACTTGTATAATTTGTAGTTAATTCCGATCTTTTAAAAAAATCTTTGATAATTACAGTGATACTGATTGATAAAAATGCCCGAATAACAATTATAGACTATAGTGATTTATTTTGTATATTATATTATTACTAGTATGTAATATTGATATTTGTTTCCCCGTCTACTTCAGTCTTTATACCTACATTGTTTATTTACATTTATTGACACGCATTTTACGGACAAAAGATTAATGAACTAGGCTTTTTACCCGTTTTTGCATTTTACAGTTGCCTTATACCATTTCAAAACTAATTAATGTTTGTGTTTTCTTTATTATTGCATTTCAAAAACTCTTTTATAATTTTTCCGCATTTAATTTAATTATCTTATAAACTAAGATTATTGTGTTCGTCATATTAATTTATTCGCATTTAATTATTTAATTGACATAGTATAATCACTGTTGATGTTAAATCATTTCATAAATATTTATTATCCACAATGTTATAGAAATGTTTTTGAATACTTTATGTACGATTATCATTAATAATATGTGTAAACAATACAATGCATACTCTTGTATGCATATTTTGCCTTCAATTACTTAATATATATATATATATATATATATATATATATTTATTTATTTATTTATTTATTTATTTATTTATTTATTTATTTATTTATAATAATGAAATATATACTACACTAAACTTACAATATAAATATTATATTAATGTTGTAGGTAATCGTTAAATAATAATTTTCAATTACTTGTTTCAAATAAAACAATTTAATATGGAAATTTCGGTTAATTGTTGTGTTTTTATTTTATAAATAATATTATAATTAAATAATAATTTGTTTTCATTATGTGATTTACCATTCATAAAACTAACGGAACGTTCAAAAACGTGTTACGTATATTTTTATAACGACTCCGTAACTTTATAGTATAAAAAAATACACGATTGAAATAATATATCAACAAGATAAATGACTTAACATTATTCACAGCATTTATTATTTCGTATTGGTATTTAAATTTGTTTAGTGATATTTAAGCATTTTCAAGTAGTGCGTTTGGGTCTTCTAATTATTATTTATGACTCTTTGGTCTCTATATACGTACACACAACGCGCGTAATAATAACTACGCGCTACGGTGTATATACATTGAGTGTGGGCGAATATATTGACGCATTCAATTTAATTTTCAAACCATTTGTTTGATTATAAATGAATAAATAGCTGTTTAACTTGACGGCTAATAAATTGTTACCTACCGAACTATTTGCTGCATGATATACAATGTGTTTGGCAAATTATAATACCTAATAATAATAATAATAATATTTATTATTATTATTATTATTATTATTAGTTTTAATTCTCATACCATTTTCTTGAACAGGTTATAATATATAAACTGCAAGTCTTTAGTCAATATTTAAAACACACACAAATATTTACACATTTGTTCTATTTACAAATTTGTTTAATATTTATAATATGTTTTTTGAATTTATATACAACTTATATCTTTAAAATATTGTCTCTATTAATTGTAAATGTTTTTTTGTTTTGTTTCCGGTTTCACAATATTGTTCTCGAAAACAGGATCCTATCACTGTAAGTAAACACACTTTAATTCGACCTAAATTTTTCATTTAAAGACTGTATTAATTGTTTTTACGTTTTTCACCGTCCATTGTCGTCGACTCGGTCTTGTTTCCGGATATCAACAATAGAGCGTGAGTATTACATATACATGTTTTCTGTTTACGGTATATATTAAGTCAATACATACTTCATGAAACCATTAATGATTTTCATAAACTATGTATTACCTATATGAAACGGTATTTTAATATTTTTATACTCAAAACCATTCACTTTTTTTTCGTTTTTGTAAGTTTCCATAACTACGTTCGAAGTTCATGTGACACTGCAGCCAAATGTACGCGTTTACGTATATTTAAACACTTTAGGGTTTGATTTGGAGGTAAACTAATTGAAGAGACTGTTTTTTTTTGTTGACATTTTTTTTTTTTAATGTACCTCTAATGATCGATATCCTCACAGTTTTTCTATAATATACGACATTAATCAGAACGCGTTTTTTCTCCAACCATTTACATAATGTGTGTGTGTGTGTGTGTGTGTGTGTGTGTGTGTGTGTGTGTGTGTGTGTGTGTGTGTGTGTGTGTGTGTGTATGTGTGTGTGTGTAGAAAATAATATGCATAATATGTCCGCTCATACAAGATCAAATGTTTTTTTTTCTTTCAAACGTAGGTACCAGGTACCTATATATCTGTCGAGGCGTTAAAATATCGTTTTCATCAATTTTTTTCCTCTCTGCTGTCCGTCTGCTGCTATCCACAAGTTATATATATCATAGTAAATAAATAATGAAAAAAAAAACTGATCGATTTCATAAATAATAAAACAAAACGATCAGAGTGGAAACATGAATTGAACAACGTTCCGGTTTAGTGGGTTCAACTCGTGATTAAAAGTGTACGTGTAAACATATTCGTTGTAAAGAGATAACAAAATGAATACATATATACATATAGGTATGTATGCTCAAAATATTAACCGGCTGCGAATGTGTAAGCGCGCGTTCACACGTGTGTATTTTTATAATTCAATCTGAAAAAACATTTCAAAAATTGTAGCCTTTATATGGTCCGGTTGTTATGCTATATTATGCGGGTGTGATAGTACATTGTATAATCCTCTTTAAATAGATCCGAATACACGGTTCGCCAAATCTGCGATCGTATTATAATTTACTCTGGGTTTATGCGAGAATTTTGACTAAAGCGCATACATCATACTATTAACTCCTTGGAGTGTGGGTACACACATCACGTATTATACAGTACAGCTATATAGATGCGTGTTAAAATTGATATTTCAGTTCCTATACGATACGCTGCGGTGGATTTTACCACAGCCTATGTGGTGCGTACCTAGCTTAAAACAACATTTTTATTAGCGGTTACCCTGACCTCCCCCCTCTTTCTCATAAAATATTTTGACAAAAAATAATGTACCTACGGCTGTGCAAGTGGCCCTCTGTGATTATAACATTTTAAAATTGATTGAACATTTTGTGAAGAACAAAATATTATTCGCTACAGTTTTCAAAAACATTTTTGTGTCATGCACATTATATTTCAACTTTAAAGTAATTACTACAGTCGTTTTTAATTTTTTAATTTTTTTTTTTTTTAATAATATCGCTCAATTCGTTGAAATGTATTGTACTAGAGATAGGGTGAATAGGTATGTGATAGTTGTCTTTGTTGCTTTAGTCATATGTATCCAATATAGATTTTATAACGTGATTTAGGTGTAGTATCTTAATGCAGTTCACTTATCAGTCCATTTTACGTTTTAATCTATACGATTTATGTAGATATGTTTGGTATTTATTATTAAGTGTTTTGCGTCTAAATATCGTTTTAATGTGTATTATCTCATATTTCATCGATTGCTTTTACGTGAAAAATTAACGGCGAATATTTACGTTTATGCGTGTGTCCCTAAATGCTGATGCTCGTGGAGATATATATATATTTTTTTTAAAGGCTTCAACAACAATGGTAATTAGCCTATCTTCGTTAGTTAATTATAGTTACAATATAAGGTTTATATGTCAGTTAAATTTTAAATATGTACAGTTTAAAATAATATATTACAATTTATTTCGTGTTTACGAAAAAAGTTACGTATGTTAATTGTATTGTCTTCGTTGAGGGCTTGTTGGATTGTAGTAGGGTTGTTGAGTATTTTACGTGATATTGAGAAATTTGGGCATTCGATCATGATGTGTAGTATTGTTAAGTTGACTCTGCATGTTTCGCAAGTGGGTCTTGGTTCCTTGCTAATAAGGTAGGAATGAGTTAGATGAGTGTGTCTTATTCTAGCTCGGGTGATGACTACTTCCTCTCTTCTTGAAATGTTCAAAGTATTTTTCCATTTATTGACATGTGGTTTTATATTTCTTAATTTGTTTGTGAGCGGTACTTCAGTCCAATATTTTTGCCAGACGTCTAATATTTTATTTTTTACGTTTTTCGTGGAGATGTTATATTACTGAAGCACTGATAATATATATATATATATATATATATATGTTTTGATGAATAACGACGTTGCGACGAATTGTGAATGTTCACGTAGCTCAAACTGCAGTGTTTATGTAGTGTCGTATTTTTAGTGAGAAAAAAAAAATGAAAATATTATAAATCAATAACTATCTCGTCGATTTTCAAAATACGTCGTCGTCGTACTATTATAATATATGGTACTATTATAGCGAGAATTTTAATAACCAGTAGTTAGACCCGCGTGCGCGTGTAGCTGTTATAACATGTTATAGTAGTAGTAGTAGTAGTAGTAGTAATACACCCGCGTATTATATTTTTATTACGTTATGCGCGACGATCGGGTTGTCGATCGTGTAGATACGATTCCAGATGCGTTTTAATCTTTTGAAAATATCGGTTTCCATATTTTTATACGACGAAGGGCAAAAATGTCGAGTGCGTTTCGGAACGTTATGCGGCCCCGGGTGACCATTAATTCGGTTCGTAACGTGGTATATAATGATATGCGACGATCGGCTGCACCGCAACAGGTATAAATACGTATTATGCAGTATACCGATACGATGTAAAAATATATTATATATAGGTATAACACTCGTGTACCGCACCGATATTATAAAATATATGTATAATTGTCGAGAATTTGAACGCACGCGGTGAGTGTTTCTACCCATCGGTAATAGCTGGTTTTTATAATTATTATTATTATCAATATTAAAAAATATATATATTTTTTTTTTAAACAATTTTTTATGAATTCTCCGCCGTGATCGGCCGGCGCGATATCGTGTCCAGATATAGTAATATACGCGCGATGGATGTCCGCGGGAGAACTATTAAGAAAAAATACGATATTATAACGTGTGTATAACGTGCGTACGTACGAGTATAATGACCGTTTTCCTCCCGCCCTCGTGAAAAACCGTCCGGCGCGCCGGCGCGAGGAGACCGCGCGTACGCGACCGGCCGGCACCCGCGGGGGCCGCGCGTCGGGCTCGTCTCCCCGCGCGCGCGCGTCCGCGTATAACCGACAATTAGACCGCTAATACGACGGACGGACGGACGGACGGCCGAGATTGCCCAAGGGCCGTCCAGGGACGATCAGATGGTCCGCGTCGATAAGCCGAGGCGATATTTACGTGTAGGATATAGGAGTACACGTATGTTATTATTATCGTTATTACGAGCCACTACTACTACTACGGAAGCCGTTTCGGGTCGGACGAGGAGAAGAAAATAAAACAAAAACGAAAAACAAAAACAAAAAAAAAAAAAAACACAAAAATTACCGCGGAGTATTATTATTATTATTATTATTATTATTATTATACACGTTATAACATTATAGCTGATATAGGTGTATATTATTATACGTATATATACTCCCACCGCGGTCGTCGTCGTCGTAATAGTACTGCACTGTCCGCCGCCCCGGAGACTCCCTCCGGGTCTAGGTTCATGCTAATGAGGACACCTGTCCTAATAAAATTTACATTCATTTTACATAAACATTTTTTTTTTCTGTTACGTTTTAATAACCGCGTTTAGAAATCGTACGAGTGTGTGCGTGTATATGTAACTACCTAATATTTATAATATGTGTATGTCCAATGTGTGTGTGTGTGTTGGTATTATTGTTATATTTTTGTCATGTATTTATGTCGTGTGTACTTCGCGGTGATAGCGCATTATAATTTAGCGGACAACTGCCAGCCCCGAGTAATAAACACAATTTGGAATGATTCGCGACGCGAAAACGTAACGTATTTATCGCGTCTCTTCAAATGCCATCAGACACAAACCGTGTATGAGAGGTATTGTAGTGGTGGTGGTGTGGCCGGTGGTGATGCAGGTTACGCGACGATGATACTTGTGGCGTATACACATCCACGTAAAATTATGATCGTCATCACAATACAGCTCGTACACGTATATTCGGCGCAGCAGTAAAATGCGTATGTGTAAAGAGGATTTGACCGCGTGTAGTAATAGATCGTATAATATATTTATATATGTAGGGTTATATTATACTGTTGTGTACTCGTATAGTACTTTCATAATATTATGTTTTAGCCAGGTGAAAAAACAGGACTTTTTCTGTTTTATGGTCGTGACATTAATTAATGATATATATATTTTACGAAAAACATTAGTTTCCCCCTGTAATTAAACATTTATATTCATTTCATAACTGCATGGCCGTGCGTATGTGAAAAAAAAAAATCGACTTTTAATATTACTTTTCAGCTTTTGATCACGCGCGTTAAATACTTAGAAACCATCTAGATTTGTCGATAGTTTTGTATGGTTTATAGTTGACAGTTGGCTATTGATTGTTTTGCATATGGGTATATAATTGAAAATTTGAAACCAATGATAAATTATTGTTTTCGGAAATTCAAGTCATAATTTTAGTTTCAACGTGTTGAATTTTTGAAAAATGAAAAATCTTACGATAAACAATTGAAATGCGATTTTCAAGTTTAAAATCACTAGGGTGCACTGACCATGATGAATCCATGTCAGTTTGATAATGCCCATAAAAATGGTCTATTTTTCCGTATTTTTACACTTTTAGCTTATAAAAAAAAAAAAGACTTGTAAAAAATAATTTGTTGAATTTGTTTGCTAACGATTATTGAATTTTTTCAGTACTGTTAGTTAAGCATATAAATAGGTAACTAAGATTTTATTACATTTCTCAGGTTTTATATCAAATATTCAGATTTGTTTTCGATAAAAACTTCTAAAAAACGAGATATTATCAATAGTTCAAAAGTTTTATATATAGCCAGAAAACGGTTAAATATTTTCGAAACTTTTTCGTGTATTAGGATCATACTGATATTTGGTGAAATTTTCAAAAGACTAGCACTATTATTTTTGAACTTATGGCTAAATATTAGAAATAAACATATTATAAAAGTCTCGTGTACAGGAAATTGTATCGGTTTTTATTCAATTTTTAAATAGTTATTCTTTTTGTTTGGAAAAAACGTCGAGAAATAAGGAAAACGACCTCTCTTGAGTACCAACTAGATGAAATTTCTAATCAATTGGGTTGCTGGACGAAACTTTTGGAGCATTAATACCACCTAAAAGTGACTTCATAGATAATAATAAACATAAAACACACACACACACATACATTTTAAAACCAATACATTCTTTGTTTCACTCGGAATCTAAAAACGTTTAATCCGTGCATTTTATATTCAGCTGTTTTTTCTACGTGACCCTCCTCCTCCTCCTTGAATAAATCCTGCGCACGGGCCTGAATATAAGTGTCTACTGTTTTCTGACGATATTTAATTTTCCGTGTGGCACTGTCAAACTATTGAGTTGAATAATGAAATGCCTACATTAGTTTTGTTTTAAGCCGTCGATTTTCATAAATTTAATTCGACGTGATCCCCGGGATTCGAAGAAGCGGACGTTTCATCGTATTGGTAGTCACAAAAACAATACGTGCCCCAAGTAAAGATCGCGTCCGTCGCATGAACACCGCAATATCACGATCTCGACGTTTCGTTTCAAAGTCTCGTCCGAGAGAAATACGACTCGTACGATAATCGTACTGGGTGGCGAAATTTCCCAGGGGCGGGCGGTGGCGACGTCTCGTGAACCCGGCGATATGATTTCCAGGTAGTGATAACGATGAGACGACGACGGTAGAATTTATACGGTTGCGCCGGGCGCCACGACGATCGTAAAAGCGTCCTCGTCGGCGTAGCCTGATCGTATCGTTTTGACAATATTTTCACTGAATCTTTAAAAAACAAAAAAAAAAACAAAACAAATCTCCGTATCGAGCGTTCACTAATTCTGTTGTCACTATACTCCCGGAATCGGACTTTGTCTCCCTCGATCTCTCACACTCTTCGTATCGTATACAATGGACACGTCATAATGTCTGTATATCATAGCAGGGACTAAAATTGTGTGCACTACGACACACTTTGTGTAGTACGAAATGCTAAGTGTGTAATACGAAATTAAAAAGTGTGTAATGATTAATAACAGGTAAATTTTTTACAGTTTATTCTTCAATAATTGAAAAATTATTGTTGGTAAATAGATAGATAAGAATTTAATGTACAACGACATGTAATTACATTATTATTGTATACTATTCATTTTTAGTCTATACTCTATAGCACGGTCTTATAACCGTGGTCTATAGCTGATGTCTTTAATCATGATAATATCATAATATTGTGGCGGTTCACAATTAAACATTATCCATAATTTATGTATTATAATTAATGAATCATAGGTAGTGTTTTCAAGTTTGATGACATTTTATTGTAATGTAGTCTGTATTTTGTAGGTAAAAAAAAAAAATAAATAAAAATGTACTACCTTATGCTTATGTGTATAGATTAAAAAAACTCTTTTGGGGGGTGTGGGGGGCGTAGCCTCCCACATTAACCCCAAGTTTAATATACAGTGTGTAATACAAAAAAATATATATTTTAGCCTCTGCATCATAGGCGTATCGTTAGAATAATACAGCTGTACAGTGGACGACGACGACGATCCGCTGGTATCGGGCGCCTATTCGATATATTATTCGACGACGCGTATATTATGTAATAATATTATGATATCCACTCTCGTAATATTATTGTTATTGTTATTGTATATTATTTGCCGCGGTCCGTTCCCTTTTGTCGACACGATAAAGCGCTCTGTTGTATAATGATTAACATACCGGAATTCGGTTTGGTTTGAAAATAAAAAAAGATTCTTGCGTTCTCTATACTCCCAGTGGCGGATCTAGGATTTTTTTTATGGGGGGTGATTAGGTTAAGGTATAAATGTATTCTGTATACTACATCTTGATGGCATGACCTTTTTTTAGTTCTAATAATATGCTTAATATTTAAATGGATAAACGTCAGTGACAACTTTAAAAATACATTTAAAACGTATACCTTTATTTAAAAAAGAAATCTCTGTAGTAAAAAAAAAAAATTAAACAAACAACAATTTAACAAACAAATTATATCACATCATTTAACAAAAAATAAATAACAATTTTTAGGTCATTTTGACCAATCTTCTAAATCCATTCTCCTTTTTTTTCCGAACGAAGGTGTCAACTACTTGGTTTATATCTATCTCTTTATGATTATTTAACATGGCCAAACCATTAAGACTTACTTCAGACGTAGTGGATCGTAAATAATTTTTCAAGAAAATTTTTCGAGAAAGATCTCTCTGCTGTGGCTGTGGAAACTGGTAATGTGGCAAAAATTCAGTTTCAGTATTGTTGAGGGAAAATTACTTATAAAACAAATATTAGTTTTCTTTTGTAACAAATTTAGTATAACGTACCCGACCTACTGAAAAGTACAAATAGCGTAAAATGTTTGTTTTTAACCAGGTAGCAATATACCAAGGGTGGTGCTATAGCACCCTAGCACCCCCCTCTGAATCCGCGCCTGTATACTCCTATATCGGCGGGGCCACTCGGCGCGCGCTCGATAAATCATTCGTAATCGAATGGTATTCGCGACTCGCTATAAAGTTTATCCTCGGCGACGACGTGTCTCCGCGCGAGAAACACGAAAAATCCTAATCATTTCGAAACCGTCCGAACCGTATTTCTATTTGAGTTCGTGTGAACGAATCCGAAATACTCTCACGGAAACAAAAAAAATGTCGTTAGCCATCATTCTGTTTACTCGTTTATTCTTTCCTCGCGCCGATATAGTTTTGTCACAAATTTAACGTGTACTTATGTATATTTTTTATTCTATTACTCTAATACGTTGTCGTACCCTACGTTATAATATTGTATATCATTAACCACGCGCGGCGTCTCGTAATCGGAAATACTATCAACACATCCATGCCGGTTCTAAGAATTCGTTCTTGTGACATATGTAAATCGACTTGTGGAATAAAATTCAACCGTTTTTTTTTTTTTTATAGACCTATACATGACTGTGCGTGTTTGTTTTTGAGTTTCGTACGATTTATTGATTTATATACTTTTAGTATAATGACGTAGATGTAATTTATTATTCCAAAATTTAAAAGATGATTTTTTCACAGCCTGAATAAACGAAACTGTAGTTCTTGGAAATATTTAATATATGCACACATACAACGATCACGTTAAGGTGTTACGCGATCTCGTTAAATAGATATTATTTCAAAACTATTTAGAAATCGTCATCGACGTGTTGATTGTTACGTTCAATGAATTTATAAGAAAACACGCGTAGATTATAATACTCTTCCAAAAACAAAAATTATATAAACGTTACGTGTTTTATTTTAGTTTTCCACGTATCGAAACATTTTGTGTTTTCATTGTTTTCAAAATCAATCGTTATCTCGGCCGAGTACGGCATAAACTATAAGGTATCGCGTGCGGAATCCAGTAGTTGTTACTCGAACAGTTCGAAATATAATACCATTATAATATAGCAACACACGACAACTGAGTGCTGTCATAATATTATGATATAGCACAGTGATAGTTGTACGCATACCGAATTCGCCTGTTTTAATAAAACTTTTCAGGGCTGTATTTGAAATGAAACAAGTATAATTTATGTTGAATGTTGTAAATGAATTTGTCAGTTGCAAAAAAGATGGATCGTGTTTTTTATGAGCACGCGCGCGCGCGTACACACACACATAATCATACGCACACGCACGTATAATACAATATACTGTGACATTGCCAACATTTAATGCGTACGTTATGTACACATGAATAACCGGGCTTTAATGATGGATTATAAGATAATTGCTCGAAATATAAAATTAAAAAAAATAACTAATAAATAAACGGTCGTGGTCATTCGTAATATTTTTATTTGAAATTCATATCCACCCGGTCGGTCCAATTAATTTTTTAGAAGCTTGCATGGTGAAAAAAATGCCTACTTTCTTTCGGTTCTTTTCCGCTCCCTCACGGCCGCCGCCGCCGCCGCCGTCACAGAAACATTCGGAAAATGCAGTGGTGATCATTCACGGGGCACGTATACAGAATACGAAATGATAAGCAAACTCGTGTGTGTATGTTATGTGCATGCGTGCGTGTACGAGTATTTTTTCGGTCATAATTTTCGAAGAATGTGGTTTTACAAACGCGCATACGCGCTAGTATATACATTCGTATAATAATATTTACATACCACGTTCTCTCGGCGTCGTCTACACACGTAGGCTAAACTTTTTTTCGGTAGGCGTCATCGTTTCTCTGTATATGGTCGGAGTAAGACAATATTATATATGTGTGGATGGTATATATATATATGTATATTTTTTATATTTCGTTATTATTTTTTTTATTTATTTATTTATTATTATTATTACTATTTTTTTTTCGTATGATATATGTTTCCTCGGGTTTTCTACCGCGGTGCTCACCATAATTCAGATCCACCACACAGATATCCGCGTATAATTTATGTGTGTTCAACCAACACGGTAGCCTCCGAGACATGCGTGGATATTATATATAGTATGACGCGGCGCGCGGGGCCGTCTTATCACGAACCGAGATTTTTCGTCGTTGTATGAAATTGGCTTCTAAACACACACACACACACACACACACACACACACACACACACACACACACACACACACACACACACACACACACACACACACACATGCATATATATGTATAGAAGTAAATGTAAAGGTATGAGTGTGTTGTGTGTGTGTGTGTGTCTTTATAAACGTATAATAATAATTTTATTATTATTATTATTATACACGTATGTATAATATAATACTGTTATTACGTTCGTAGTGCAAGGGATGTGTCCTTAATTTTTGTTCACCAGAAATTTATGGGCCCATGACTTTTGGCGCTGTCAGCTCGGAACACGGGTGCTTATGATATAGATAAAGATTTTAGCGACGTAAATAAAAAGAAAAAAAACTTTATGTTTCCTAAAAATATCTACGACTTTTGTGTTTTATTCACTCGACCGCATACGATGATAACGTTTTTATGCCGAGAATAAATTAGGAGCTCATGGCGGTGTTTAGCAAATGTGCTCTATGACTTTTTTTTTTTTTTAAAAAGCCCGAGAAAACGTACCTATTTGTAAAACAAAATAGAAACTTATTTTGTTTTATATGTCGATTCCACTTTTCCCTATATTTTTATGTGTAGGTACTTACGCATGTATTAAGTATATAATTTTATAATCTGTTTTATTTTTATTTGACGTTACTGTTTTTCTGTAACACAATAAACATTTTATATTATTAAAGTATACGAAAGAAGTATGATGAGAAAATAAAATTTTTGGGGCACGATAAAAATACCAGTGAAATTATATTTAGACGTCATGAACATATTTCAAAAAGAGAACAATTTATTATAGTTTATAAATTAAAAAAAATATATAAAATAAAAACGTGTATTTTTATATGTAATATATGTAGTTTGGTGTATATATAACTAAGAAAAAGACATTTATCAAGGGGGAAAATGTATTCATTTTGTAAATGTGTATACACACACACAAATATATATATATATTTTTTTTCATTTATATTTATTATATTCATGTGTGTGACGCCGTATCATTTTTGCAATCATTATTACCAGTGCCTGTGTATATATGCGCATATTTGGATGGACCTGTTATATAAATAATTATATAACTATATTATACTATACCATAGCTTTTGTTTTAAATTAAGAGAAAAAAAATTCGAACGTGGTTATGGATTTCAAATATTGAATCACCGAATCGGTTTTTAAACAATAAAATTGTATCATCGTTTAATATTATATATATGATATGATAAATAATTATACAATATTGTTGTATCGATGTGTTCATTAACTAATTTGTGTAATGTGTATTTTGTTCCATGTGGACTCGCCCGTTCTCGTCGAATGGATTCGGACATGCAACTATACTGTCGTCCGCCTACTGTGTCTTGTATTGTTGTGTGTATAGTATGTGAGTACCTAAATTATGATATACATTATAATACGATATTATTGTACGGTTTACGCTTTTGAGTTTTATATCAAGTATGATGTATATGAATTATCGCGATGTTTAAATACGATAACGATAATGATAATTATTATTATTACCACTGTTATTACGATCGTCTACACACTCGGTGAATTGGCAGTGGAAAATTAATCTGCAATTGAAAACGCGCGCGCGCACACACTCAGCGTTATTGCATAACTATACGTGCTAAGTGTGTTTGTGTGAGACGAATGTCGATGGGTGATGGAGAGGACGAAGAAAGAGAGAGGTATGGAATAAAAAAATGTCCGTCTACCTATACATTATAATACATATATGTGATATATATACTTATACATATTATTATACCCGCGGCGGCGGCGGCCACCGGAACTTTGACCGACAGTTTCCCCGCACGCCGACGCGCTGTTGAATAATGCTAATTAAAATCGGCCTGCCATTGTTTCCAATTAATTATCATATTTGTATAATATATGAGTCGACCGTATTAAACAGTTTAATGCGCGCACGGGATACATCGCGCGCGGTGCAGCACAATATTATATGGTCGCGAGCGTGCGCGCCCGCGCGGGGGTGGGAGTTATTTGATTATCATACCGTGTCAGGACGTGTTACAGTTTATACACACACACACACACACACACACACACACACACACACACACACACACACACACACACACGCATGTGTACGGGTTGTTTTTGAACACACATATGTGTGTGTGTGTATATGTGTGTGTGTGTGTGTGTGTGTGTGTGTGTGTGTGTGTGTGTGTGTGTGTGTGTGTGTGTGTGTGTGTGTGTGTATTGTAGGAGTGCAAGCGCTGCAGACTTGTAAAGTTATTGGCCTAATGTAACCAACACGCCTCCTCCTCCCCCGCCGCTACCACCGCCGACATCCGGGTTCACGGCTTTGTCCGACACGCGTGTTTTGTGTGGTCAGTGTAAATATTTAAAAACGTACGTTTCAATAATATTCATTCCATATTATTAGCCGGTAAAATGTATATTAGTGTGTGTGTGTGTGTGTGTGTGTGTGTGTGTGTGTGTGTGTGTGTGGGTTTACGCATGGTACGTTGTGGGATCATGCGTATGGATATGGAGCAGCGCTACGAGATCATTTTTCCTTGTGAGATCCACCCCCCCCGGATCTCTTAGCGATTTCGCTGTATTTAGCATTCACATACCAAATAAATGGTATTCCCACTCGAAATTGGCCGGATCTGATTAGACCACATTTTTAAGATTTTGGTGTGTATGAACACACACGTTGTGTGTTTGACACACTACGCCGACGAGATGAGTTAGTTATCTACCCAGAATGAAAGCATTTTATGAGATCCGAATGACGGCAACGTTGCACTTGTGTATTCGAATGATGAACTACCGATTATGTGAGATCCTTGTTTAATTTCTATTTATTTCCCTTATTATGCATTATTATTAATTTGATCATTGAAATTATACAGTTATAACAACCATTTATTAATATCGCTTATTTTAAGAGGTATTATTTATGTGATCAATATAACGTATATTATAGTATAAATATTATAATATCTACTGATGGCCAGACTTCTCTTTTAGGTTGTTTATTGTGTAAGTTATTAATTAACTCAATGTTAAATAAATTTAGCTATCCTCAAAGTATAAGTAAAAACCTAACCTAATATTTTTCGCTACCTTAACATCGAATTTGTAATTATTATTTTATTGTATTTATTATTAACAAACAAATAAGCTGGTAGGTGAGATAATGGTGGTGCAAGTTCGTATTTCGTCCTTTCGGTCTTCGTACAAGATAATGGTGAAGAGTATATTGAGTTTTAAAGAAACGATAGTTCATATCTTTAGTAAAACGATTCTGTGCAAAACTTCAGTGTTATATTATATATATTATTCCTATTAATATTAAATACTTATAGCGTATCGAATGACTTTAATTATTTATAATCAAAGGATCTACTATAGGTGGTACTTGGTATATTATTTAGTAATTTTTTTTAAATTCAAAACTTGATATATCTCATATGTATAATATATTATATGTATATATACATATATGTATATAAAATATATTATATTATCTATGTAAATAAACAAAACGCTCTTTTGTATATTGTATTAACGAAGTCTGGAAGAATACAAATTATTTCTGTGGCTAATTCATTTAAAACTCTTAAACATGTGTAGTTTAATATATTTCATTGTTTTTACAGTAATATAATTTATAAAAATACAAATGGTCTTTTTTTATATAATTTAAATGGATATATTAAAAACTTAAAATTGATAAGATATTATGTGGATGTTACATCGTTAAAAGATCCAAAACGTTATGACAGAATCAAATTTAAAATATAACTTGTTGGGACCCATTTAAGCATTAATGGCGTATAGAAATCAAATAACGTTACGAGATCCGATATTTTTTCCATATCGATATAAATAATTTAATTATAATATACTCTTGAATTTTATTTTGATCTTTCTCAAGATTGTATGGGTTTTACCCAATTTCTGAAGGCCGCTGATGACACGTGTCACAATGAGGTTTTTTATCGATTATTTTATTTGTTATAACATTATCAAAATTTAAAATGAACTAACCTTATGAGATCCTGTAAACTCTATAATGTAATAATATTATTTTTAAATAATCACTGAAAAAAGTAAACATTTTTCAGTTGTGTGGTAATTTTAAACGATTACAGAGCATTTCTTACGTGTTACATACAACAGTTTGGTTTTGGTGCTCGTTACTGGTGTAGCGAATATGATTGAAGACTTAATTATATTATATTCTATTTATGTTATAATAGAAATATAATTTTACTGTTCAATTTTGCGTGTTGTTCTATTTTGACTATTAGCAAGTACCTACGTGTGTTATTTACCTATGTAATTTCTTGTGACCGTGAAAAAATATGAATTCGCGAACAAAAAAATTACTTTCTATGATTCCGAAAAATGAAAATGAAAACAGAAGAATATTAAGATCGGGTCAAAGTAATTTCGGTAAGTATTATGTGTTTAAACATTAATTATAATACATTTTAAATGTTAAACTGCTTATGATATAAAAATTGCCCTATTATTTTGGTAGTTAAAATATCAACTAAGTCGAAAAAAAATGTTAAAGCGAGGATAAATCCTAAGTATGAAGAAAATGTAGTGATTAAGATGAATACTTCTTTAAATGAACAAGGTAATATACAATTTTATAAAGTTTTATTCAAGTACCTAGACCATTTAAAATTGACATTTATTTTATTATTTTTATTAGAACAATTCAAAATCGATAAATTTATTGAAACTATTGCATCAGATGTGCCAAGTAAATATTTTTTTTCAATTTAGTAGCTACCTAGTTCTCTGTTTCTGAATTAATTATATTATTTAACTATTTATTTATTAATAATTTTGAATTCTAATTTTCAACTTGAAAATATAATACCTACATTGGTAGGTACATAGGTAGATACATTATGTAAAATCTAAAAGTTTTACAATTATGTATTTCTACACCAATTTATTTTTCACTGAATTTTAATAAATCATAGTATGTACATTTTCTACACCTAGGATAAATAAGGATTAGCTCAATTAGATTAGGGATTAAATTAGAAATATTGAGTTAATTGACCATTTAATTATTTATTATAGTAGAACCTACGTTTATTCAAACATAATACAAAAGTAGATAAAATAAGATATTCACAGGTACTTAAATTGTATAGTACCTACCTAACTAAATTTTAGTGCATGTTATTTTTTTTAATAGTAGGTAGACATGACTTCATGAAAGTTGTAATGTGTGTTTTTCAAAACTGTTTTGTTCAACATATTTTTCTACTTATTTTATACATTTTGTGTTATACAATAATTTAAATTACCTCTGTTATCATTTGTCATTATGTTTTCAAGTACCTATACAATTTATATATTTTCAATTATTTATAAATTTTTTCAAACAATAATTATTTTAATTACTATAGGAAATTCAAATTTTAAACAAAAGTAGTAGGTACACTTTTTCTAAATTCTTTTGCAAATTGAAAGATTTTTATTCATATTTTTAGTCTTTACCACTGAAGGCAATGGTAGTCAAAATTATGATACAGATTTGATTAACGATAATGTTAATATGAATTTAGAATACTTGAATTTAAATCTAGAAGGTACTATTTATAAAAAATCACTATTTGTATTTAAGTTTATTTGATGATAATCATTATATTTTTAATATTTTTAGCTTTAACTTCTGAAGTAAATACTGGTCAAAATTATGATACAAATTTGAATAATGATAATGTTAATATGAATGTAGCACACATGAATTTAAATCAAAGTGGTATTTACTATTTAAAAACACACTAGTTGCATTTCAGTTTTTTGTGATAATAATTTTATTTTTAATATTTTTAGCTTTGACTCCTGAAATAAATACTGTTCAAAATTATGATACAAATTGGAATAATGATAATGTTAATGTAAATGTAGCAAATTTGGATTTAAATCAAAAAGGTACTTTAAAAAAAAAAAAACTGGCTGCATATTTTCAGTTTTTGTGATAATAATTTTATTTTTCATATTTTTAGATTTAACTTCTGAAGTAAATACTGGTCAAAATTATGATACAAATTTGAATAATGATAATGTTAATATGAATGTAGCACACATGAATTTAAATCAAAGTGGTATTTAATATTTAAAAACACACTAGCTGCATTTCAGTTTTTTGTAATAGTAATTTTATTTTTAATATTTTTAGCTTTGACTCCTGAAGTAAATACTGTTCAAAATTATGGTACAAATTGGAATAATGATAATGTTAATGTAAATGTAGCAAATTTGGATTTAAATCAAAGAGGTACTTAAAAAAAAAAAAAATACTGGCTGCATGTTTTCAGTTTTTGTGATAATAATTTTATTTTTCATATTTTTAGCTTTAACTTCTGAAGTAAATACTGGTCAAAATTATGGTACAAATTTGAATAATGATAATGTTAATATGAATTTAGAATACTTGAATTTAAATCTAGAAGGTACTATTTATAAAAAATCACTATTTGTATTTAAGTTTATTTGATGATAATCATTATATTTTTAATATTTTTAGCTTTAACTTCTGAAGTAAATATTGGTCAAAATTATGATACAAATTTGAATAATGATAATGTTAATATGAATGTAGCACACATGAATTTAAATCAAAGTGGTATTTACTATTTAAAAACACACTAGCTGCATTTCAGTTTTTTGTGATAGTAATTTTATTTTTAATATTTTTAGCTTTGACTCCTGAAATAAATACTGTTCAAAATTATGATACAAATTTGAATAGTAATGATGTTAATGTGAATGTAGCAAATTTGAATTTAAATCAAAGAGGTACCATTTAAGAAAAACTGTTGCTACAATAAAATGTATTTGGTGATAGTAATAATTTTATTTTAATATTTTTATTTTTTACCGTTGAAGGTAATGCTGTTCATAATTATGATTCAAATTTGATCAATGATGAAAACACTCGTGTTAATGTAACTGTAGACTACTTGAATTCAAATCATCAAGAAGGTAATGTTATTTAAAGTTATTAAATTTTATTTTATTATTTTTTTTTTTACATGTCAATAGTGTTTTATTTTGATATTTTTATAATTTCTGTGTTTTTTTTCTAAGTTTACTGAATTGATAATATTGCTTTTTAATTTTAAATCATCTTAATTTTTTTTGAATGAGTAATTTTAATAGATTACTATTTTTTTGTCTTAATTTGTAATATTGATTTTATTGTTTTTGATTTTAAATGTTATATTTATTTTTTTGTTGATGACTTTTCAGACTTTGATTCTATCGAAGTCAAAAAACATAGGTATCCGGGTTTACGTCATAAGAAGTGTACTACATTGGAACCATTGATTGGTATCAACAAAGAGAATCTAGAAAGTTCTTTTTCAGAATGTGATTCAGGAGAAGAGTACTTTCCTCCTGATGACCTACAAAATATTGATTTAGATGATGAGACTTCAATAGTGTCAGATATTGACTTAAATTTGATTAATGATGATTCAAAATCATCCACTTCATCTGATATTACTGATAAAGAAACCCAGTCAATTTTTAATAAAGAAATAACAGATATGTCCAAAATTACTAAAAAAGGATATAATTTTTTCGCTGCTGTTGAAACTTCGAAAAAGAAGCCGATCGATAATAAAAGGTGTTGGGATAAGACAGACTGTTGCATTTTTTGTGAACAAAATGTCACTAATTTTACAAGACATATCTCTAGAAAACATTCTTCTGAAATTGAAGTTGCTCGATATAATTCACTTCCAAAAGGGTCTGAGGAAAGAAAAGTCCTTGCCGATGAATTACGTAAACGTGGTAACTTTTTAAGTAATGTTGATTCTAAACAATTATTGAAACCTGTAAGACGACCAAATTTATATTCCAAAATTCCATCAACTGCATCTGACTTTTTACCTTGTAAACATTGCTATGGATTATTTAAAAAAACGTATTTGTACAGACATGAAAAAATATGCAAAAGCAAGAAGATCAATCCAGTTGGTAGAAATAAAGCCCAGAGTGATGCTCAAAATCTACTTTTGGTGTTTGAAGATAATGACTCAAAATTAGTTGAACAAGTTTTCCCTAGAATGGCAGCTGATGAAATTTCTAAAATTGCAAAAACTGATAGTTTGATTAAAGCATTTGGCGCAAGATACTTAAGAAGTCATCGTGAAAAACATTTAATTAATGTAGTCTCTCAAAAAATGAGAATTTTAGCTCGTTTACTTATGCAAATTAAAATAGAACAACCATCTATTGTTTCATTAAGAGATTGTTTAAATCCAAAATACTTTGATCTTATAGTAAAATGCACAAAATTCATAGCTGGATATGATTCTTCTATTGATAAATTTGGATCTCCATCAGTTATTCTTAAAATAGGAAATTCATTAAAACAATGCTGTGACATAGCTGAATGTGAAATACTTAAAAATAGTGAAAATTTAATGCTAAATGAATCCCAGAGCCTCATACGAGACTCAATTATAAACATAAGATTAATATTTGAAAAACAGTGGTCATATGAGATATCTACCAACGCATGTAAGGATTTATATCAGCGAAAATGGAACAAACCAGCTTATCTTCCACTTACATCAGATATAAAATTGTTAAGAGATCATTTAATTAATGTTCAAGTTCACTGCATTTCAGAATTAACTAAAGATCCAAATAATTTAAAATTGTTTAGAGAGCTACAAGAAAGTATTTTAGCTCAACTTATACTTCTCAACAGAAGAAGATCAGGAGAAGTACAGCGTATTTTATTAGAAACTTACAATTCTGCTCCTTCAGAAATTAACCAAGAAGAAGTAGAGTCATCGTTATCTGAAATGGAGTTACATCTTACTAAACAATTTAAAAGAATCATGATTCGTGGAAAACGAGGTCGAGGTGTTCCAATACTTTTCACTCCAAATTTACAAAAAGCTATTCAATTTTCTCTAAAAATTAGAAACGTTACAAATTTTATCGATAGAGAAAATATTTACTTATTTGCTTTACCATTTACAAGAAATTGTATTAGAGGTTCAGATGTGTTGAGAAGATTTAGCAAGGAATGTGGTGCTAAAAATCCAAGTAATTTAACTTCAACTAAACTTCGAAAACAAGTTGCTACTGTTGCACAGCTATTAAATTTGTCAGAAGGTGATATAGAGCAATTATCAACATTTTTAGGCCATTCTAAAGAAGTACATAAAAGTTTCTATCGGTTATCAGAAAGTGCATTCCAAACAGCTAAAGTTAGCAAGTTATTATTGATGATGGAAAGTGGCCGAGGTAATGAATTCAGAGGGAAGAGTTTGGATGAAATCAATATCAACGTTGACTCATTAGTTTCTGATATCGAAGAAAATGATGATAATGATGAAGATTCTGATATTGATACACTAGTTAATAACGACAATAAAACACATAATCTTGAAAATTTTGATAAAAAGCAACTATCACATAGTAAAGTATTCAGAAACAAGGAAAAAATCTCCAAATCTCCAACAGTAACAAAAACAAAACCTAAATTCACCAGAGTGCCATGGACAGAAGAACAAAAAAAAGTAACTACAAATTATTTCCAAAAGCACATTCTATTAAAAAGAGCGCCTATAAAAAAAGAATGTGAAGATTTAAAAAAAAAATATTCTCTATTACTTAAAGATAAACCATGGAGAAAAATAAAAACTTTTATTCATAACGCTTGTAAAAATCCAAATAATAAATAATTTTTTTCTATGAGTATAAGGTATATACTATGTTTTTGTTGTAAAAAATTAAAACTTCTTTTAATTATTCCAAAAATTTGTATTTTATTTTAATTTACATTAACCTATTTGTCCTCTCTCTTAATACTCCTTATAAGTATATTGCTGGTACTCCAATATAATAATATTAGGTATAAGAACATATGGTGATACAGAATTTGGTAAGTAATAAATTAAAAATAGGTATTATACTAAAATTGTATTACTATTACACTTTTAGTACTATTTGAGACTAGTTTCGCATAACTTAAAAAAAAAAAAAAATGATTTCAACCTTTTGTAGAAAATAATAATATAACTTGTTAACATTACCATTTTGACTACATTAATTTTATTGTATTAAAAGTATACAGTGGCAGATTTAATGAGAACCAGAAGGTATGGATGCACTACATGTATTAGCATAATATGGTTGTGAAGTAAAACTTACCACAAAATTAACAAAATACCTATCAAGGTTTTGATTTTATTTTAATGGGTAATAAATAATTGCATCATTATTAGTATTAGTAAGTCAATTTTGAACCTACAGTGTAGAACATCTTATATTATCATTTATCACCAATTAAGTCAATGTACAATTTATTTTATAAAATACTACTTTTATTTATAATGTTTTTATGTAAAAACATTTTTTTTCCTGTGAGTTAACATAATATATATTATTTACCTATATTATGTAAACTCACTTTATCTTAGATAATATCATATAGTATTACAAATTTATATTTTTATAGAAATTATTTTTTTCAAGTACTACTAAAGACATAAAATATAGGTGTATATAATTTGAACGTGATTCATTTTGATTCATTACATATAATATGTACTAAACATACATTGTCAGTTTAAATGTCGAATTATTAATTGCTCTGAAGAATATTTTCATTCAAACTTTAACATAACCCTAATATAAATTATCTTATAGGCCATAGATATTATTTTGTAAATATAATCATGAAAATAATTTAAAAATTAATAATGTAATAATTCTGTTCAAAATAACAAAACAATAATTTGCGTTACATAATTTCATTTAATGTTTTTAATTTTTAGATACCAAGTAAACTCAAACAAAAATGCGTTATCTGTTGACATAACATTAGTTACTCATAATATGGAATTTTACTTTATTTCCAGTGTGTACTAAATTATTCAAAAAAATGAGTTGATTAACATAATTTTATTTGTTATTATTATAATAATATACAGTTACACTATACATGGATGCTCAGTGACTGATCTAGGATATCGTTTTGAGGAAGGCCCAATAATTATTTTTACATAGAACTTATAAAAAAACTTATAATTGTAAAATGGTATATGAAAATATATTATAATAAATCAGCAACAACAAACAGTAAATATAACAAATATATAATATATTTATCTTTGCGCAAATTAGATTTTACGATGTATATTGTACAAAATATAATAATATCAGTGATTACTGAATCTATGTTATGTGTTACATTATATCATTACATGGTGTAAACGAGTGTTCTTTTAATGTGGCAACGTTGCAATGATCTCGTAAAGTATTATTTATTCAAGTAGACAACATATCTGGATCTCATATGATGCATTCCTTGTCATAAAACACACTGTATGATCTAACAAAGTATGGTATATTTTGATACACACCCTGGATCTCGAAACGATATATTAGGCAAAAAAAAATTCTTGAGTGTTTCATTAAGTTAAATACCACATACTATTTAATTTTTAATTTTAATATTTCCTTTTTTTATCCAGATTATCTTAAATTAATATTTCAAGTGGATCCCATAAAGTAGCAACTTTCTTACGGATCTGATAACATACGCTACACGTGTATGTGTGTGTGTGTGTGTGTGTGTGTGTGTGTGTGTGTGTGTGTGTGTGTTATACATACTGCACATATTAGGTGTTTTAATATGTATGATTTAATAGTGTTTCTATACCGCGCGCACTTGCGGAATATATATGTCTTATGACTGCACTGGGTTTGTTTTTACAAACGCTTATAACGTCCTCGTAGTCAGAGCCCAACTAAGGGGGGTCTAGGGGGCTACAGCCTCGGGCCCCGATATTATTTGGGGCCCCGGGCCTCTGTTGATAATTAAACATTTAAGTGGTATTGTGAATTACTTATAAAACTATTAAAACTTATGTGTTATTTTATCGAACGTTATAACCGTTTGTGTATGAATTACAATTTATAGTACGTATTATATCGTCATCTGCGTGCGATGTCAACGTTTGATAAAATCATATATTAACCTATTTGATTTTTTACTGCGAATAAAAATATTACCGGCACGCAAAGCGTAATTATTATAATATTTTTATTAGATTATAGCCCCCTGTCGATTTCGTCACGGAATTCGATTTTAACGTTCATTTAAGCGTAATTGTTCGACCCTAGGTGGTTTTTAATTTTGTACGTAACACCATAAATATTATGTTACACATGTATAAAAGTAATTAAAATCTATTCTGTACAAAATATACCTCAGTATTAGTTATTATTTCGTATTTTAATATATTATAACCTCTAGTCATCCATTCTTGAACAAAGTTTTGCGTTTGAGAAATGAATTAATTATAATTTTTGAATCGATATTTTTTTTTTCTATAAAACACGGGTTCAAAAACTGTGGCAATACTCCGAAACGTGATGAGTGGAAAATAAACATTTTTTTAGTTGCATTTGTTTGATTTACCAACAAAATCTATGCCACCATATACTAGGCTGCTATACTAAAATTTCAATTGGTACCGTTAACACACACTTACGTGGTGTATATCTAATTTATGGTTCATTTTGAAACTTACTTAATTTTTAATTCATAATATGATAAATATTCGATTTTTATAGATTCTAAACGAAGCGAATAAGATCTATTGGTTTTTAGTATTGTTTATTTCATTATTATTGTAATTATTTTATGTTTTTTTTTTCAGTCGGGAAACACTTTTGTTTAAAAGTTACGTTCAGCCCTCCTTAAGATAGGAAATTCCATCATGATTGATACGCTATACAGGTCATGTGTATATTCGCAAAAGTTTTTTCCGTGCCTAATGAAAACCTACCAAAATATTTAATACAAACGGTAAAATGTGTGTAAACAGTATTTTTTCACTGAACCGTTTTTAGTTGATTAGACACTAATTCTTAAATTATCTGTGCTAGAAACTTGACATTTTCACCAATTTTAAAAGATATTTTTTTATACATACTTGAAAAAAAATTGACAATACTTTAGTTAAATCAATAACTTTGAAAATGTCGCGTTTTTAAAAGTTTTTATTTAAAAAACAAATTATTTCTCAACATTAAGACCTGAAAATATAATATATCTACTCATACACTTGACTAACAATACTAAAAAACTTCAAATTGTAACTTAAGATTTTTTTCGATTAGCATCGAATTAGAATTGTATCAAATTGACTGCTTGCTATAACATAAAATTTCAACTTTTAATGTGTAAATAAATATTTAATCAACCCAATCTTTACTAAACTTGAAACATTCATTAAAAATATTTTGATAAAAGAAAATTATCAGTGGATAAAAAATTAAAATTTTTATAAAGTTTTGATTACAAAAAAAAAAAACTACTTTTAAATAGCCTAAAACCGATATTATATATCATATAGAAATTTTGCTCAGAATCTTTTAACTATAAAAAAAATTATGTTTCTCTTTTCTTTGAAGTAAAATACACCTATCACCATTATCTTTACAAGGATCTTAAGGATGAAGGACAAACTTCGAGTATCACTAATTCACCGGTTTTTTATGAAGAGTTTTTAAATACTATTGTTCTACTGATTTTTTGTGAAAAAGTTATTTTCATTACTTTTATTTGTTTTTTTTTTCAAAAAAAAAATTCCACTAATTACCATAATTTATTAACTAATGAGAGTATTTTGAAAATTATATGGTTTTTGTAAAATGTTGATATTTAATATTTTTTTTTTTTTGGTTTAAGAGGTATGAACATTATGTTTCTACTATATATATATAGTAGAAATTGTAAGAAGCAAAATTACTGCCTTGGTACTTTATACATAAATGTTTATGCCCTTTCAACTAATAGCCAAAAAAAATAAAGTCGAGTCTAAAGATTGAAGAAAAAAATAATTTTAAGAATATTAAGCTATATACAAGCATAGTGGTTACTGTTGAAGAAAACTCGAAAAAAACTCGAAAACCACCGAGATAAAAAATAGTTAATAAAATAAATGAATTTTTTTTTTCATAACATTGTATAAATTCATTAGTTTTTCGACTTACATGAAAAATGCAAGTTCCTGCATTATGCACGGTTTTTAGTTGGACCACACTTAAATAATCACCCATAATGTATTCTTGTTTTCAGGGACAAATTATTTGGGATTTCTTAATATCGCTAAGTGTGTCAGTGAAATAAGTTTATCTTTATATGCTAAAGGGAAGTATATTATAATGTACAAAAACAAGGGTTAATCATTATGCACACCACCACCGTCACCGCGGTAGCTGAAGTTGTTATAAATTCCAGGGTTCTCAACGGTAATTGTCTCTAATATATCCTCTAGATCGGTAGTATATAATATATACTATATAGGATGCATTATCACCTGGTTTTTTTTTTTATACGCGTCTTCTTTGCCACGGAGCACGTTTTACGGAATCACCTGTTAGTGCAATTAAAGTCAAATTCGATAACTCGTTATTAAAAGTCATTAAGCGGATGGTTTGCATTTGTTTTAACGGCCGTCTCGCCAGGTGTCTCGAGTTGGTTTCGTTCAAACAACAAACGAAAAAAAAAAACAAAAACGGACTGAAAATGACCACTCGTAATTATACAGTCCGTTTATCTTTTGTGTAAATCGCTGTGTTTAACCCTGTGACAATATTTGATTTTTTTTTTTTTTGTGTGTGTGTGTTTGCTAAAAATTAATGTACACATAATTATTGTTAAACGCGTCGTTTAAGTTGTGTTTTTTTTTCGTTCACACCTCGAAAAATAATTACGGCTTTACGGTATTATTCTACGTGTATATAATGTGTATTATTCTTTGACAGCACATTTGAGAGGTGTGTTATTTAAAAAAAATCAAATTTTGATTAGTATCGGGAGCAGAATTTGTTTATTTTTCTCGTCAAACCATCCGTGAACATTACTTTGGCACGTGTACGTACATACAATCACTGTACATATATATATATACATTTTTTTTTTTTTGAAACATATATTTTGTCGTATTCGTTTACGTCCTCGGAAACGCGACTAAGTTATTTAGATGCGTTTGTGTGTACACTTTTTTTTTTTCAAAATTCATCTCATATCTTGTATCTTAGATACGTACTGATTTTAGTCGGTGCGCCTTGTATTATTTTTTCTTTCATACTTATTTATGAAAGTTACATTTTTTAAATCATCTAAAAATTGAAATTCGTGTTTTACATAATATTATCTACCCGTTGGTTTGTTTTAAAACTGATGTGATATAAATAATAACTGTGGCGCCGTATAAACATGTGTCTTGTTGTGAGACGAATAGAATATTATAATGTGTTATCATGTGATTTCTGTTTTTTACATCGAAACAAACGTTTACTGTAACCTGTGCATATCTATACATATTATACGGCGTCATCGCATCTCATTCCGGGCACTCGTGTTAATTTTCTTTTCGGTTACTTTTTATAAACTACTGACAAATTCATGTCGAAAACGACATTTTTTTTTTTACATCTTTTCGTAACGCCAGTAATATTTTCATTACTATTTTTATATAGTTTTGCATTTAAATTTGAGAAAACTTCTATAGCGTGGTTCTGAATTCCTTTCGTGTAGTAGATCTACGTACTGTATTACTGCAGTATAAGCCACCAGTCAATATTTATGATATCGTACCTGTTATTATTTCAGTACGCTTCAATCGTTTTCAATAAATTACAGTTTGGTACATGTAGTGTCTGGGTAGAATTTATCTAGTAATAAATCGATATAATATCTATCCAATATATATCGTGAAAAAAATTTCAAGTGTTCCGTATTGCAGTACTTATGTTTTTTCAAGTATCTCTTCACGCGTCCAATGCGCGAATTGCACAATAAAGCAGTAGTGGTCGTGTTGCGTGTTCGACATTTTTATGAACTATTCCATTACTTGTTGCAGTCGTTATAAAGTATGTAAAATTGTTTTACGTTTTTTTTTTTTTTTTACTTTCGGCGCCGTGAAATAAAAATTCATCGCGGGAAGACAACCTTTGGTACTTTCCGGCGATGGACGTCCAAAGCACCTGCAGCGGTTCACACCCCCCAACTATACTGAAGTATACCTATGTTCCTACTTAATGCAGTTTTTTAAATTATCATGACGAAAATTAAAATACGGCATTGTTCACGCGACATCCTTACTGCCAATAACGTCACGTACACAATATAGCGAATTGTAAAATTAATGTTAACGACAGGATGTATGTATTCATTTATTTATTCTTCGTGAATCCTGTCTTATACTCGAGTTGTTCCCATACGACTCGTATATACACACACACACACACTCACACATATTACATACACCCAGGTACCAGGTACAGTCGCGTTATACTTAGTGTGTGTGTGTGTGTGTGTGTGTGAGAACATACTCTGTGTATTGTGTATTTAATATTGGATACACGCGTTTCAAAAATTGAATAAATGATCGACTTCATTGGTCTGTGCATGTCTAAATTATGCAAATGTCTTCTGTACCATGTCATAATATAGTTGTTATCATACATGAATTGTAAATCGTTAATTATTTCGACATGTTTATAGAATGTTTTTTAATAACGGTCGCTTGCTTATTCGTCGTCCACATTGTAACGCAGCGTGTACTTTGCAGTTTTATAATATTTCTATCGTTACGACTTTAATAAATTTGACTAAACGATATATTATTTTCTTCGCTTTCTTTCTGCAAAACAGATTGAGGACATGTCGGACTAAATCGTTCAAAAGAGTTTTCCTAACGAAAAACACACGTTTTAGCGATCGAAATAAATCCTCGTAAAAGACATTCTCAGACATGTAAAAAGGTGTATGATATTCTGTTTAGTGTTGTTAATACATTCTAATTACATATTGAGTTTGTAATGCGTTCGTATAGAAAAAAAAACACATGTCTTTTGGTTGAGAAACGCGAAAAAAACATCTGTCAAAAAACATAATTATTCAACTCGAGTATTAATATTTTTCTCGTATCGGCTATATAATAATATTATAAAATATGTAAAATTCGTTGCACTGCTCGTTGTCGTTTTAAAATTCTTTGTCTGTTGTATAATTTTTTCTTTTTTTTTTTCTTTTGTCATTATTATTTTACGGGTCAACTGAAAACCGTAATTATTCCAGTAAATATTCGCCGGTATCAAACGGCGGTGTTCGCCGGTTTACGACATAACGTATTTTTACGAACGAGAATATACCGATTTCGTCGGTCCATACGTAGTATGGTTTTCTCGAAAGCAAACATAAAATATCGAGCGTATTCGCGTACCTCCCGCGCACGAGAACACGATTCACCTCGTTCTTTGTGAAAACTCACCGCGCAAATACGGTTATAACAACGATTTGAACCGCATCATCTCGTACCGGTGGCGTTCACGACATATTTGTGTACATACGCGCGTATTATTATGTCTTTGATTCAATATAATAATATAATAATATATGTATATACGTTTGTTGGTACCCACATACTCGTATATAAATCGTATAACAAACGCACGTGTACTTGAGCGGCGCGCATCGTGCAGTACACGTGCATAATACGTGTGTAATCTTGTTTGTTCCCCCCTCCCCCCCAATCGTTGACAAATTTCAAACGACGTTTAAGTGTGCCGCGGTCACTTTTGTGTTTTGCCGAAGAACATATAATATATAATGTAATAATAGGTATATGATCGACAACAACGGCGTTGCAGTGTGTGTGCAGTTGTGTATGTACGAATTGTATATAATGCCGTTTAAACCTCCGCCGCCGCAGCCGCACGTACGGCGGTTAGTGTATAGATCGCGTAGGTACGTTTTGAGATCGTCGCACCGATATGGACCGTCGTCGTCGTCGTCGTCGCAAAACACAATGTGTATGATTATACGTCGCATCATTGTCGGCGCTACGTCTGTCTCCCTGCGGCCGCGACACTTTTGTCCTGCAATCGTGTGTGCGAAAGCCGCCCCGAAATAATAAAAAAAAAACACCCTCACCCCGCTCCCGCGTGTCGTTTTTCGTTTTGCTCCCCGTACATAGCTCCGACGAGTGTCGTCGAGCACGGGGCGCTGAGTTCCAATGGGACCCGCGGCGAGGAAGCGAAACCGACAAAGGTCTTTATAAATATACACACCGATCGTACAGAGATCGTTACGTTTACGTCTCTCTCTCTTTGAAAAATCCGCTTTTCGGGTAAAATCCGCTTAAAAAATTACGCCCGCCGTTTATACTGCATTGTATACCTACGTATAACAAAATGTGTATGTGTGTATAATATGATGTACGTCTCTTGTGTGCGTGTGTGTATCTGATACGATGCTGTACCGCACCAAGACCAGTTTGTAGAGGAAGCAATAAACCACCACGCGTGCAGCCGGTTATCACTCGGCACTCCATTGTGTGTGTGTATATATGTATATTATATACCTGCACAGACGCGTACACACACACACATACACACATAGAAGTTCTTAGACCGTTCGCGGGGATAAAAATCGTACAGATTTATCGGGTCCGGTCTGTACAAGTATTACATGAGCGCACAGGGCCTTTCTCGATTTATTGAGATCCGTCCGGGTCTTCGGGAGGTCTACGTGAATTGTGCGCGCGCGTGTGTGTGTGTCTGTGTCTGCTTATGTGTCACCAATAGTCGTAACTTTTGCGATTCGAAATTCTACACCAAAAAATTATCACTTTGTTGTCGTCGCCTAAAATTAAAATATATAAATTACGAACGGTTTCCTTTTTTTTTTTCGTGTGTGTATGTATACTGTGTATTTATTACTTAACCTGGGTACGTATTGGAAATCAAATATATTCACTCGATAAAAACGCGTGTAGGTCGGATAATGTGTAAAACGTTAACAACGTTCGAAACGAATTGTTTATCTATCTTTCTTCACACTCTAAAACGTACGAGTGAGTACGTTTTACTTCGTATACGAACGTGCTTAATGTATTTATTTTTTCATACATTTCTACACGTTTAAATCGATATTCCGAATGTTTATTATAATTGTATTTAACGCGATTTATTATCATATAAGTATATTTTTTTTTTATTCGTTATTTGAGTTTACTAAATTCACCACGCCACGTGGTTAAACGATGTACGTATACGCCGCTACGAATTACGATGTTTTTTATAATATGACTTTAGAATGTTTCACGTCGTCAGTCTACAACGCGTTTTCGTAAATATGTATTATTCACATAATATATACTTGTATATATTTGTACAATTATGTCATGACGTTATATGTATACACATATGTGTGTGTGTGTTTATGTACACAGTGTACACTGTACACCCTTATTGCAGTGTATGACTTGTTGCGTTAATTGCACTCGCTTTAGAGAAGCAGAGTGTGCTTTCGGTCACGTTAACGACGGGCAATTTGCTGCAGATGATAGCCTTGTGATTTACTGGTCGCGCTTAATTGCCCGGGCGAAAAGCGCACGATGCAAATGCACATCCGAACCGCAGCAGCAGTAGTGGTGCAACCGTACGGACCGGAAACCGTATATTGACGCCATAATTTGTACGGCAGTTGCATAATTTTCGAGGGGGTTTAAGGGGTGTAAGAACGTAACGGCGGCGTCGCGTCGTGCGTACGGCGTGTAAAACGCGTCGCAATTTATCGTGTACACGCGTGTACAATGCACGTACGACGACGTATAAATACCGATAACAGCAGCAGCGTGTACGAGGGTTAGTTATTGTATAAAACGTGCTGATTCGGCGCCGTTCGTTTCGCACGATCTATGGATCGCTCGCTAAAATCGACGAGTGATATTATCGCTAACGTCCCGCCGCACACAGTCGCGCCGACGGACGTCCGTTCCCCGTTCGGTTTCGAGAGTCGTTTGTGTTCGCGAATCAGCCGGTGCGCGTACGTGTCGCGCTGAAAATATAATGTATACGTATGTATATATATATATAATTATTCGGGTGCATCCGAATCGCGTGCCAAAAAAAAATGATCAGTTTTGGTCAACAACCGAATTGCGTGCGCAGTTTTTATACGACAGGGTGGAGTTGCGTGCGAGTATATTTTTATAACTATTCCTAAATCGCCTAACAATTGCAGAAGACCTTCGTTTGGCTTTAACGAATTTAAGTGAAATCAAAACAAATCGAGATGAAATATTTTTGCTTGTAAATAATTCGGAAAAAACAAATATTGTAGCGTTTTCAACACAAACAAAAGTAAAATATTTAACTGAATGTGACGTTTTATATCATGTTGATGGTACATTTCAAAGTTGTCCTATAAACCATTTTATCGATTATTTATTATTCATGGAGCTAAAAATGCAAATTATACTCCACAAGTATTTTTTTTTATTAACAGGAAAAACTACATAAATATATGATAATGCGTTTTTTTTTATTTATTTTTTTAACAATTTGAATGAGTCTATCTCTATATATTAATATTGTAAAAAAATTTAAAAATTTTTATAAAAATATAAATAAATAAAATATATAAAATTGCGCTCACGACTCGGCCCAGTCGCGAAAAAACTACGCACGAAACTCGGCCTAGATACGATGATTTTCGCACGCGATTCGGAAACACCGAATCTTTCGTATTCGCACGTATTTTTTTCGTTCTCCAAAGGAATACCGTTGAATCGGTGTCCGTCCATATAAAGGGACAAGTGTCGACGATCGGTCGCGCACGTTTCGTTTGCGGTCCGCGTAAAACCATTGGCTTCGGGTGAATTTCGAAAACGATTTCTCGTACGTCGCGCGTATAGATCCCTTATCGTTGCAGTGCGCGCGCGATCGTCCACGGCACGACGACGGTCAAATCGTATAATCGTGAGCTCTCGGCGGCGCGGTGGCTGCGGCCGCGGTCTTCCTGCTCCTGGACGCGCCGCGACCCGGCGGCCGTTCGTGAGGCCCTCCCCCGCGGACGTAGTAGTGGGTCGCGTACGTCGTTCGACCGTCCACGGGAATCCGGACGGTCCGCGGCGGCTCGGCCGCGTTTCCCGGGCAGGCGGCGCACCCGATGCACCTCGGTGTCGTCGCCGCCGATTTGACGAACGGCCCGCCGTAACTGGCTCGGTGCTCGGTCACCGTCTCCGCGGGGCTCGCGGACCCCTTGTAAACGCTGGGCGGCCGACGCCAGAGCGCCGGCATGGCCGGTCTCGGGAACGCGACGCCCGTGGTCGTCTCCGTTTGGACCGGGACGAGAGGGCGTCGAGGTCGGACGTCCGGCGGCGGCGCTCGAGCTGCAACACGTACGGAATTGAAATCCGTGATGCGGTTACGACCGACACGCGAGAGGAGGAGGTGTATCCCGCGGACATTTACACCGTGAGATGTGACCGGTGTGTAACGCGTGAATTCGAATGTTTTTTTTTTTCGTGGGAAATTCGCCGCTCGTATAGAACTGAATTTTTATGAAAAAAATCTACTCAACTTTTTACCTTTATTTTTCTTCGACTTAAGTAATATTACAAAATCAGAAATCATTCTTATTGGGAATTCGTTTGTTTTGAATTTTAGCGATTAGATCAAATAATAGCTTGAGAGATATTTAAGCAGCGGAGTAACCAGAGTATATTATTATATACTCTAAACTTAAATCGTCATATATATTTTAAACTGTTGATCTGACAAATCATATAAAAACATCAATATTTCAAAAACAAAAAAAAAGTATCATCTTTCATTGTATTATTTTGCTGCTTTAGAAAATTACGAGAAACTTAAAAAAATCATAATCATAAATGAAAAAAATTGTTTTTTTTTTTCGTCAAAATTTATCCATGAATTAATATTTTGAATTGTTCATGAAAAAAATTCAAATTATGTATATTATATAATCGCATTGTGTAAATATTTATCTGACATGATGTATTAACGTATACATATACGTCATTGATTTATTTCTTTTCTACTGTTTTTCCTCGCTTATAGAATAAAACTTGTTCTAAATTTTCGTTCGCCATTCCTCTAAATATGTTATGTTTTTTTTTAATTACCAATGCTGACTCAATTAAATTTATTATACAAATATTACTCTACGGTTTAATATGTTATGCATTTACAATTTATTCCCGTTATAAATTTTCAGTGAATAATTGTCATCCAACCGTACAGTTATTTTGATTAAAGAATACTACAGCAGTATACACACACACACACACACACACTTATGTATATATATTTATACCATCATAATTTTCTTTTCAGATTTCCAAAGAAAACGGTCATTGTATACTTTCACGTACGCATTTAAAATACTACTGTAGCGTATACAACAGTAGAATTTTTTTTAAACTAAAAATGTGATATCGTGTAGCGTAAAATATACTCGGACGCCTACTCACTGGTCGTAACACTTTTTCGTAAGTTATTACTAGAGTGCGATGTTTAAGATGGCAATTATTTTGTATGCCTACCTGTGTGTATATGTATATTCGCACACGACGTGTAGTCCCGTTTCGAAACTATAAACGTGAGCGGATAAACTGAACACAGAAAGCGGATATATATTAGGCACCGTGCGGTCAAATCGTTATAATATTACATGGCTACCGAGTGTGTTTAAAAAAAAAAAATAATAATAATAATGGTAAATTTTTGTCGGTGACCTGTGCGTTGTGTATGTATACCGGTGTTTGTCGAATCACCCTTTGTTTTGTGTTGTGTGTGTATACCTGCGCAGGTCTATGTTGTACGAGACAAACAATAAGTGAATAATCTAATACTCGTTTAAAGCGTTCTATTAAAAAAAAAAAAAAAAAAAAAAAAAAAAAAGCGCGCACTAATGATACATAATCATATTATAATACCCGCCGTCAGTCTATATAAACACGTTAAATGATTACGGTTAACGCGTTTTCGGATAATCGTAGCTTCCCGTAAAGACGAAACTTCCATATTAAGTCTTTGTGTGTGATCAACGAACTTTCACCGTATTCGTCGTGTGCCTTTAGCTGTTATTTTATTAATTATCGATCGTTAAACACGTACACTGTAGCAAAACGATTGCAGATTTTCTATAAACGCCGAATAAACTACTCGCTTTGGCCATATTTCTTAATTATTGTACCTACTACATATTATATTTCGTATTATATCACAATATACGTAGTGTGATGATCAGTGATCACGAGTCGGAATCATTCGTTTTTGCAGTTAATTTTATTACGGTCAAACTGCCGTGCGTAAAACGCGGGAATTTTTTTCGTTTCATTATTATAAAATATCATGCCCAAAAAGGTAAATCTATAAGTTCGATGTTCACAAAACAAGTCAATTTCTATTCGACGAATTCGTCCGTAGAAATTATTATTGTTCGACGTCGTTTCGTTGCTCGCGAAACTTCGCGCCGTAAAAGTTTCATCGTGCAGTAAAACTTATTTAGATACAGCGCAGAGCGTTTGTTCGCGAAGATTCGATGATTTTACGAGTGAAATTCCAATTGTAACACTATTCGCTCGTCCTAATATATGATATAAATAACTCGGCGGGTGGTAAAAGGTGAAAACAGCCGTTGGTTATAATTCAAGAAACGAGTACGTGTCAGATCCGTGTCCCTGCAGGCTATCCCGCCTGAAAATTTCGAAACCGAAATCGGGTCATACCCGCCCGTGCTTCGTATACAGTGCCGACGTTTTTGCTCGAAATTCGCTTGTGACGCAGGTGGTGAGGTACGGGACACCCGGAGCTAAGTACGTCGTAGTCGATGTCGTGACGATGCACCTCAGTATAGGTTTACGTTATAAGGTCCTAATACAAAATTATAATATACTTCTACCATGACGGGCATATACATGTAGACACGAGCAATCCTTAAATAAAGATCCACTTGGCTCCAGGGCACAAAACATTTAAGCGGTGGACTCCTCTCAAATCTTAAACTTATTCCTTTTTTCTCGCTTCAAAAACATTTTTTTTTTTTTTTTTTTTTACTTTTACTTATTACTGTTATGTTACTTGAAAGTTAAAATATCTTTTAAAAATATAACAATCAAATCTACAAAACGTGTATGCTTATGAAAACTAAAAACAACAGTCGACATAATTAAATAAAAATGAAATGATTTATAATATTATAATATTTTATAATTTATTTATGATATTTAAGCACGTGTGGCGGTCACAATAGGTCACTTATCTGTGCTTAACTTTATAGTTATTTTTCTTGTTTTGTCTTTTACGAACATTGTTGTAAAGTTCATTGTAAAGTAAAATGTTCCTTGTACAATATAATATCATTTTGGTACACAAACGAAACGTTACATTTCGTTTGTGTCCTAGATGTGTAGTTGTTACTCGTATCGATTTAGAAACATGAAATATGAAAAAGCATTAAATATATATTATAGAAAAGGATGGGTCCAGAGGTCGTGCCCCCTCCCCCCTGGTTTTGCCTTTAATCGTTTCAGGAGACCGTGCGAACGACAGCGTTATTTATTGCATTACCGCATATGTGCCGCGGCGGTTCTCTCGCTTTGGCCGCCGAGAAATCCGTCTGGTACGACGTGTCGCGGAATCGGCTCTTGCGGTCGCCGGCCAAGAACGCGTGATCCCGCGGAGCCGACGATCTGGTCGGTCCGACCGCCGCCGCGCCGCCGGGCTTCCGATACGCTTCCTCGTACACGGTGACCGTGCCGAACGAGACGCGGCGTGGCGGTGGCGCGGCCCGCGGCGGCCGACAGCGCGCCGACACCAGGATCGGTCGGTAGGACGTGTTCTGCACGGTCGACCGTTCCATCGCGACGCCTCGGTGCTGCGCCCGGCTACCCGACATGTTTCCACTTTGAATTTTCCGATTAAAAAAAAAAACTTGTACGAGTATTTTTTACTGCACGACGGCCAGCCTATCGTCGTTTTTTTCTTTTCGTCCGTCTCCTCGGTAACCCAGCGCAGTGGTGTACGCTTGCGATTCCACGGATGTTTTAACACTCTGCAGAACGCTCGGAAACGTTCCTGAACGAACGAATTTACCAACCACAGCGAGACCTCTCTGGACGGACACGGCCGAATAGCGGGCGTTTTTTTTTTCGAAACGTGAATACTAAAACACCATTAACTGCATAAGAGCGAACGAAATTTCAACGACTGATTAGTCGTAGATAAGTATTTGGCCACACGGAAAGTTCACTGTATTTCGTATACCGTATTAATCGGTAGATCCCAAGTGAAGCGGACAATCGGTTGCGGGTTATTCATATTTACTCTTCTCTCTCTCTTTTTTTTTTTTTTTTTTTTGACAGACCGTTTTTTCAGTTGGTAGAATTTGCTCGAAAGTTACGTTCCCTCTATGGAATGGAAACTATATCTCTTCTGTAGGTATACTTTGAAAAGGTCATTTTTCTCTGTTTTCTAAAAAATGTCGTCCGATATTTTCTCGTTTTGTTAAAATTCCTTCCGAGGAACGAAAAATACCTGCGGGGCGAAGTTTACGTCCGGATTTATTATTTTTTTACTCGATGGGCAATTATTATTCAACACATTCTATGTGGCCAATAATTATCGATAGTATACCGTGGAGTATATTTATTATCGTTCGACTTACCGACGTCATTACGTAAATTTATGTGCCGTAGAAGTTTTCACGTTTACAGATTATATACTATACAAATTTATCGTGCGTTTATGGCCGCAACAATATACCGGTTACCGCTTTTGTGCATTAATTAAAATATTATTCTCCGATTATTTTGATCGATAGATACGATTGTTGGGACAAGTGGTGTACTTACTTGCGTCACTCGGTGTACAGCAGCACGTGTTACGACGTATATCATCTCTACGGAATATTATGATAAATCAATTGGTCCCCCGCGTACATGGGATACGACTCCGGGCGCACGCGGCAGCCCCCTACATCTTCGTACGAATGCGGTCAAGACCGGCTCGCGGCGGCAATATAATCCCAGCCGTATCCGTAGATATTATACGTGCTGCAGTCGGTATATATTTTATGGAAGTCGTTTTGCTGCCGCTTCTACGCGGCGGATTATTATTATTATTATTATAACAATGCAAACAGATAATACTGGCGAGATAAGAACGGTAGAAACTATTTAGAAAACTCGCAGTCGTCGGGGCCGCCGCCGCCGCCGCGCGTGTAAAGTACGTATGGTAGCCGGGCGCGCGCACGTACACGTGTTAAGTCGAGAACGGGTGCGTATGCGGTGTACATGTGTATACACAGGGTCAAATGTTACGCGTATTCTTCGCGCGCATTGTACCCAATATATCTATGTGTGTGTGTGTATAACATTTATTGTAATCCGAGATCGCAGCTGCGGCAAACTGCAAACGTTTTATACGTATATTGTATCGGGTAGGTGAAGAACGAGAAAAAATCACGTGAAATAAATAGAGTCGTTTCGCGAGCCGCACAATGGGTCGTGATCGATCGCGTGAAAAGTCTCTCCGGCGCGTCTTACCGTATACAGTAAATAAATATAGTAAACGATAATAACATATTATATAGTACGTGTTTGTAAAATCTTTAAAACAAACAGGCATATATCAATTAGAATTAAGAAATTGTTTATTAAATCATTCGTTTGGAGTGAATATGGAAGCGAAACATGGACTTTAAGTGCTCTAGACACAAGAAGAATAGAAGCATTCGAGATGTGGACGTGGCGTAAAACGATGAGGATAAGTTGGACGGAAATGAAATCAAACAAGGAAGTATTAAGATTAGTACAGGAGCCGAGACATATTATCAAAATGATAGAAATAAGGAAAATCAAGTTTTTTGGACACGTTATGCGACACAACACGCTCATTGCGAATGTAATGGAGGGGAAGATGAATGGAAAAAGAGGAAGAGGACGGCCAAGAGACACAAATCTAGGAAATATGAAGAAGCCATTATCCTTACCAAGTTATGTAACAATGAAAAGATTAGCAGGAGAAAGAGAAGAACGGTTGCAGCGAGCGAAGCCTTTAGGTAAAAAAAATAAAAATAAAATAAAAACGTGTTTGTACCGTAATATAAAGACGACGCGCCGCGTGATGGCGACCGCAAAGATTCGCGTTTGTTCGCCGCTAATTATCAAAATAGCACAGCACGACGTATAATACGTGTCGTACGCGAAACGACGTCGTCTGTACGGGCGCGTCGAACCGATATAGCACCGCGTGTGTGCTAATGGGACGCGTGTGTGCTAATGCAGTCTGCTAATGCGCGCAGCCACGTCCGCGGGACACTGTGCAGACGTCGCGATCGTGATGTTGTTGAACAAACGATGCGTTTTCCGTTCACCGGAACCGGCTGACGGCCGAAAGCGTTTTTTTTTGTCCTCTCCCGATTTAGTTTTTTTTTTTTCACCCCATTTCGTTTCTCCGAACGACACCGAACTCTACTACCACTACTACTACTACTACTATGTATCACCACGTGCACGTCGCGACCTTTTAGCGTTGACAACGCGACCGGCCCGTTATTTATCGTTCTCGTTCGGAGAAGGAGTCCGATTGCACGGCTGCTGCTGAGACTCGCGATTCAGGGGTATGGCCCCGGGCGGCCGACCGACTCTTCGCCATTATATTATTATTATTATTATTATTATTGTGTATTATGTGCGCGTTTTGTCGCGCAACGTGTACGCTTTAACGTGTGTACACGTTTATGATAATTAATAATATACACGCGTAAAACGTCGTACACGCTTACGAGTTTTCGTTTCCGCGGTTCGAAACGTGTCTAAACATTTGGCGTTTCGGGTCACTTACGCGGTGTATACACGTGTATAATACACTAGTGTGTTTACGCGCGTGAGTGTGTGTGTGTGTGTGTGTGTGTGTGTGTGTGTGTGTGTGTTTGTGTACGTTGATGGGCTTATGCGATGTGTATGCGCGTGTATAGCCCGCGTGTGGTGCACAGCCGCGAGGACGTGTGGTGGTGTCGCGTTCGTCGTGTTCCGCGAACTATACGGGTCGCGCTGCGGCAATATGGTCGTCGACTGACGGATGCGAGACACGAAAAAAAAAAAAAAAAACAAAAATTCGTCTAGAGTTATTTTTTTCCCCGACCCCGCGGTGATTTATGTGCAAACGTCCTCGGGGAGCCCGAACCGACGGGTACACACGGTTTGTCAAAGTCCGTACACGAGTAAATTATATGTGTAATTTATTTATACGTACAACGTTAAATGGCGTTTAACCGTCACCGCGCGTACAATGTCGTCGGTTTTATATCTTCTTTATGCGTGCGCCTTACTTACGGTCGACGTATATTATAGTGATGCGCGCCACTCGCCGTGTTCCGTGCCCGAAATATGCCGTATGTACTGCGTTTGAGTCTCTCGGCCGTTATCTCGCGTGTCGTGTTCGAGCCGTCTCATATAAAAGAAACCCGCGACTTTTCGTGAATTCCAATTCGTCGGGCGAATGTCGTGTGTTGTGCTCAAGTGTAACGCACGGTATAAAGTTCACGTAGTGAACAGATCGTATTTGATTCTCGTCCGCTGTCCACTCGCTGCGTCGCTGTAACGCGTGTTTCTCGTATGCGTCACTTCTGTGTGTCTCTTTTTTGTAAACGAGACACGAATTCGGACACGAAATAAAATTATAAAAGAACGGCAAAAAGAAAGCCGAGTGTAGCAAATATAAAAATGGGGTTTTCGCGTACCAGTCCAATATACTCTAAATACATAAAGTAGCTCACAGCTCGGAGTATGCAATCTCGTGATGTGTCGTCGTAGAATTACAATATCATAATGATAAACAGAACGCGACGATAAGTTATTGCGTTTCATAAACAAATCTCGCACGGAGCTAGAATAACCATTAACATAGATTTTAGACATCTGAAAATACAGGTATGAAGATTTCGCTGTGGTTTTTCACGTGTGGTGTTTAAACTATTTCAGTTGTCTTATCGTTGGGTCTAAAATGTTTAAAAAAAAAAGCTTTCCTGGTCTGTTTCCCCCTATTGACTACTTCATATATTTGATATGAGACTAAAACATATAATCGTCGAATTCGCTGGGAAATAGCTCTGTCCAGGGACGCCCACAGATATGTTATTCAGGGGGGGAGGGCACAAAATTTAACTCGCAAAGTACAACTATTAATTATACGAGTAGGTACCTATAATATTATACTCGTAATTACCATTAATTATTTTTGAAATAATTTTTTTATTAAATCATTGTACCAACAATGATTGTCGGAGAGTCACTGTGTGCCCTAGTCGTGTGAGACCGATTTCATGTTAAAAAAACCTCCAATTTTGTAACTGACATGAAAAATCTCAGGGGGGGGCAATGACCCCCACTACTCCCCTCCTCCGACATCTGTCTCTCTTCTCTTTCTCTCACGGTATGCTCGTGAATTAAATTATAAATACAAATTATACTTTGCCGCTGAAAATCGAATAAATAACGCTCCTTCGACGATTTCGTCATCCGCGGTCAAAAGTCGTCCTCGCGCACGATTATCATTTCTCATACTCGGGTAGAACGTGTCGCAGCTGTCGGACTCGCGTGTGTTATAAACTTGTAAACTGTATAATGCGCATAGTATTTTCGCGTTGCTTTATACGCGCCTTCGGTGCAGCGTCTGCGGTGACAATGTACGTATATTCCATTTGTCGTGCAGCGGGGATTACGCCGCGGCGTCACTTTTGTCGCTTATTACGTTGTCGTCCAATTATCTCGTAACACGTGCACGTGACGACAGACTTCGCACTAAAACTTGTGTATTTTATACGCGAATACGTGTAAAATTACGTACGATAGACTCTAAATAACACATTACACTCATTTTACACGGCGCAGAATGATAACGCAACGACTGCGCCCCTCGTCGATATCGTGTGACGTATACATGCATATATAAGTACGTCCGCTTGTAGGTATATCTTTTGGGCTTTTTCACTTTGAAAGAATCAATACAAAGGACGCGTTAAGTACACATTGCCCAAGATTTAATTAATTTTCGATTTAAACTCCGCGAGTACATACATCTAATTAATAATTTAGGTGCATGCGTTAACGTCAAATACATTGTATAGGGAACCTAAACGATGTTATGAAATCTTATAGTATTACACATGACTGACACTCTCACTATACTAAAATAGTTGAATATAATATACATTATACATATAATATTTATATCATATACATTTATATCGTACGTTTACCAATGACGACATTGAATTGTACATGCGTATACCTACGTACGACCTACGGCCGCGATGGAATAAAAGCTGGACTCGTGTGCAGTCTACGCGACGATATAGTAATAATAATAATAATAATAATCACGATAATAAAACCTTAGTTGGAATAAAATTATACACCCAAGTGCATTTTATGCGTTTCCAAACCGGTCGATTATAATATTTCTTCGGACAAAACGAGCCATTGTGTAATTATCGTATGGGTAAATGTACCTATATTATATTATTATATAGGCATGCACGAACGAAATTTTTGTCTAATGAACGATTATACATATATTGCGACGAGTTTTTGCGAGGTACAATAACCGGTGGTATTCGCATAAATATATATATACAGAAAGAGTGAGAGAGAGAGAGAGAGAGAGAGAGAAACGTATTTGTATAAGTTTATGTAATGTTTATTTTAATTACGTCCTCGCGTGTGTGTGTGTGTGTGTGTGTAGGTATATGTGTGAAAATAAAAACGTGCGAACTTTTATGAAAATAAAATATCAGATCGCGACGTATGAACCAGAGTACCTACTATGGTACACGAATAAAATTAATACTTCCAGAGCATATTTAAATAATATGCATACATTTTATTTTGAATAATTTTCGTATATAGCTGATGCTAATATACCAGGAAATAAATACCCGTGTGTGTATTATTTACGTGTAACTATTGCAACGTGTAATGTAGTCTTATATGCATGCGGATAATTATTAAAATGCATTATAGTTTGTGTTATTATATTGTAAATATTTTCGGTATAATCATGTCTCAAGAGTGTGTGTAGAGAAAATTAGCTTCCCGGCCATACATTGTATATGCGTCTATATGGAACAATAGTGTAATCATCACATCATTATTATAATATAATAATGGCTCAAGACTTGTTGTACCTATACAGTTATGCCTACCGTGCACCGTCAATCTTTAACAAATTATCTCAGAATTTTTTCGAAAATACAAAAATAAACCCTATATTATCCACATAGAGAGCAACTGAGCAACTTGAAGTTACTCGAGGGCCAATATTTAAAAATTAAAAATCCAGCAAGCCAGAAATAATAAAAAGTTCTTTAAAAATACTAATAATTGGCATTTATTTTAATTTATCACAAGTCTATGATGTGTGACATAGTGTTTTCACATACATTTGAAAATTAAAATAATCATCGAATCGTAAATCATTAATCGTTAAATTATTCATAGGTATATAATTATTAATAGCCTACATTTACAAACTACGTAATTTATAAACGTAAAATCTATAGAAATATTCATATTATAGAATATAGACGGACGTTTGATCAAAATTTTCGGAAGTAATTGTTATTTGGTGCACGGGTCGCACGAGTCGCCCATCGTCGCTGGTACGTATAACTCGAAGTCTGCCGCGGAGAGACGTGTTATTATACGCCTTTGCGGGTCGGCGTAAAGGTATGTCCACACTAGTGCGTTTTCGTTTTCACCTTTCGATTCCACTTGCGTTTCAACTTGCTCTTCGTCCTTCGATAAGCGCATGCGATTGTTGAGTGCTTTAAACGCATGTTTCATTCTGTCCACATCTGTGTCTACGCCAGCAGTCGCTTTTCACCGTGCGGTATAGTTAAAACTAAAAGTATGCCAGATTCAAATTTACTTTTAGATATTTCTGCAGCGTACTATATTATCGCGAATGCGAAAAAAAACGTGAGAAAAACCGTTCCAAATGGATAAAAAATTATTTTAAAACAAGAAACTTCGGTCTTATTAACGATTTGCAATTGGACGAAGACTTCCTGTTTGGAAACTTTACGCGAATGTCCAAAACAAATTTTTTTTTTCGTTATTAAAAATGATCGAACTTCCCTGAACGCAAGTTTTTAATTTTGATTTTTACGGCGGATACATCAATGTTGAATTCATTACCCATACGCTCCAACGCATCATTTCGTTTAATTTTGTCGCAATAATCGGTATGATTTGCGTCCCATTAAAGTTTTGCCGCTATATATGATTCAATAAATTGTAGTGTTTGAGTTTCATCCACTATTATGTGAGTAACACACTCAATATAAACGAAAAAATCAAAATGATATAAATCAAAATACTGAAATAAAAAAATAATTACAGAAGTCGCAATCAAATCGCACGAAAAATCCACTGGACTTGGAAACACGTGCTTTGTCGCATGCTGAACAAAACTTTTCTCCGTTCAACTCGATAGACGCATGCGTTATTGAATGCGCTCCGTTCGTCATCGCATGCTCTATGACGCATGCGCTTATCGCAAGCAAAAACGCACTAGTGTGGACATACCTTTAAGGTATATTTACACTAGTGCGCTTTCCACTTCAATTTTCAATTCAACTTGCGTCTCAACATTCAATTCTATTTTCACCAAGTGCATGCCTTTATTGAATGCTATTGACGCATGCTTTTTCCTGTTCACACTAGCGACGCCACAAAGCAGTCGTTTTCCAACTTGTTAATAAAAAGCATGTCGGACTCACATGTACTTCTTGGTGTCAGTGCGGCCTATTTAATTATTGCGAGTGCAAATAAAAAACGTAGGAAAAAGCGTTCTTTGTGGGTTAAAAATTATTTAAAAACTCGAAATTTCGGAATAATACATGATTTGCAATTAGACGAAGATATTTTATTCAAAAACTTTACGCGAATGTCCAGATCAAATTTTTACTCAATATTACAAATAATTCAACCAGAAATAGAAAAACAAAACACTCGTTTTAGAGAGTCTAGTTTCCCTTGGTGTTGTTGAGTCAGAAATAAAAAGCAGCGAGTTATATGCAAACCATGCGGAAGAATAATTTTCTTCCGTTCCGGAACCAGATTTTTTTTTAAGTACTTTTTGTCGTTCTTTAGAAAATTATGATCGCAAGCTTTTTATTTTAGATTTTACAGCTGCCGCGTCCATGTTAAATGTTTTGCCGATCGCGACAATGGCATCGTTTCTTTTAATTTTGTTAGTGTACCATTTATGGTTGGCATCCCACAGTAGTGGTCACGATCTAAAAATAAAAAACAAAATAAATACTTAGCTACCCAAATTACTATGTAAATAAAATTAAATAAATGTATAAACTAATAATTAATATAAACAAATGTATTTAATTAAAAATGAATATTAACTTAATAATTTCTTACCTGTATTCTTCGATGAAACGTGATGTTTGGTTTTGGTCTTCACTTTCAGCCATTTTTTAATAAAAAACAGCTATTCAAAGAAATAGGTAATTGGCTAAAAATGGCTAAAATGCACGGCGTGTTGAACGGATTCCCACTGAGCGCGGAAGTCCTTGCGTTTAAGCTTGCGTCACGAAAATGTTGCCATTCAACTCGAAACGGCATGCGTTATTGCAAGTTTTTTTGTGCAACTCGTGGTGCGTTATGACGCATGCATCTAATGCACGAAAAAACGCACTAGTGTAAACATACCTTTAGAGGGACGTTTCTATCCGGTATACGTGCACGTTTCGAACGACACGAGCGATCGTTTTTCAACTCGACAACAACGTTCGCATGACGATACAGACCGCGGCAAAATTGCGTAAAATATCACGTATTATAATAATATTATTACCGTAAATTATTTTAATTTTACGGGAAGATCTGTAGACCGTTATGTACGCGCGGACTGCCGTGGCGTGTTGCAATTAAATAATGACCCAGTCCCCCGGGGGCGCGCGGTGTACACAATAATATAATGTGTGTTTAACGAGCGTACTTATACATATAGGACATAGCGCTCACACGAGTATATAATGCGCGTGTGTGTGTATGTAATTTTATAGTACGTACGCAGCAGCGGTCGTATGCCGGCCGTAATATCTACGGCTGCGTAATTGTGCGGCCGAGACCCGGGCGGTAAAGGGTTGTGTGCTGTCGTGTCGTACAGGTGTAAATTAAACGGAATAATTATTATCGCGGTGCCGTGCGTCTGTCTCCGCGGCGGCGGCGGCGGCGGTGCAGCCGGGCTCGCGTCGTCACGAGAGGATAGGGACCTCGTGCGACGAGAAAGACGGACGGCCGGCACCGACGGAACGGCAGCTGACACGCATGTATAAAATATAATATATTATTTTTTAATGTTACGAACCGCGCGTCGCGTTTCGAAAATTCGAACAGACCGCATCACACGCGGGCTTGGGTACTTCCGAAAATTATTATTGTTCTTCGCGAGAACTAGTTTTACGCGGACTGATAGTCTACAAATTAGTGTGTGTGTGTGTGTGTGTGTGTCGCGTGACATGCAAGATTAATAATTATTAACCGTTTGGGCGGTATATATTTATGTTACAACGAGTGTGGAAATTAAAATACAGCCTACGCGTTTTCGACCAATAACAAATGAATAATAACAATAATTTGTATTTTTTTTTTTTTCATATTTAGACCGCGTTACACTGGGCGGCTAAACACGGCAATATGGACCTAGTGAAAATGTTGGCCGGCACGTATAGCGCCAACGTCAACGCTAAAACGGTAAGTCGATCATATCACGCATTTATAACGAATGTTTAAGTCTATAAATATCATATTGTTATAACATTTTTTTTTTTTATCGACCTTCATAATAATCACTTAGAACCGTGTATCTCGAGACTGGTGCGTATTAAAATGAATTATTTGTAATTCGTCGTTTTTGCCTGCATTCATTTAGAATCCACGGTGAACGAATTCAAAAATACTTCTTCGAGTTTGAATCGTATCGACTAAAATATAGTTTATTGCTCGTATGCGGTTAATGCCTTCTATATAAAAACATAAACAGTAATAGGTAATAATATTGACTGACTCGGATCGAATAATACTGGAACACGCACCAGGAAAAATCCATTAAAAAAAAATAAATAAATATGTATGATGTATGCATTTGACTCGACATTTTTAAAAGTGACTTCGGATCGTTAACCGAGCGTATATAATATTTTATCTTCGCATTTGGTTTATCGACTGATACATTAAAAAAAAATAATAATTATTATTGTTAAAAAAAAATACAATATAATCTAGCCCCCCTCGACTTGCCCTGAACCGCTGCAGAACGTTGTTATTACCGCGGTATAAAATATACATATACCGCGGTTATGGGAAAATGAAGCGACCCGTAATAGTTTGGCGAATCGTCCGAATTCCTGAGCTCCCCGTACACACAGATATAAATATATTTATTATACACATAATATATAAAGCCCATTGCCCGCGGGGTCCGAAACGATTAGCCGTAACATTCCGACGACGGCGTGTGCAGTGCGTATACGTGTACACGCGGGCTCCCCATGTCTTCGGCGTACTCGCCGCGTGAGATAACTGTAGCGATAATATTATGAAGATTTTTTTTTAATACATTATTCATTACGCATCGGTGGTATACGTACGCCGCGCGCGCGTGTGTAGACCGATAAATGTATAAATATAACATATATATAGGAGTATTATAATATAGTAATGTGTTCGGGTAATAACAATAATTATAATATACAGATTCGGTTAAATTATAATAGCGCGCGCGAGCGCCTCCGTTGCCGCCGACGTCGATGCTGCGCGCGGGGGGCTCTGCACGATGATGACGAATCCAGTTTTCGTCGTATTTTTATTCCGCTACGGAGATCGATTTTTACGTATAATTTTTTAATTTTTTTTTTTTTTACATTTTTTATGTACGTATAATTTTTTTTCCTTCTCCGTCCGCAGTGTACCTATATAGATATAGCAGCTACCCGCGCGAGAAACGGTTTTGTTAAAATCTCGCGACGCCATCACCCACGGCCCCGGGGACAGGCCGGTATAGTGTTTTTCGACGAATATCGATTCACCGTGCCGATATACGTATCGATATACGTAGGCACATCGGCCCCCCCGATAACATCTAAACGACGCGGCTACCGCGTTGAGTGAGCCCGGGTCTCGTCGACTCGCGTGTAAAACTCGCGGTCGGATGACGACGGGGCTGAGAATTACGGGCACCCGCGTGTCGATGAAAATCTCGAAAAAATTTAAATCGCCGCCACCGAGACGCCGCGTCTACGGTTAGGTTGTACGGGACACTGTGCGTGGTGTAACGTTGTTAACGAGCGCGTTTTGTGTCCGTACGAGAGCACGGGTTTCGTCCGGCGTTTGCTGCGAGTATATACGCGATATTCTAGAACCCGTCAACGATAGGACGATCTTTCTTTCGATTTCGGATCGCACGGTCACTTGCCGTATCGTATTATAAATATGCACTCGAAGTGTCTCGACGTCCTATTTTATACTGACGTCCAACGACCACCGACACGATATCCGAATTCCTTGAGAAAAATACCTATTTACAAATATATTTCTAAGCTGTTTCTTACCGATAACACTACAGTGGTACTGCTACTTGATTTGTTTCATAAAATATATTCTGAAAACACATTGTATGAAATATATTCAAAAATATTTTCAATATGATTCTACGATTTAGTTCTGTATGTAGAAATTTCGCTATTTTTTCATTTGGTAGATGGGTCCAAGTAAGAATTCGTTTTTGATATTGAATTGTCGCATAACCTCCCCCCCCTCCTCCATCAAAAGCCCGTATCGAATAATCAGATAGTTGCCTTTGGCATTCGTGGCTAATGATTTAAATAGACTAAATAAATCGATTTTTGCAAACCCTAATGAATGTAAAAAAAAGTTATTCAATTTTCTCTTTGTAAAATTTATTCAGCGAAAAATTACTGAATTTGTTTACTGACATGATCATGTTCATTCTATTATTATAATACTTATACAGGAAATAAATTTGTATGCACGTTTGAAAAGTTAAGGATCGGTTTTTGTAAAGGTAAGACTGAACACCGTAAAAAGTTCAACACTATACCGGACTTCCAACGGGGTTTGGGAAGTTTTTTCACCCTTTTTACTCGAACAATATCTCGACTTCCGCCTATTGAATGTTTATTATTAATTCATGTTTTTTTTTCTGTTTTTACATGGATCCTTGCTCAACAAATGGAACAAATTAGAACGGAGTAAGTATAAAACTAATTTTCAATAGTGGAAAAAGGGTTTGGCAATTAAACAATAAGATAATACTGCGCACCGTGACGAACGGAATAATATTGGAAAAAAAGGCAGGAGAGAATTTAAAATCCTCCATTTAAATGTATATATATATATATATACATATTTGTCTACCCTTTTTGCAGAAGAAACCCCTTGACACTGTTGTCATTTTTTTTTGTGAATGTGTGTGTGTGAGTACGTTTTCATATTCTTTTCATTCGATTTCAATATTATATACGTATCAACATAATATACAATACTGGGCCGACGACATCTGTTCGAAATTTTAATTGTCCTCTAGAACGTTTACGAAACGATTTAAAAATCAAAAAGGGTGACAAATCATAGCACTCTCGTGGCAATCTTGCGCCCCAACGCCGTCACGTGTGTGTACGTAATATATATATAATATACACGTGAGTGTGTGTGTATGTGTGTGTTATATTAGCATAAAGGATAATACATATTATTGTCGAATGTTCGCACCCTTTCTGGGAGGGCGATGCACTTATAAATATACGCAGTGTTCTGAATGTCTGACGGACATGAGAGCCTATCGCCGTGCACTCGTTCACGCCTTTTTCGCGAACAATTAAAATAATACGATGCGGCTAACTGCTGCAGTGCTGCTCTTTTATTGTTATCATGCATAATTTGCGCATGAACCGAGACGACTTATGATATGCCATAAGAGCAAAAAATAGTTGTTTTTTTAACACTTGTGTATATACGATACAAAAACAACGAAGATATAATATATAATGTATAACGTCGATCCGTAAATAGTTGAACGTGCCGTTTCAAAGACCGTATATCATGTATTGTATTAGATAAAGTATTATAGCGGAAACTCTCCACGGAGAAAGGATTCTACTGCACCGCAATGCAGTTTCGCCATTGCCTTTCGCCCCCTTCGGCGATGCCAGCCTATGTGCGGCGTGCACTGCGCGCCACCGCCGATAATCCCACTGCTGAAACATTGCGTATACCTTGGTTAGGTTAACTAATCTAACCGTTGGTACGTGAATCGTTACCACGTGGGTGTTGACGGAGTGGCCAAAACCCATAATATACTAAAGTACCTTAAACACCTAACTTCCGTCACATACCTATCGCTTTCCAAAGTCCCCGGAAAAGTCATGATTGTCATGAAATAATAATATGATATACTGATAATACCACAGTATTTATATATATATATATATATATATATATATATATATATATATATATATATATATATATATAATCAGTGCAGATCACACGTGACCGGCTTTTGGACAGCATATAATGTTAACATATTATGTTAATAACAATATTAATGAAATCCGAACAAGCCAATTTTCAATCTATAAAGGGAGTGAGAAATCGGTGTTAACGTTCGCTCGGTAAATTAGTAAAATCGATTGTCTCTCCGATCTCGAATCACAATAATTCGAATGAAATCACACGGCATGGCATCCGATGTGTCGACATCTATAAACGGTATAGTATTATAGATTTATACGTTTTTTATGAAATCGATTTTAGGCTTGGTGAGAATAATTTACTGCCACAAGGGTGGAGAAGAAAACACCAATTCAGTACACGTGCGCGCGCGCGCGTTCCGGCTCAGGTCATAATTCATAAAAGTCGACTGCAGTGAGATATATATTAGGTCGTGAGGTCAGACGAAAGGGAATTAAATGTGTTATTGTGTTGACTGAACAAAAGACATACAGATGGACGATGTATTCAATAAAGAAACACCAGATACATTTCCTTTTACTACCGTTATAAGTACGAAACACACTATTTTTAAGTTTTCGGAAATTTACTAGATTTTCCGATTGATGTTGACACTGGCACAGATTAAAGGGATTTTTACTTTTATAATTATAAAATATTATTTTAATAACTGATTTGTACTGCAAATAAGTATGATGATAAATGTAATTTATCCAGAATGAAAATATATAGTCTCATTTATTTATCAGGGGCTCCCCACTATGTATTTCGTCCAGGGGACCCTACATTCCCAAGTCCGCCCCTGAACGTGTATATATATATATACGTATGTGTAGTAGTACTCGTTGCCAAATCCTTTTTACCTCCCGTTGCCCTCATACTCCCGCCACTCCTCTCGTTTAACATTTGTTTTAACGTCGCAGGGCTACACGCCATGTCACATAGCCATGCAGTTCGGACACGAAGAGATCTACAAGATACTGGTCGAGTCTTACGGTAAGTTCCGGACGGAAAACTCCGGCGTCCCGCAAAACGATATTCAATATTGGCACTCGCGGGGTAGTGTGTCGCGAAGATGACACATCATTTACATAATAATATATTCGTAAAAATAGTAACGTAAATGTGTTTTCGAGAGACACCACCCCCAAACGATGTGTACACCCGTTAACGGTCGATCGATATTAAAATATATAAATAAAAATATATATCCGCATCGCGTGTATAAAAATTAGATCGCGATGAGACGATATTATATAGTGATGGGCACTATCGAATAGTCACTATCGAACTATTCGATAGTCATTCCAAAACTATTCGAATAGTTAAAACATTCGAATAGTCACGATATATTCGATAGTTTTTCAACCTATTCGATAGTTTTTATTTAAAAACTATTATTCGGCTATGTAAAAACATTCGAATAGATATTCGATAGTGTAAACTATTCGGTAGTGCCCATCACTAAATTACAAATCCATGCTCTAGTAATAATTTACGAATTGAAATATTCGAATAGTCCATCTCCATAAAAATAAAACTATTTGAAATGTATTCGAATTATTCGATAGTGCTATTCGAATAGTCTTCCGAACTATTCGATAGTTTATCAACCTATTCGATAGTTTTTATTTAAAAACTATTATTCGGTTATGTAAAAAACATTCGAATAGATATTCGATATTGTAAACTATTCGGTAGTGTCCATCACTAAATTATAAATCTATGCTCTAGTAATAATTTACGAATTGAAATATTCGAATAGTCCATCTCCATAAAAATAAAACTATTTGAAACTTATTCGAATTATTCGATAGTGCTATTCGAATAGTCTTCCGAACTATATTCGATATTGCTATTCGAATAGTCTTCTGAACTATTCGATAGTTTTTCAACCTATTCGATAGTTTTTATTTAAAAACTATTATTCGGTTATGTAAAAAACATTCGAATAGATATTCGATAGTGTAAACTATTCGGTAGTGCCCATCACTAAATTATTATAATATCATATAATACGACGACTAGCGCTCGTTGATTTCAATATAATTTGGTTTTTTTTTCCTCTGTTTCCGCGTTTGTTTCACGACGGCGGCTGCTCTGTGTATCGCTCGCCCGTGTCCCGTCTGTCCCGGTGTCGCCGCCGTGCAGGAGCCGACCCGAACGTGCGCGACTGGAGCGGACGGAAGGCCAGACAGTACCTGACCAACCAGGACACCAGCCTGTCGGCGGACACGTATCGCAGTGAGTATGCCCGCGAAAAGCCCCTGTCGGCCGCCAAGCTTCTCCTGTTCAGCTCCTTGCCGAGGCCGAAGAGGCGCGGCAAAAAACCCGCGGCCGCCAACCTGTCGTCCTTGTCGTTCTCGCATGCCGCCACCGGCCGCCGAGCGGCAGTGCCCTCGTCGTCGCCCAAGCGCACCGCCGCCGTCCCGGGTGGAGGTGCCACGCCGTCGCCGGCCGCCCTGCACTGCCACTCCGCCCTGTATTAATAATAATTTGCTCTCGCACGCTCGTGACACAACCGTATAATATAATATGACGACTATAATACTTTAATATATACACGTGTACATTCGTAATATTATTATTGTGTCGATCGAACGCGTCGCCATAGATCGTCCATCGACGCGTAGATCGTAGATCCTAACGATCGACGGCGACGCCGCCGTGTGTTTTTATTTTGACGCGCGCCACTGATTATGCATATTGTCGTAATGATTTTTGTCCGCCCTAAACTAAACGCCCCAAAGTCCGTCCGCCCGGCACGATCATTCCGTGAGTGTGCGTGTGTGTGCGCAGTGCACCTATTGTTTTTTCTTTTTTTTTTTTTTTTTGTTCGATTACCGTCGCGTTGGTAATAATGACTGCGACGTCATCTCGTCCGAAACCACTCGCGAGAGACAGAGACGAGATAAAAAAATATGATCGGTAATATTGACTTATATCTCCGCGATTATTTTAATGATTTCGGTTCGTGCGTATAGTGACCGCGGTATAAACGAATTAATACGTATTAATAACCTTTTTCAAACTGCTCGCCCTCGCGATCGATCGCTCTGTCCCGCGGCGACAAAATAATAGATATTCGTCGTGGCCGAGAGTGTCGGTAGCACTGTCCGTGTCCGTCCGTCCGACCGATGGAACGACCGAAAAACCGTCTCCGTATCGTAAACCCGACCCGAATCAAAATTTAAGTACTAATAATTGTTATTAATTTACTTTTTTTTTCGTTTTATTCCCAAGTTTTCGCCAGTCAAACGTAATTTACCGTACGTTTTCCGACGGCGGCGGCGGTGGCAACAATATTATTACAATAATATGTATTTCATCGCGTGGCCTTAAATAAATACGCTCCTCCTTCGCCGCATTCATAATAATAGCACGTAGTAGTGTGTAGTAGTCATGATAATACCTACATTTATTGTTATGCGATATACTATCTTAATTCTTAGTAGTTAGTATATACTTATTATTATGTAGAGTAGTTATTTCGATAATACCATTCATTTGTTACTCGTCTACACTCTTATACTATTCTTTCGCGGTGCATGGTTCGTTATAATAATAATAATAATATCTAACTAAGAGTAATACTTTTTTCGGCTTATACTTGTATAATAATATTGTTTGTAATCATACATTTCCACGCGTTGTTTAGTTACACGTATATTTTATTAGTTACCATTTTACCACGGCGTGGACCTGTGTGTATTGTTCGTTATTCTATCACTCGCATTTAATTCCTTATTGTATCGGATGAACTTAACCGGTGATATGAATACAATATTGTTATCGATAAATACCTACCACGCGTTGTTTCGAAACGCTTATTCGAATTTTGAATACGTTATTTTTCCACACGGGTCTTCGTCACGTTAATGTCGGTATAGGTATTTTGTATTCGACTGAACGAAACGGTGTTATTATAATATTATGTTGTGCACAAAAATTATTTCCGTTAACGTAAATATACGTATATTCTCTTTGGGCAATAAGAACGATGCGAAAACAACGAAACCCGCAATTATTATTATTATTAAATTTAGGTATCGTTTTTAATGTTCAACTGGTTTTCATTAAACCGTTTTATAACAACATTTGTTTGCAGTAATGATTTTATTTTCTATCGTTGTTTTTTATTTTTTTACACTATTAAAATTCAAATAACTTAAACACGTTTATGGTCAATTATTTAATTAACTTGTATATTCACCGAATATATTTTTTTATTTTCAAAATTCGACCAACGATGAATAAAACTACTTCGTTAAAAATGTATTCATTTCTGAATATCTATCTTCTAATTCGTTAGGTTCAAAACGTATTATTTTGTTATGTCTTTTATACAATGAAATAGATTTTTGTTTTACGTTTCTTTGATTTTATACTATTTCATTATTACTTTTATTGCAGTTGATTCTGTCGGGAAAATACAAATAACCTTATGTATATATTTTTTTTTTTAAGTACTTACCTCCATAATGTTTATCTTTACTCTTCAGTCAATAATTTCGTTACTGTTTTTTATTTATTTTAAATCGTTTGAATATTTTCCAATGGTATTAAAGTTGTTTTTGATACAAAACAAAATTATACGACGAAGACCCTTAACGAAGTTCTTACCGAAAAAAAAACGTATTCATTATGTATAATTTAATGTAAAAATGTTTAAGTTTACTACCTATACCTTTCCTTTTGATCTCGGCGAAAGAAATATTTTCGGAGTTCTGTAAAAATATATATCTATACAGTATATATATATATAATAAACCATTATAATTGAATTATTTTATGTTTTTTCTGTATAATTATGTACATTTGAAAACTTGTTATCGTGGTTATTTTATTTGGTATAAAATTACGTTATACGTAATGAACGAACTCGTTATTGGAACCCTTATTCGCGAGACGCACGAGTTGTATCGAGCATTTTAATATTCAATAACCTACTTAAAAATAGGACTGCGGTTATTGAAAAACTGTTATCCTCGTATTTTCGCGAAGAAAATACTTTTGACGAATTCACAATATAGACGGTAATTTATAAAAGTCGCAAACTTTTCATGCCAGATAAAATGCCCGCGGCCGCCCTTGAATATTTTTACCATTAGTTGTATAAAATCTTCGCTAGGGAAAATATATGTTTTTAAATTTCGCTTTTCTTCGAATGACATAATATTATTACTAATACTTATATTTACTTATCTATATAAAGAGTTGACTCGTGTTTAACATTTCACTTACTAATGCGCGCATATATCGAGTAATATCATTCGTATAGTAATGGTCTGCGACTGTGTTTACGTGTACGTTGTGTAAGTATATCAAGCGAGGTGTATCGAAGTCTTAAGGAATAATTGAAAGAGGAGAGTGTTCACGATGTGGTTTGTATGCGAGTTGGTATATGGCCTTTTGAAGAACCCGTAAAAATGTTTCCATGGTGTCTTTCATGCACAATAGTCTACGAGCATTGTTTATTAATTTTAAAGGGATTGCAATAGAAGTGTGATATACGAGTACAACCGTGAGACTATCCGAAGCTTTACACGGCCGTATTAGAATCTCTTTCCTCCGGTAGGAAATCACCTCTAGTCTCCTGTCATGGTTTTTTCTCGGCAAAACGACGTCATTTGTACAACTCAGTTTTCGAGGGACATAACGCGTGTTCGGTTCAGCAATATTCGTATAGGAATTCGACGAAAAAAAAAAAAAAAAAGCGAAAACATTTGCCTCCAACGAATTTCGATTTCATCGCGTATATTATTATAATTTACGCACGTATACGCGCGGCTACAGCTGCGATATAATATTTGAAACGTTGCTGGCGAACAACGCATGCGACGAAATACGCTTTTGTAAACGTTTGTCCGCACTATTTCGTATTACGCATGCTGGCTGTTTGATGTGTATAATATGTGTGTATGCCATTTAGGTGTTATTATATAATATAATGTATATATTATATATTAGAATTGTAAAATATTCGCGTAAAAAAGTTCCCCTAACGATTTTTATTTTTTATTCAAATATCTATACTTATATTTCTGATATATATTTTGTCGTACCTAGTGAGCATTTAATATTAATTTTTGTATTAGGTTTATATTTTTTGTACAATTTCATTAAGGATTTCACCTGATTTACATATTATTTTGCTTAAACTCTATTATAATTGTTGTAAGTTAAATATCAATTTTCACTGAACATTTTCAAGTGTTCGCTAACAATATAATTACGTTGAAATTATTCGCATCGAATGTTAAATAAAACATGCTTAAATTTATTACTTTGCTATCGAGGAATAATAATTTATTTTTGTTCGAACAAATATGCTGAATCATTTGTGATCCGCGTGTCAGAAAAAAAAATTAATATAAAGTAAAATATCTCTAAAGCAATAAGTCATTCTTCGTTATGATTCTAATATATAATATAAACTTAAATATGCGCACAAAATGTTTATTTCGTAATATTATTGATGTGTTTGCCGTTTTGTTCTAGAAAAATATGCATACGTGAAGTTCATTGTTATTGCTATGATTAATATATGTATATAACATAATACCCATAATACTTATGATTTCTGTGTGTTGGCTGTTTTTATTTTTATATTTTTTATTTATGTGCCTAAGATAAATTGTCTCGATACTTTTGATCACGACAAATATACAGGCCACGTCACGAACCTAATCCCGTCTCCGTTTACTCCTTTCCTCCGACCCGTACGCCGTGTCTGTCTAGAGACTATACTCTATACCTAACCGTATGTTATTTGTTTTGCTTATAGGGTTGTTGGACGCGGAAAGGCAAGTAAAATTTCATATAAGCGTGGTGTGTGTGTGTGTGTGTGTGTGTGTGCGTGATTTTTCTCTTCGTAGTCTGCACTGTACTATCGCGGCGTTACGTTTGCGCTCTTAAAAAAATGCTGAAATCGCTACAACTTTTCATATTTTTATATAATAACATTATTTGACAATGATATTATTATATATTCTATTAATCGCTTCTTTCGCCCGCCGTGAATGCACCGCAATTGTACGAGTCCGCATGTTATACGCATACGCCATCTATCAATGAATTTATGTACAAAGTGTCTTACGAACAATAAAATCATCCATTGCGATATTTCCTGAGATAATGAAGGTTGTAGATATTTTATTTTTTCTTCTAGATATAAATACGACTCGTAAAAATAAGGACTAAAAATAATCAAATTTTAATTAAATTTATGTTTAAGTAAAAAAAATTAAAAGTCTTAGTCTCTCAAGCTTTGTGAGACAAAAAAAAAAAAAATACCGAATTTAAGACGTATCTTTACTAGCACAGGAGATATTGCAAATGAATAAGCCTTCGTGAGACGTTCTGTATATTATGTATTATAATATATATATATGTTTTATAATAAACCTATGCCTATGCCAACTGCGGGCGTAGGAAACTTTTGCGCAATACCCCGCAATACCTTTACGAATTATGCGTGCATACATATTATATACATTTATGTATACCGTAACAATGCTAAATTCGCCTAAAAGTTTCGTGCGTCGACACGACAGTACCTTATAATACGATGTCATTTGTGTGTTTGTGTGCGTGTGTGTAACGTCGTATAATGCGCCCGTAGTCATGATGTAAAATCAGCTAACCCGCAACTATGCCTTGCCGACGACGACGAATCCGTGAGCGATGCATCCGATCGGGTTTCATCCGACGTTCGATGCGTGCCTCCGACTTTACGGTTTCGTCCGTTTGGGTTTTTCTGTGTCTTGTTTTTTCTTTTTTTGCCGTTTAAATATCACTTGTTAGTTGTACATACGTATTTTCGGACATAATATACTATAGTGTTTGTTTGTTTGCAGAACTAAACGCCCGAAAACACAAACACACGGGTAAGTACCGATTAGCGCTTTGGCGCTCGCCTTTTAATTTCCGTGTACACGTGATAATGCCTTACGCAACAACGGCGGTTATTGTCGGTATTGCGATGACGCATTGTGTATGTATGTCTGTGTATGTGTGTACGTTTAATAATAACAATATAGTAAGTACGTTGCTGTCGATTTTGCAAAGCCACTTAAAATACCACGCGTTTATGGACTTGTAAAACACTCGAGTGAATTTAAATATGAATTTTTAACCTTCGGTAATTCGTTTAAAAAACACACATCAACAAGCATATCCATTGTTTTTTTGTTTTTGTTTTTTTTTTTTTTTTTTTTTTTTTTAATCATGTAAATACTTATTTTGAACAGACGATATCCATTCATATTTTTCTAATCATGTTTTTCTTACTGAACTGTTGAGTTTTCAATCAATTTTATTATTCTAATCGTTTATTTTTTTCCTCGCGAGTCAATTATTTATTACCGAACCTATACGATAATCAAGCAATCATATAAAATGACTCATCAATGAATAATGATAAGAAAAAACGCGTTCATCGGCATTTAGGTATAAAATGATTAATATGCATCGATTCTTAAAAACCAATTAAACGCATTAAAACCCGAGCGACATAAAATCGTAAATATTTTTGAAACATTTACATTCACATTTATTAAGTGCTTTTTTTAAAATACGAAACTATGAACTCGACTTCATTTATTAATTTTTTCACGATGTTCGTTGGCACAAAATAAAACTGTGCCTTCTGTACCTATTATTTACTCGCTTCGGGAATGAACTGCGTGATGAAAATGAATGAAATATAAAGTTTAATTTTCCCATTCGAGTGAAATTTAAAATAAATATAATAGATACAGTAGTAAAATTATTGATTTCCCATATATTTTTATTCATAAAGAAATTTTACTGTGAATGTTACTTGCAGTCACGTGTAAAATACGAATAACCTGTATCAACGCACGTTAGGTACCTAGATTTAATTATAATCCCAAACAGTCATTGACCATATACAGTTTTTAAAATAGTTATTATCGATTTGGCGCATAATATGAAATATACGTCGTGCGGAAACAATACGTGAAATTCATAAAAAAACATATGTGTACGGTTTTTTTTTCGTTCTAACGTGTGACTTTTTACCCCGGGGGAAAAAAACAATAAAAATAAAATGTTCGACCCAGTTAAAACGCCGAACGCAAAGCTGTAGCGGTACCTGCGTACAAGTCTGTGCAGTGACGATGTCGGTGCATGCAGCGCATACCAGGGGCGGATCCAGGATTTTTCCAAGGTGGGGGGGCGCACTTTGTTTTGGTCATCACATTTTTTGTCAAATTTGAATATTTTTCAAACATTTTCATTATTTTTGTAATGTGATGATGTATTTTTTGAAGCAAATTGAAAGGTTTAATACTAATTTATTATATTAATAAACGTCGGTGATACAAATAATATGTACTTACATAATGTATCCAGATCTATTTGCAGTGACTGACGAAATAGAAATGAGAAACAACTCGTCGAATTCTATTGATTTAATATTATATTATGCAATAATAAACAAATATAAATAAATATATAATATATATTATGTATAAAGCTATTAGCTTATATCTATTAATATCCGCGTGAGTATTGCCGTAACAGGGATAATATTATTCTGTTATTTTGATGTGACACTGGTAGGAGTGTTTGTAGCCAACAAGACGTGTACAACGATAATAATAAACTAAAAATAATGTTTTAGGTACAGTATTAAATTTAAATTATTATACTACAATACCCAATATAAATTAAAACTCAACAGCATTATATTTTTCATTATACAAAATACAAATGTACATTTTATAATCATTCCATCAAAAAAAATAATATCAACAATATCAACACAAAACTAACTGTGTCCTCTAAAAAAAAAAAAATGAGGGGGGCGCGCGCCCCTTGCGCCCTCCCCCTGGATTCGCCACTGGCGCGTACCTCACTGCTGACGACGAATGGCGTTTCACTCGACAGCACGTATCGACATTGTTATTATTATTCTGTATTCACGTACACGCGGCGTGTTGGATTTCTGTGTGAAATGTCGTCGTCGCCTCTAACCGTCGTGTTGACCAGTGGTCTTCAACCGGTGGGTCGCCACCCATTTTTGGGTCGCGATAAGTCTTCTTTTTAAAATAAAAATTAAATTTATAAAATTACATAAGGTAAAAAAATATTTTTCAAAATAATTTTATATTATATATGGATTCTATAATATACTTTCAATTGATAATAATTAAAAATTCTGACTACAACAATGTAATTTTTATTTATTCAGTTTTAATAGTATTACTGCAAAATATTAAGCAATTTTAGGTATTTTATAAAGCTTACGTGGGTCGCGAAAAATGTAGGCCTAAAAAAGTGGGTCGCGAGTCCAAAAAGGTTGAAGGCCACTGGTGTCGACGACACACGCATTGATAACAGTTTTTATACCGATTGCAATATTATACTCTGATGATAACATTACTAACGCGGTGATGTTAATACGGTGTCTCGTCGGTTTTTGTTTTTGTGTTTTCTCCACGCGCAGACAAGGATCTAGGATTCCTGCGGATCGGGTCCCTGAACGTACGCGTTAAACGCACCACGGAGGCGTTCAGCCACTTCCTGGGCGTCGGACACAACGCGGAGAAAATCCACAAGACCTGGGGCTCGGCCGACAACATACAACAGGTTACAATGACGGCACGGCGAAATATTACCTGTGCCCGTATTACGTATAGTACACACGACGGCATCGTCGTGGGAACGAGTCCGGTGGCGCCGAAACGTACAACAACAGCAGCGTGTCCGGTGGTGTGCGATCGCTCTGCCGGGTGGTCCGTTCCACGAGACGCGTTGTTGTTTATTTTACTCGTAAATTGTCACACAACGTCATAGGACGATCGCAGGCGCGTACACAAGGGGGGTTTTAGGGGTTTAAACCTCTCCCCCTTCCCCGAAATTTCAGGAAAATTATTCAATATTTAACGATATATATAAGTGGTTTCTATCAATGAGGGAGATATTAGATAAAAATATGTTGGTTTTATTACTATATTCTTATTATTGGCATTTGTAATTTTATAATTGATATGGTGAATACGCACAGGTTGCATTTTTAAAGTAAATTTTTTTATAAAAAAAAAAAGAAATAAAATAGTGTGAAATAAATAATTTTTCCATTGAAATTATGTAAAATTGTTTATATATAAATATGAACAGGCCCGTCGTAAGATATCATCCGCCCTAAAACGAAAATTTGAATGCTGCTCTTCAATACTAAATTAAATAGGTACCTACATGAATAATATTGAAATTAACAAATTTTTGTCAATGTGCTGGTTCATAAATTTGAATTTGAAAAAATCATAAATAAATATACAACTTTAAAAAAAATTAGAATAAAACACGAGTATACACCATACACATAGGTACTATTTGTTTGAATAAAAATCAAAATGAGAAAAATATTTATAATAATTATAATAGCTTTTTGAAATTGTAGTGCGGCATTATAAATTAATTTTTCTTGCCTTTTTTGTTGCTAAATCTCGTACTAAATTTTTCAAGTTTGTGCCGACTTTGCTTCAATGGATAAAATTTAATGATTTTTCGTAAGTTTCTGTTTAAAGAAACTTCTTCCAGAAGACACTACAGTCACTGGAGTCACTGGAGAACGATTCTTAAACTGGTCGCAATATTAAGATAGATTTTCTGAAGTTGATAACTGTAAATATACTCAAGATTTTTTTACCTTGAGAAGTATTTTTTGAACATTCAATAATTTAATTTTGCCGCCTCAATTTCCTTAAAATATTTTGCCGCCCTAAAGCAACGCATGGCTTGCTTGTACCCTAGCGACGGGCCTGAATATGAAATTATACAACCTTAACCCCCCCCCTCCCCAAATATTTTTTGTGTACGAGCCTGGACGATTGAAACAATAGAGAAATTATTGTTTTTTTGAAAATAATCGACTTTTAATGTATATTTATGACGTGTATGGCTCAAACCGCTGACGAATATCTAATATGATTAGAAAAACTTTGGGCTTCGTGTTTTTTTTTTTTTTTTTTATTCAGTTCGCCGATCGGTATTCGCGTGATCGTGACTGACGTTTCTCGATAAAATATTCTCGTAACGTTGGATCGTGTTAAGATCGCTCCCCGAGTGGGCGTCAATATTTTATTTTCTCTTCGAAACTTAAAAATCACTTCGGCGCCATTGAATTCGTAATACTGTTTGAGTATCACACAATGATGAGGCGACTTGTGTGGCGATATTTTTCGTTTATTGTACAAATACGTTGGTTTTCTTTGTCCGTGTTATACGGTTAACTCAATAATTATTTCTAATCGAAAACAGATCTAGGACGTTCAATGCTTAAACGTGTTTAGCAAATCGAGTGGTACGTATGTCGATCAGTGGCGTAGCCATGAGAATCGCCCTCGAGTTTTGAAAAATTCGCGTCTTTTTCGGTCTATTCATTTCCCGACCGTCGTAGTGTAATAACTATTACGGTCGCGAGCTTTTAAAATGATCTGCCGATCACGTAATTTGAGGGGGAGGGTTAATATATATTTTTCATTCCGAGTACTAGTCGTGTACACAACATCGTAATCTTGTACGGGGAGAATTTTATTTCTTGACAACACGAAAGTAATTTTTTTTTTACAAAGATGATAGTATGAAAATTTACTCGTTTCGACTCTTTGACAGCCACGCCACTGATTTTCGTACGTATACGGTGTCACGAGGGAATATTATATAATATAACATGTAGTGATTTTTGCGATGTTTTATAAACGTGTTTCTTATTTTATTATTTTTTTTTCCGGAACCCGTCTCGTGCAGAACGACGCCAAGCGAATGCCCCCTCCTAAGAGCGTTTCGATTAAAAAGAGAAAATCCAAGCGGCCACAGGACTTTCTGAGGAGAGGGTCGGCGCCGGTCGACAGGCCGACGGACGCGAGAAAACCGCCGCCGCCGCAACAGTTGGAGGCCACCACCGGCGACTCGGACTCGGACACGGCGTGCGGCTTCGGTACCAATTGGCAGCCCTCTTAACGGCGTTCAAATCTTGTCGGCCGAACTCGAACACAATACTGCTGTGTTATCGATCTCGCGTCGAAATCATTTTTATTTATTTATTTTTTTTTTTTGCGGCCACTACTTATATCTGATTTTTTTTTTTTGCAAATCGTACAACTAACGTACCTATTTTGTTTTTATTGAGAATTATTTTTACTGTACAGTTTGTTACATCGATTATTATTGATTTATTATGATTTATTTTTTACACACCGCGTATACGCTAACCGATATTTATATTTTATACCGTCGCGACTATATTATATTGTTATACGAACGTGAACAGTATTTCGAATTTGTAATCATTAAGACTTCACGGGTGTCTTGCCCCAAAGCGAAACCGATTGTATACCGTTTATTATTAATATTGTTATTCGTTAGTCAGGATTTTTATAACATTGTACGTTTGACACATGACGAAAAGTACAGCCCATAAGGTTATTGTTAGTATTGGAATTTTTTTTTTTTTTTTAATGACAATTAAATATGCATTTATGAGTGTGTGTACACACTAGAGATAAACACTAGCAATAAACCGTTGGATTAAAGTGTTGAAACGTTTGCTGTTATTAGTTTGATTCGCCTTGTTAAGTTAATTAGAGCGACGTTATCTCGACATGGTTTTAGTGCCTTGAAAAACGTATCGTACACAGTGGTTATTTTGTGTGCAACAATTTATGCCGTTTGATATTCTCACCGATTTCCCGACATATTAAGAACCCATGCAGTAATACTGCCCTCCTGAGCCAAAAGGCTGTAAGCAACGTTGTAGTGATTTTGAGAAAAATAACTTTTCTTATAATAATCTGCTGTAAAACTATTCGACGATACTAAACGAAAATACCGTATATGAACTAATTCGAATCAAAATTATCGTACGATGTAGTCAGTTACTACTTTTTTTTTTTCTTAGTGTATTATGTTTGATACTGATTATTAAAAAAAAAAAAAAAATTTACTTCTTTAAATTTTGTTGCTTACTAAGCGTTTTTTGGCTTAGGATGGCAGAATAGCCGACCAGTCATGATACGCATATCGCATAATATACCACACCAAAAGGCCGTAGTAATGTAACATTGCATCAACTGTAAACGTACTTAAACCGCTTTGGACGTGATGTACCACATGTGATGTACACACTAATACGTTTCACCCTTCTCTTTCGTAACGGCTCAATCAATCGTTTACGTTTGGTTTTCAATATCGATCCGACTCGTCTCCAGACCCCGAGACCGTATTCAATAAACACTGTTGACTTCTTACATCTGGATAAAGAGCACAAAAAACATAAAATAATACAATAATAATCACTGTGTCGTGTAGATCGTTGCTTATAATTACAGGACTCGTGAGTTCATGCATTTTTTAACTATTTAGAATATTTATGCGTTTTTCTATTTATTTTATTGTGCATATTTTAACCAATATTTGACCGAAATGCAATAATTTATATTTTTACACGGTATAAAATATATGGGAGTTTTTGCAACATCAAATTATTAAAAACAAAACGTATAGAGCAGATAAAACGAGTACAAACGTACGTATACGAACGTATAGGTACGTAGCCCGCATTAAGCAAATTGTGGAAAACATGTTATATGAAATAGTCTTTACTCTTATCTTCTTGATACTTTTACTGTGGTTTATTCTAGACTATACTATGTATTTCAGTTGTTATTGTGACATAAGACTGGACTGGATATTTTTTTAATTCATTATTGATAAATATTCTGAATTTATTTTTTGAAATTGGGCTCATTAATATAACAAAATATAACTTTTAACGATATGAATGGACATTTTTTGCTATACCAAAATTTACTTATAGTATTTTTATTTTTTAATCTACATATTTTTAGATTTTTAATGCATACTTCTGAACTTTTAAATGCAAATTTAAATTTATTACAATGCATATTTTTCCAGCTTTTAGTGCATACTTATTAAGGCATTTTTTAGAGCATGAACTTACGAGCCCTTATAAGTTATAAACAACACGTCCCAATAAAGTTGAATCAATAACGAGTTGGCTGTCTTTGAAATTCCGACCAACCGGACACCATTGCCTCGAGAATCACAAAAATCATACACTAATAATGACTAATAAGAAACATAATATTATAATCCCATAAAATACACAAAAATATATTTTATACTATAAAAAAAAATATATGTATATAAAACTTTATATTTTTCTCATCAAAGATTTTAGTAGAATAATAAATCGAGTATGATTTTCAAAAGAGGCAAGCGTGTTCAAAAAATCATATACATTATTATGATCCTTAGCACATAAACCAACACTGTTAATATGTTATCGTGACAAATAAACCCGTTGTCTGTCGCTTAACCTAGGAAAAAAAAATAATAAATAAAAAATCGTATACAATTCAAAACAATATTATAATTCATACACCGTGAACCGTGGACGACGACGACGACAACGAACGTCGACAGCACGAGTAATAAAGAAAAACAAAAAAAAAAACAAGAGTAATATTAGAAAAAATCATTATTGTATTGTTTTTATTATTATTATTATTATTTAGGAACAAACCTCGAATGAAGAAATTTAATCGATAGGTATAAGCCGTCTCGACGGCTTTCGGACGACGCGAAAACGTCAAATGTTAATTATTACTACCGTCGCCGTTGATTTTCAACCTCTTGAACACCTCCTGCACCAGGTCTTCCCGCTTGACCTCTTCTTCCCGCCTGGTGACCACGTCCCTGAGCTTGACCACCCCGTTGGCCACCTCGTTCTCGCCCACGATCACCGCCCACGGGATGCCGTTCTCTTCGCAGTGCTGCAGCTGCGCCAGCAGCTTGGGGTTCTTCTTGTACGAGTGCTCCGCCCTGACGCCCGCGTCCCACAGGTCCCGGCACACGGCCAGCCTGTGCGCGACCAGGTCCTTCTGGGCCGCGGCCACGTACACCTGGACCTCGGCGGCGCGCACCCGGCGCTTGTCGCGCGCCAGCCGGGCCTCGATGACGGTGAACAGCCGCTCGACGCCTATGGACACGCCCACGCACGGCACCGACTTGCCCTTGGGATGGAACAGGCCCACCAGCTCGTCGTACCGGCCACCGCCGGCCACGCTGCCCACCGACTCGCCGGCCCCGTCCACCAGCACGGCCTCGTAGATGATGCCGGTGTAGTAGTCGAGGCCGCGGGCCAGGCTCAGGTCGAACGACAGCACGGCGCCGTCGTCGCCCAGGCCCAGCTGCCGCGCGTACTCGAAGAACAGCCGCATGGCCTGCAGGCCGCGCGCCGCGGCCGCGTGGCCGGCCAGCGCCGGGTCCGCGGCCAGCTCGTCCACCAGCCGTTCGGTGCCGTGCATGCGCACGTACGCGCCCACGCGGTCGGCCACGTCCTCGGGCAGGCCCTTCTCGTCGACCATCTCGCGGCGCACCTCCGGCCACGGCGACTTGTCCAGCTTGTCGACGGCCGAGCATACGGCCCGGAACTTGTCGGCCGGCACGCCGCACGCGCCGAACACGCCGTCCAGGAGCAGCCGGTGGTTGACCTTGACGACGAACGGGCCCGCGTCCACGGCCCGGAGCGCCTCGGCCGCCACGAACACGCACTCCGCCTCCGGCAGCATGTCGTCGTACTGGCCCGCGATGTCGAAGTCGCACTGGTAGAACTCGCGGTACCGGCCGCGCGCCACCGACGGGTTGTCCCGCCGGTACACCTTGGCGATCTGGTACCGCTTGCACGCCTGCACCTTGTTCATGGCCAGGTACCGGGCGAACGGCACCGTCAGGTCGTACCGCAGCGACAGCGACTCGCCGCCCTGGTCCGCCAGGTCGTAGATCAGCTTGCTGTCCTCGCCGTACTTGCCCGTCAGCACGTCCTTGAGCTCGAACACCGGCGTGTCGATGTTCACCGCCCCGTGCCGCTTGAACACGCCCGTGATGCGGCCCAGCACGTCGTTGCGCACGGCCGTCTGCTCGGGCCCGTAGTCCCGCGTGCCCTTGGCCGTCTTGAGCTGCACCTTGCCCGGCTTGTCGGGCTTATCAGGCTTGTCGGCCTTGTCAGGCTTGTCGTGGTTTTCCTGCGAGTCGCCCATCACGCTGCTGCTGCTGCTGCTGATGCTGTTGAAGCTAAACGACGTACGGATGTCACGCGATTTCACCAACCGTCGGAGCGTGCGAACCGTCCTGATGGTCCACATCGCCGTGCGATAACCGTTGATAACGCGGCACGCACGCGACAGCTGCGCTGCTGCCGTTGTCGCCGTGTCCACGCGGCCGTTCCGTTGGCAGCACCGTTTGCGTAGTGGTGACCGCGGTATGCGGTCACGTTACCGCGTGTTGTTACCGCGCGGCTCGGCTCCACAACAAAACACACAAAATTTATAACACCTACGTCGGTGCAGTCGTCGATTTTTACCATTTTTTTTTTTTTTTAACGCGTACGCGCGGGGCGGGGGAGACGTCACTGCCGCGCAGCAGCTGTTTCTTTCACGCGAAACCGTGATATTGCCGTGTGATAAAACCCCGTGAACAACGCACACACGCACACACTCGATTCACGCGTATATCTATTATTTTGTCTCGTCCGCTTCGCGTCGTCGTCTGTCATTGTCATAGAAAAAACATTAAACACACCGACGTGCCCAACGATCTTTTCATCTCCTCCCCGTGTCCGTGCCCGCGTACCGATCGGACGCAGACGTCCCGACGACGACGTCAGCGTTTCGTCGCCGCGCTCCTGACCCGTGTGACTTTGCGCACCCCCGCCGATCATGACGTAACGACCGAACCGCAAAACAACAGGACTCTAGCCGTAGCGTTTCGACACTGCGCCCCGCCGGCGCCACCATGTCCACCAGGGTGTTGCGGAAGATGGGCCTGCAGGACGACCGAGACCTGCCGCCCGTCAAGGACGACGCGAGCGACGACACGGAGACGAGTTCCGGCGGCGTGAACAAAAAGCGACACCTCAACATGTACGACCTGGTGAGTGTGTCCCCTCGAAAACGTGACCGACGGTGTTGATGTTTCCAACTCTTTCTAGTTCTCTCTCTCTCTATCTCTCTCTATTTATTGGTCTCTCGTTTTTCCAGTTGAACAACGGGTCCATGTCAGAGTCCGAGGTGAAGGAAGACGATGACCACGAGACCACTGGGTCGGTCAACAAAAACGACGAGAACGCGTCGTGCGACAAGGAGAACATCAGGCGGAAGAAGAAGAAGAAGCGAAAGAAGTCCGGCAAAGTGTTGTCGTCGCACACCCGTAGCAGCGAAGACAATGTTGAGGTATGTAAAGAACAGCGGTGATTCGCCATTTGTATACAGTACGCGTCATCTTTGTCGTGCATTGCGACGTCAGTTTTGCTATGGTTGCGCGTATAGTTTAATTGTTATTCTATAATATATTATGTATTTTAATTGTTTTTCAGGACGAAGTCGAAAGGAGTGTTCGTGAAGTGAATAAAATCCTGGGTGAAGTACCCGACAAGGGCGAAGAAGAGGACGATGAGGCTACTTCTTCTCAGAATATATTGCACAATCGTGAATCCATATTTTTCAAAAATATTTTGTCTGTACAGCACCGTAACCTTAACCCAAATAATGAACTCCGCAAAATGTTTGGACGTGTCGTCCATCAGGCTGAACTAAGGTAAACAGTGTTAGCATAAGCATTTCCATGTAGATTTATATGAAAATGTTTTGTTTCAACAATATGTTTACGAATTTCGTACGAAATAATTTATGTTCTATGAATATAATCTTTGCAAACAATATTAGTAAAAATTTAAACGACTTCTGTAGAAAGTCACATATTATTTTACTTATGTAAATGCAAAGAAATAACTTCCTTTAACTTGGTATGCGAAGATATTGTCTTTAAAAAGTTTTATTTTCATTTACGTTTATAAATCCTACACTATTACTAGTTATGAACATGTTTCAACACTTTTACTTCTCAAAAACATTAGTAAACTGTACTTATTTATGCTTCTCCTATTGTGTGTATTAACCTATTTTAAAATTGATTTTATTATTTTTCGTACAGCTAGTTAACACACAACACACATATTGATTAACAAAGTTGTTATGCTTAAAATCATAACAAAAATGTTTAACTTGGTGATATTACCATAATGCTAAAATGTTCAATAAACCAATTGTTTATCTTTTTGACTGTTTATAGTTAGTCAAAAATACATTAAAATCAAAGATAAAACTATCTAATGTGAACTATGTTGTAAACTGTCTACTAATGTCACTGATTATATCATTAACAAACGAAAATTTTCTTTAGTACAATATGAATAAAAAATCATAATTTAAATATTATGAAATATTTATATAATATAACTTACCTACTTATGGGTATTTAAAAATCTGATTTTAAATAATAAAAAAAAAAAAAAATTGTTTTCCAATTTCTGAATTTCATTTGGTCTAATGTGTTATGTCCATAAGAACATAATATCGCTAACCCGAAGAAATTAAAAAATCATTGGACCTTTATGTTTTATCATATTTTTTTATTTATTTTGCGTTAGGTTTAGATTATTTAATCTTAATATGTAAAATTATTCAAAAAAATTTGATGTTGTCAATTCTTTTTTTAACATATATTTTAAATTATTAATATTGTTACTATTCATATTTATTACGACTTATTCCTAATTTGTCGATGTTTTTCAAATAAACTCTTCTTAAAAGTTTATGTTATGATAAACTTTATTCAAATTTATTTAAGGAAAAAATTATTGTTTTATAAATCAAATTTTTGTTTTGATAGAACTAATTAAAACAGAACTTCAAGTTTAACAGATTATAAATTATAAGGCCTTTTTATCATTAAACTGTTATCAGTTTTAAACATTTTTAGCATCAATTTAATAATTTTAGATGTTGTTTGTTTAAAAATATCATTAATGTCCTTATTGCAATAATAGTTATTTATATCAGTCTTCTCACTTTAATTGTATTTCAATTGTATAATATAGAGTAATTCAATATTAACATTGCGCATATTATATTAAACATGCCAGTCAATATGGTTTTTTGATAAGCATGTTCTTTTTTCATAAAAAAAAAATGTAATTATAAAATATAACTATTTTGTCATTTGTGATTTTCCTTAAATTAATTACTAACTAATATTGATCAGTGTTGGTTTTTATTTATTTAAGTAAACTTCATAAGGAGTGTAAAATATTAAGTTAATTAAATTGAATAAATTAGGCTTGTTCATAAATTATTGCTTTTTTTCCTACGTATTATTATTTAATTAAATTGTGATCACTCTGGATTTAATATTTGATTGTTAATGCAAAGTATTTAACTGATTTAATATGATTACTGAAATATAAATAAATCATGTGTGCATTTGAAACTGGAATTTCATAATTATTAACTGAATGAAATATCATTGTTAATTAATAATTATTTTGTTTTAGTAAGCGCAAGTTCAGAGGAAGAAATCATTTAAAAACCACATGGTTGGTAACACCTAAAGATAATTGGCCGCCGGTTGGCAAATCAGGTGCATTGACTGGTAATTATTATCCTCTAGATCATTTAAAAACAACAACAAATTTTAGGTTCAACAATGAAATATTTGGAAAGCAAAAATGGTATCATGTACTTTGCGTTTGAACATAGTCCAGAATACCAACAAGTGCAGATGCAACTCTACACTGCTGTGTCTCACATGTCATCAGGGAATCTGGTGGTAAGTATGAATTAGATTTAAATTATTACTTGTGATTTAATACTGAACTTTATTTTAGAACATAATTAATAATCATCCATATCATGTGGATGTATTGTTGCAAATGACAGAATGGGCTCGACTCAGTGAAGACTTGCCAGTTGCTGCTGAACTCACCGAACAAGCCTTATACTCATTGGAAAATTCTTTCCATCCCATGTTTAGTTTGTCGAATGGAAAGTGTCGTTTAGACTATCGCTTACATGAAAATAGGTGATAATTAATTTTCCCAGCATAATGTATTGGTTTTAAGTGTTCAAAACAAAAATTTATAACATAGAATTTAAACTACCGTCATTACATTCTTTAAATTAAAATTTAAAAATATTTTTTTAATATTGAATTTGATCTCACCAAATTTAAACAAAAAATTGATTTGAAAACATATGCACTCTTATAGTTTAAAATTGAGTTAAGAACTATTTTTCTTTTTAAAAATATTTGTTGTTAACACATTGTATAGTTTTTTTTTTAAATAATTATTTTAATATTTTAAAAACATTAAAAATAATTTTTGAAATAAAAAATTAAAAAATAATTTTAATTATTACTCATATTACTCAAAACCTTTAAGAACCTAGAAAAATCCAATCACATTAGTGTCACATTTATTCAAATTTCTACAATGAAAAAAGTTCTTTATTGTTACGGTGTATAATATTTAACTATAGAGATTATAAAAAATATAAAAAGTTAATTTTGCAGTCTAACATCAAATATTTTAATGTTAAAAACTACATTTCAATTATACCCTTGATAAAATTTGGTTAGTTAAAAAATTTTGCTTTCAAAATTGAATTGCGCTATACCTGAATTGTACAGTTTAATTAGTTACATAGTACTTACTTTAAAACATAATTAATTTTTATTAATTAAGTATCTTAATTAATGTTTATGTGTGCAAGCATTCAATAATGTCAAATTACTCACAGATTTAAAACAAACAAAAAGGGAGCAAATGTCTTAATATTCTGCTTTATTTTAAGCTATATTATAGAAGCGCATTCTGATTTCTAACAACAATTATTCAGTCGAGTCGTTACATTAATGAAATTCAAATTTATGTTATACCTTATCATTTTGAAAAATATTGTTACAGTTATTTAGTATGTAAATGTATAATTGTATTTCTAACATAATCTTTGTTGTTTTTTTTAATAATCCATATTTTTTTGTTGATTTCAGAGCTTTGTTCCTGACCTTGTACAGACACTTAACATTTGTGGGACTTAGAGCTTGTTATCGTACTGCTTTGGAATTCTGTAAACTTCTTTTGTCCCTCTCTCCCATGGACGATCCTCTGGCAGTAATATTATGTATTGACTTTTATGCTTTACGTTCTTCTGAATATACATGGTTCATTCATTTTGTGAATGCTTTTGACTCCGCTCGCAACCTTACACAGCTTCCGAATATCAAGTTTTCCCTCGCTGTTGCTAAATGGCAAAAAGGTGATGTTGAAACTGCTCACACACTATTACAGGAAGCATTAATAATGTTTCCTGGGGTTTTGATGCCTTTGTTGGAAAAGTGTTCCATTCAAGCTGATAAGCGAGTCAATGCACATTCTTTTTTCAACACGTATGCTACTGAAACGTAAGTATAATTTTGTAATTCTTTGGTTGAAAAATGACATAGTGACTGAAAAATACGATTTTACAGACAACCAAAATCATTGTCTTACTTGATATCCATGTACGTTACCCGGAGTTATCATATATGGAAAGAAGTGCAGCTGTTACCATGGCTTGAGCGCAATGTGCAAATTGTACTCGATAGAGTAGATGCTAAAGACCCGTTGGTGAAAAATATGGAAAACTTAAGGTCTACTTTATACAGTGCCAAACCGCCTCTTAACATACACAGGCATTTGTTACTGTCAGACATGAGTGATACAATCGCACCTCCTGCTGAGGTAATTTTATTTTTATGTCTAATAGTAGTATTTTTGAGATTATTAATTGTATAACCAGCTGTGCAGTATTTGATTGATGTATTTGCTGTGTAAAAGCCATTACGTAGTTTATTCCAAGCACTTATTGTTATGATAATGATTGTATGTAAATTGCCAATGGTTTTAAACCATTACTTACTGAGAGACTGTGAAATTATCACCATAGAAAATCACAACCAATTTAATAGTTTTCTCTTTATTTTAGACTATTTTCAGAAATTCACAGAATGAAAATTAAATACTCTGTGAACTAAAAAATTATACTGTCTTCTCTTTAAAACAGTTTTTTTTTTTTAACTATTTCAAATGCATTTATAACATATATAAAAGTGTGATTAACTCAATGCCAAATTATGTCCTATTTGAATTTCTTAGTTTTACCTTTTTTTTTTCCTAATAGACTACAAACTTATTGAACTTATAACACTACCGTAAGTTAAGTGTTTTGTGAGCGTTTAGAAAAAATCATTTAATTTGAGATAAATAAATTCTAGTTTATTTATTAATTTTACTGAATAATTTAGTAAAATATTTTTTAAAAATGAGTAGCAAGGCATAAGCAATTTTTTTTTAAATTCCTTAAATACGCTAAATTGCCTTAGAAATATATTTATATCATATCCTATTGCAGATGATCTTATAAAATAAACACAAATAATTTTTTTTATTTATATATATATATTGACAATTTTTAAAATTGGCATTGACAGATCAATGTTATGCTTGTTCTTATAAATCGTTTTTAGGCTGTAAACATATCTTGTAGAAAAGGCCCTCCTTTTGAAATCTGCAAGATGCTGGTTATCAATTACTGTGATTGCTAGTCTTCTGTTATTTATTACTTTATTATTTTTATTTTTACTATTTCTACTAAACAAAATATTAAGTTTTCATTATCATACAAACCGAATTTATTATCATACAGTTTTTATTATTCTAAAAACTAAGAGTAAATTATCACACTTTGTTTTACAAAATAATTTTAACAAATATGATAATAATAATGCAAAATTATTTAATGTTTATTTGCTGATAACAGCTAATGTTTTATTTATCTGTTTGTTGATTTTAGGCAGTCACAAGTCCGATCCTGATTATGGACCCATTTCCGCCACCTGATGGTACATCATTTTACAATTCCAGATCAAGTCATGATAGCGTCAGCCGAACGTCTGTTGAAAATCAATCCCTTTTTTCAACATTCTTCCGATCGCTGAACCCAGTATTTCAGGCTCTTTCTGATGAAAAGTAATATTCATTAACTTAATGTTGCCAATCGTGAAAACCTTATTGTTTAAACGTTTGTTTTTTTTTACATTTAGTAATGTGGACGAAGAATTAGCCGCTGAAGCTGCAGCTGTTGCGAGACCTGTGATAACAATGGTTGGCGAGCAAATTGAAGAAATGAGGAGTGATTTACGCCAAAGCGTGAATTCGTTGTTGGATGCAATGAGGGACCTGCTTTCTAATGTTCACTCGCCAAATGTACCAGCTGATGGTGACATTGATGATGATTCTGAGCTCACGGATACGGCATAACAAAAAAGTTTTATCAAACATTTTATTTTAACTTATATTTTTTGTTCTCATGCTGTATGATTATTTTTTAATTTGATTAAATTTATCAAATAAAGTTATTTTGCGTTAGAAGACTGGGCTTATGGATTATGCTTGTTTATGTATAATATTTGATGAATTGTTTATAATGCTATACTTTATGTAATATTATTTAAATTATGTAATTTGATTTTAAAAAAAATATTGAATATATTATTATGTTAATCATAAATCTCAATAAATTTAAAAATGATCTACTACTTTTCTTCTTTAACATGGCCCTCATATTTCTCATTTTTTTTTGTGATTATTTTTGTTAAGATAAATGTTCTTTATCGAGAATTAAACATCTATATCAAGCGATTTAGTTGACTTAATTTTACAATTTTTGTATTAATTGTTATTTTTTCTGCTTTTCTTCTTTTTTCTTACTCTGTATAATGTCAATGATGTTTAGTTTATGTTTAGAAATTTCGAATTTATCAATACGGTTTTCTTTCATTCGATATTGTTTTAAATTAAATAATTATCAACAAACTCTCATCACTAATATCATAATTTTTTTTCTCTATTCTAATTTTGTAGACAATAATTTGGGAACACTACTATTCTCACAAGTTACTGTTTTGTTTTGTGAGAATTTTCCGCCGTAAACTGACATAACATGTATTGCCCAGTGGTATGTTTTTTTAACTGTAAATAATAATAAAAAAAAGTAAAACAAATTTTAAACCCGTAAAAAGCAAATTCCACGAAAAATGAGTGGAGAAAACAAAAATTATTAATGACTAGGCTACACGTAACCTTCATTATATTTTCCTATTAAATTAGATTGACTGCTGAGAACATTTGCTTACAGGACTGTAAAGTTAAAAAGAAAATTAATTTTATTTAAATTCTAAATAGTATATTTCTTTGTGATGTCTCGTTTCGAATCGACAGGTTTCATACTATTGTCAATCGTTTGTCGTTCATTCATAAGACAGAGTATTAGTTTGATAATGTGTGCCAGTAGGTCTGTGGATCATAATATGACAATATAATAACATAATATTATAATGTTGTGAGCTATAATTGGCTGTCCTTGGAGCACAGTTGTCTTTCTCATATCATGTAAAAACACGATCCAACTCTTTTTTATTGGTGAAACTCCTCCTGATTGTCGGTCCACATTGTACGTGTACAGCCGCACGTTATCAGCTCAGAAACGAGTTCGAGTCGGTGAGTAGGAAACGGAATCGTCAACGACCAAACCTATGCCATTGTGTACGACGTTTGTTCAGTGTTGTTTTTCGCGACCCTGTTGAAAGCGTGTACTACCGAAATGGAAAAAGAAAAAAGCAACAAAATTTGATACGGTTAGGAATGTTTATAGATTATTATTTTTTTTTATTCGTTCAAACATAATGTATAAATGTGTAACATGCGTACAAACTACGATGTGTCAACGAAAATTCTCTATCGTAGAAATTCGCTGTTGTGCTTTTGAATTTCGCTCGGACCTTTGTGACAAGTTTTCTGTGACCCATCAAGTCGCGAGAAACATTCTAGGAATAAAACCATAGCGACATCTTGTGCGTGTTTTAAGAGCTTTGTCGTTAAAAAAAAAAAAATCGTTTTCCGTCGCACAACGTTTGCTCGTTTTTCTTCGGTTCGGCGGCGTTCCCCGTTCGAGGTCCGGTACAAAACGCCGTGTTTACTGCTCGCGCGCGCGCGCACACACACATACGTGTGCGCGTGTCGAAGCTGTTGCCTATACAAAACTCCCGGAAGTCCGCTCCGGTCAGTTCGCCGAGAGAAGAAACACGATATCGCGTGGAAAATATTCCCCCGGCCGAAACGACGTGTCGTTATTGTACTTTCCGGCGCGGTCAAACCGTCACGGGCGAAACGTCTTTTATGGACGAGTAATCGTTCCGCGCAGTGGCAAACAGTGTGGGTCTTGTTTCGGTCTTGGTCTTGCCGGAGTCGGTAAATTGCGTCCCTATAAGTACGGTCATGGTCATATACTATGTGAATTGCGGCCCGCGTACTTTTAAAACGTCCGTAAATTGCGGCCCGCGTACTTTTAAAACGTACGTAAATTGCGGTCCGAGTATTTTTAAAACATAAGTAAATTGCGTCCCGGGAACTTACGAAAAAAAATGAACTTTGTTTCCTTTCAGTCTCCTATATTGACACAACCAGACACAGAACAAGAAACCACCATGATGTTGAATTACTTGAATCGCACTTTATAGTAGTGTTGGCCAACGATATCGATAATTCGATACGACATCGATATCGTGGGTTTTTTCCTAATAATTTCGATATCGATGTCTAAAAATAATTATCGAAAATATCGCGATATCGGTGTGATTAATCGGGGCTCGGAATTTTGCGGTTTTACGGATAATTAAACATTAAACTGAGCAAACAGTATAAAATAAAATAATGTTTTATCTTATTTCATTATATCTGTAGAAGTAGATTAAAAAAAACTGCTCGAAGAAGAAATTTGTTGATTAAATACATTGGATACTTTTCAGTTTGTACAAAATAATATATAATTGTTTATTAATTTACACTCATAATATATTAAAACAATATGTATTCTATACTTTTAATATACTTTAAAATTTCAATACACTCATAATATAATATAATATGTATTCTATACTTTAAATATTTTTTTCGATATCGATATCGGTATTTTTCCGATATCGCAATACGATATCGGGGGAAAAAATACGATATCGATATTGAAAATTATATCGTTGGCAAACACTACTTTATAGTTTATAGTTTATAAATTATAATTGAAAAAATTGTGTTTCGATCCGAATCCATATAAAAAAATAACTGATGTATAAAACAACGTGTTTATATTATATCTTTGGTTTCGATCACAGAAAAATTATATTTCATGGAATAATATAAAATGTCAAGAGTGGTTATAAAGAGTGGTTGAAAAAACGAAATCACTTTAATTGTGAAAATCTTTTAATTGAGTTACTGCAATTAAATCAACCAGAAGATTACGGAATTTTTTTAAGAATGGATGAGGCATGTTTTAACGAACTTTTGACTTTGATCACTCCGTTGATAAATGACGATCAAACAATATTATTGACAGTACGTCAATAAAAATCAAAAAATTTTAATTTTTTCAATATATTGATCAATCCTTCAATATAGCCCATACACGATCGATATTATTGTCAATATCAAATATTGATCAATATTATTGATCGGCTTTTAAGTCGCAAACGACGCGGCGACCCGCAAAAACACGTCGCCGTCTGTTATTGTACGTTCTCGTGGTATAGACGACGTGTGTTCCGCGCCGCGGAGGCAACGTCAAGTGGTGTCACGACGAACGTTCTTTATTTATTATGTTTACGCCGGTGGCGCCGGTGCGCCCTTCGCACTCCTGGCGCGCGCGTATTCGTGTGTCACCGACGACAACGCGTCATTATATATTATACGCGCATAAACGTAATATGGACGCGCACGTGGAGACCGTCGTCGCACGCCGACCCGCGGTACCCCGGAGAGTCGTTTTTGAAACGCGTACACGTTTATACAGAGCGAGTCAGATCTATTTGACGAACGCGATACATTTTTTTTTTCTATTTTTTTTTTTTTCCATTCATAATATTGTTACTGTACACGTGCCACGACGAAATCGTACCAAAGTATATTTATTTTTATTTTTGGAACTCAAATTTTAAAACGTAATTAAAACATAAAAAAAATCTAAACAGTCTGTTTTTGAACCCGATTTTCCGAAAAATTATGATATCAAAATATCTCTAATGTCGAGTTTGATCATTAACTTACTTATGATTTGCTAAACCATTTGAAAATGCGAATTCAAGAAATGAAATCATTGTACGTTCTGTGTTCAAGATCGAGCCAGTGATTTCGATAAATCTTTCCGTCATTAACGATGAGAAACGTCAATTTCAATCAATTTTAGAATAGCATAATAACTGTGAGCGATAAATAAAATCTTAGAATAAATTTAACTTAGATCAGCCGTTTGTTAACTTTTTCAAGAATTTGAAAAAATCGTGGAAAATCAACGAATTCAATTTTATAATAGAGATTTAAGCATCAACATTTTTCTAAAAATAGCTATTTTGAATTTTTTACCAAACGATAGGCCTAATCAGTTTTTAAATTTTTCAAGTGTTGAAAATAAAAAATCTTTAAATGCAATTTCGCTGTAGTGCACGACTCAAGAATTTATTATTATTTTTTTTTTTTAAGTAAAAAATGATGAAGAGAAAAAAGTGATTGCGTTTTTCAAACAGATCCGACTCACTCTGTACATACATATATCATTTTATACTTGAACACCTACACCCCTCTCTAGAGAGAAGAGAACAAAATCATATCTCCGACGAAACTGTTTCAAAATAAAAAAACAAAAAAAAAATCAAAAGTAAACCGATATCAATCTTATGAATACATGTGTCATTTTTGATTTGCTCGTAATTATTTTAGTGTACCCACTACGAACGTCGTTATCATAATATATTCTCTCGTAAACATTAAATAATATAATAATCACATGGTGTATTTCGTATTGTTACGCGCTCTCTCGGGTAATCCACACTGCGTACAGTAACGACTATTTTTATTTGATAAATAACGTACCTGGGGCCGACACGTGGAACGGACACGGGCTCCGCCGACGCGGCAGACGACGACGGACAGTAAACACAAATTACACTTTAATACATTTTTTAAATTTAAATTTTCGTGCTTTTTCGGAAGAAAATTCACTTGTGACGTTTTCAAAGCTGATTTTTGTAGCCAATTCACGTTGTACAGACATAATAGCCATATTTGTCAATTTTCCCTGTTTTAAAACCTAGTTTACAACTTATATTGTATATACGAACTAGAATTAAGTAAATCAATTTAATCATATGCACAATTATAATTTGTAATGACAAGTGTTAAGCAATTTACTGTAGAATTTCTCGGAATTTCGGAGAAGTGCTTCCATTTTCATGGACCAAATATAAAATTATTAAATGTTTAAATAGAAGTGTCTATACCTATAAACAGTGGCGTTTCGAACTTATTTTTTTGGGGGAAGTTGCCCCAAAATATTTTCGGTAGGTTATTATGTTTTGTCTGGCTGTTAAATTATTTTATGAAAAAGCATTTACCTATTACCCTGTTTTTTTTTTTAATAATTTTTTTTAGTAACGTGGCATCGGCGTAATAGTAATCATACGTATTTTGTTCTTTTATTACATACATTTATAATTAACAATGGATAAATGCATCCAGTTCAGTTGCAGCAGTTGACTCGTCGACCCTGACAAATCCTTGTGCGTGTGTACACACAAACAGCGGTGTGTATACGCCGATTTAAGTCTGTCGACCTATCGCCGCCGTCCGGTTGACGTCACGCGCGACACTGTTACCATGGTATCCGAGGGAGGATTGACGTCACCGCGCCGGCCGCCGCGGCCTTTACGCGAGCGGAGTGCACACGCGACGTCTCGGCCCGGCCGTGCACCGGAGCGGATATCGTTTAAAAGTCAGGTATTTACCTGTGCGTCCTGCCTCCACGCACATTGCGCGAGCGTATACGAACGTAAAAAAAAAAATAATAATAATAATAATAATAAACAAATAAACGTTGAAAAAACGTTGATCGCTTGAATTACTTGTGTAGCGCGCGTGAAATCCGTTGATTTCCCACCGGCCGTCGGTTTAAATTTATTGTTATTTATTAATAACGCGGGACGACTTAAAATTGAAAAAAAATTAAAAATAATAATAATAATAAATAAATAAATAAATAAATAATAATAACATTTTAATAAGGTGATCACGGAAAAGTCGATAGTTACAATATACTGCGAACCAGGCATGCCCGATCCTCGGAATTAACATATATTCCGTCGTGCTTGATGTGAAATTTCAACGAATCAGAAATAAGTATTTAAATGTTAACGCGTTTTTTTTTTTTTTTTTAACATTTTATGGTTTAAATTTTTCATACACCAGCAACGTCACGGTTATTCCGACGTCGGTAATCATATTTTATTTGATAGTTTGATCTGACGGGTACCGCTGTGCGTAAATATTGAAATCGAGCAAATTAATAGATTTAATTTTATCAAACCTATCGATTTTAATTCATTTTGAAAAATCCCTCCGACTAGTGGGTCAATAGAATTGACCGACAGACCTAGTATTACCTGAGACCCGGAAGCTGAGCCGCCGTGATCGACGCGGTCCGACCTACATCATACAATCCGGGGTTGAAAAAAGAAATTCGCAAAAATGGTGCGTTTGTACTTACCTATATATATATAGTTATTTGATATTTGATCGATCTGATTGCGGTATAGGAACATTCACGTGAATGACGGAAAATTAAAGTTCAATTGCCAATTTCGAATCATTTGTAAAACGAAAAAAAGATGCATCTCGAGTAGATATTCTCGACATACTCGACCGGATACGCTGGACGGTTTTAAGATCACTTTAATAGGATCCACGTACATAACATGCGTGTATAATGTATTTACTGTATATCGTTTGTTTCGTAAACAATGACTTTTTTTATTTATTTTAAATCAATCGATATATTTGGACACAATATTTGCATTCAAATACAATTTTTTTGATTTGTGAACTGTATATATTATTAACTGTAGTAAAGGTTTATAATTCATGCATAGCATTTATTAATAAACCTATGAAAAATAAATGAACATAACATTGGATACATTAAATTTTTAATTATCTTGAATGTATAAAACAATTCGTGGAATAATTCATAAGCTATTGGATGTTTTGAGTTTTTAATCGAGTTTACTGTGACGTCTTGAAAAAAACAACAATAATTCACAGAAAAATAAATAACAAGATCTGCGATTGCGGTAAAGAGCTGCAAGTCGGCGGCTAAACGTACATGGCGTTCAAGATGGTTACAACGACGTTTGTTCGTCAACAAACCGTTTGTGTTTAAAATAATCGGCGAACCAATTGAAATGCCACGAATACGAATTAATACAAGCAGTAAAACATCTGTAATACTCATCGACTATAAGTGCATAAATAACGTTAACAATTTTAAATTTGGGGGGATTAAAATCCGAGTTATTGAATGAAATATTAATAAAAGTAATAAATACTTGAAAAATGTATTCGCTATGCTCGATTTAAAATTATAAAATGTATACCTGATTACTAGAGCTCGGATTTCGTAGCAAAATAAATCCTTAAAAAAGCATTTTAAGAAGCAAAAAAAAGCAAAAAGAAGCATTTATTAAATTTAATTCTAAAAAATAACTTTAAATTATACATAAAATTAAATATTAAATATGAATTTACGACCATATATTTGGCCAAGTTACTTTCATTAAAACTTATCCTATATATATATATATATATATGTAGACGAGATTGACTATATAATAATATAGTCCAAGTATATTATACTTAGAAATTTATTAAACTTTCAAGAAAAATATGTGTAAATTGAGAAAAAAGAACCAAATAGGGGAAAAAGCAATAAAAAGGAGGTTTTGTGTCAAAAAAGCAAAAAAAGCAAAATAAAATTTACTTCATTGTAATCCGAATGAGTCAAAACGTATATTTATATATAAGAATTATTTTTCTATCAAACTCCCCTCAAGAGAAGCATATTCAGGTCATCATGAGATATAACAATACCAAATGAGTACGAAACAAAACTTCATGTTTCTAGGGGAGAAGGTCAGTAAAGTTATTTTAAGGTTAGTCCTTGAATCCTCTCTGTTTATATGCCGACGACGTCAACAAAAGACTCGCGAATTCGAACGGTACTATATTTTTAATTATTCGTTTTTTTTTTCTATCTATATCGATTTGTTTATACGTGAAAAATGTTTGTTTTTTTGTTTTGCCACGAAAACGAAAATAATAATTAGTGCCATGGGTAGGTACTTGCCGTAATAACGTAATACTACGGTAATGCACGTCATGACCGTGTGTCACGCCATATAATATTTAACATTTATGGTACACACACACACAACACGTAAAAGATGTGTAACTGCCATCGTACGGTGTCGCCGATGTGTGCGCACGCGGTCAAGAGCTTTACGCGGCTATAGGCACAGAGCTAACTCGTGCACACGCAAGCTCTATACATATACATATATATATATATATATATATATATTGTGTGTCTGTGTAATATAATGATCGTAATATTATACGCGCACGCTCGTTATTCACGTCAACCCGTCGTCGGTCGTACACACGTTGAACGGCTCTCGAAAACGGGCCGTTTTCCGAGCGAAATTCTCTCTCTCTTCCTCCCTCCATCCCTCTATCATCCCCCTAACTCACTCTTTCTCTCTCGATCTCTCGGCGTTTTTCATGAAATAATAATATGCAGGTACGCACAGGGGGTTATTTGACGTACGCGTCGGTTAGGGAAATCGCGACGGAAGACAAATGATTTTATGCAAATATAAAATATTATTGTACCTACAGGTACAGTACGCTTTTCGAGTAGGCGCACGCGCACGAATACACGCGGTTCGTAAATGAGTTGACGATCACCGACGTCATCGGGCGAGTGACATGATTTCGAGTACGACACTTAAGTTCCAATCGTGCCGTTCGCCGTGTTTAATATCGTTCGAAAACAATATAGTACGTAACACGGAGCTGTTGGCTTTGGTCTGTATAATTTTACAGCCATGCAGTGGTATAGAAATGATTTCGCGTTCGTTCTCGAAACGGTAATTCGACAGACAGCGCGACGCTCTTCGGAGCGGTTTCTCTCGGGTACTCAAGAGTTAGAGTGCACAGGGGGCTGTACCCTCGGAACGTATACTTAAATAATTCAAAAATTTAATCGAAAAAATTGGTCGGATACAATAAATTATATATTTTTTTATAAACAAACTCATTTAAAGGTTATCTATAATACAAGTGATACAGTATTTCAACGCATCGGATCACTCCTCTCTCTCTCTCTCTCTCACTCTCTCTCTCTCTCTCTCTCTCTCTCTCTCTCTCTCTCTCTCTGTCTGTCTGTCTCTCTCTCTCTCTCTCTCTCTCTCTCTCTCTCTCTCTCTCTCTCTCTCTCTCTCTTTCTCTAGTCATTCGACTATTTCTTTGCTTTCTTAACGGACTACACACGACAACAAATTTCGGTCAGAATACCATCACGGCAGTGATTATACACGACGGAATTCTGTATTTTTGTGATATGCTATTAGGTTGGAAGAGTTGTTTGATGCTTGTGAGTGTGCTAAGGGAATCGCCGAGCATAATGGATTTGTTTATTGTGTCTTGTATTCAATATCGATATCATATCTTCAAAACAATGCACAGACTATCACCTTTATATGGATACCAAGTCATATCGGCATTCCTGGAAACGAGTTAGCGGATACATGTGCCAAACAGTCCATCTCATCTCCACACTCTATAGTCCTAGGATCACATACATTACGAGACTCTAAACACTTCATCACCACCGAGTATACCCTGAAAAATTGGCAACACACCTGGTCAACTCTACGAACCAAGCAAAACGAAATCAAACCTAGCGTTCTCCCATGGCCAACCAACCAGGCGACAAGAAGTAATACTCAATAGACCATAGTCTGCCGATATGTTCAGAGTGGTCAAATGAAAATTCGGAGTTTGACGACGCGTGTTGACGATCGCGGCCTGCAGCGGGCGACTGTACGGCGAATTTCTGTCCGCTTCAATACGTAGATGATGTACGATAAATTTGTGAACGGCGTACCCGGCGCTGGGCCTAGGAATCCATCGCGTCGGACGTTTCGGTCTCGGATATTTATACGTAAGGATAAGACGTGAACGACGGTCGGTAAATTCGTGTGATAGCATTTGACGTCGAGTCGAGCGAAAAAAAAAATCGAATTCGACGAAAAGTATATAATATCATAACACTATACGTTAACGCGCGTCAGCGTCGACTTCAAAAACGTCGTGAGAAATGGGCGTAGCCCGTTTCGCCCAAAAATGACCGTACCCGTTTCGCCCGGGTACCCGTTTTCCCCAAATTTTGTTTTTATATGATTCCCGTTTCGCCCAGAGTAGTTTAGACCAATTTAAAATTAAGTTGGCAATAGTTCAGTCAAATATTATATTTTAGGGAACGTTATAAAACATATAGTAATAATCCAGTCTTTATCGAATTTAAATCGATTCGGTTTTAGCATCATCACCGTAGCTTATCTTATCTAATTTAAAAAGGTACCTAACCCATAGACCTTATACTAGTATAAGCGTAGTATAGCGTAGTGCGTATATGCCAAGGTTTATAGAATATACAGGTTGCCTCATAGTCATGTGATTATTATATTTGTACCCCGAAGAAGTATCTGATTGTTTTGTAGAAGATTTGATGCCAGAAGGCCCAACTGATGATTGAGTCACCAAATATTGTGATTATTTAGTAACCAATTATATTTCTGAGGATAGTACATTTCCTCTTTGTTTATGGGCATGTAATTCAGCGAGTATTCTGCTTACGACGAATGCGTGCGAGTCGTTTCATTCGTTCTTCAATGACCATTTTTATTCTAATTCTCCATCTATATTAAGTTGGTTAAATGTTGTGAAAAACTTTGTTCAAACTGATACGTATATACAAATCAATAGCGTTAAAATACCAAAGACATCAAAAGACATTAAAAGAATATAATTAAAAGGAAAGTACACAATGAGAAACAAATAACGAGGTACCGATCAAATGAAATTACTCGTTATGAATTCATAAAAAACATGTGTAATAATTTTAAAAATAAACTGTAGGTGGTATTAATAAATATATTTTGAACGATTAAAATCGATTTTTTTTATAAGATATGTGTACATTTTTATGACTTTAATTTCATTTTTTAATAATGTTGTGGACTAAATTTTAAATGTGTTTAACTCTTGTGAAAAAAAAAATGACGTGCGTATAATAGTGCGTATAATTTTTGGAAAACAAAGAGTATCGCCTCCTCGTGGTGTTTTCTGGATAACGCTAAATAATACTCAAATATTTGACTGAACTATTGCCAACTTAATTTTAAATTGGTCTAAACTACTCTGGGCGAAACGGGAATCATATTAAAACAAAATTTGGGCAAAACGGGTACCCGGGCGAAACGGGTACGGTCATTTTTGGGCGAAACGGGTCCCGCCCGTGAGAAATATCTATATACGGTGCGACGGGGGTTTATGGCGATATATAATATATATATTTATATAAAATATATGTTGTACCATTAAAATCTCCCGACAGCGATTGTACTTCGCCGGATGAACTCACGTCCTTTTGATCGCGTTCGTTTTCGCGATAGCTCTATTGATTCGAAAGAAAACCCGTCGGCGACACGAACAATCACGTTTACCGTCGACCGAGTATGAAATCGTAAACACGAGAAATTGAAAATCTCTGTAAAACCACTCGATACGTAAAATGTTACGTGAAGAGTAACACAATATGTCGTAGACTTTGATTCGGAGTGCGATTGTAATCATCATTACGTGATTAAAATATATGGATTACTATCATAATCGCGTCCGGTGTGCATATTATAATATTGCGATGACTCGCGGGTAAGGTACAAAAACGTGTTTTTTCCGAATACGGTTTTAATTGTAATTTTAAAATCCAATGTCCTTCGTGACGTTCTTTCTTACGTTGCACGGCGATGTCGATCGTCATAATGTGGTGGACGTAAGGAACCATAATGTTCGCATCCGATGTTGCCGGAAATTATTCGCCGAATAATTCTAATAACACTTGCAGCCCACGCGTACGAGAAATCAAAACGAAGAGAACATATTTTCTACACTTGTGTAGACAAACCGTTCTTCGAGTACTACGTGGTTTGGTTCTGGAAAAAAGTATGCTTTTCGACGTGCCGTGCGCGCGCGCGTCCGTAAAGACGACGTCCTAAGACATAAAGATATATAGTCTTAACCTATTTTTCACGTTCGCCGCGAAAAACCCAGGACTGGACGACGGACGTTGACGCGTGTTTTTCTCCGGTCCCGTTCCCGTTCGACGATAGACGTACGTATCTACGTCATATACATAATATATGTGTGTACAATGCGCGTATAAATGGTATACATTTGCTGCACGCCGCGAGCGTACCACGGTGTCGCGAGTTCGCACGGAAAAAGTTTTCAGAGCGTATTACTTATGACACAACCGCAGCCAAAACTTTTCGCGAAACTCGTACAACAACCGTCCGCGAAATTTTTTTCCGGGTTAATATCGTTTTACACTGCACAGTTAATTTAGAGTTATATGGAGTTGTACGAAGTCCGGGGAAAAATGGTGTTTCGAACGCAGAAAATTTCTTTGGATGCGTTGGAGAAAATAAAACTGGTCACGACGTTTTTTGATGGCGTGTTGTTGCTGAAATGAAAAATCTGCTCACTCTTAAGTGTGAGTGTGTGTGTGAAAATACTAATTTCACCACGTTATTATGTTATTATTACGCTCATAAGCAAACTGTTGCCTGTTTTATGTTGAAATGCCACACATCATGACGTCATGCCCTCGTATTATTTTCCTAAGTGAATTTTTCGATACGCGTTTCTCCGTTCAACGATGCATATTATTTGATTAGGTATTACCATTTATTTTCCAACTCGTTTTGCCCCATATAAAGTACTATTGACAGCGTATGCTTTCTTTATAATAAAATATCCTTTTCGGAGAAAAGTCGTTGATCTTGACTTTTCCCGCGTAAAGGATTGTGTATTTCTGAGAAACTTCAATTTACTTCATATACACAGGGTGTCTCTCTGAGTTTAACCGTTGACGGTTTAGAACAGCGGAGAGGAGGAATAGAGATACCCCGCAAAAATATACATCCTGCACTACTCCTCCGCTCCTTTCAACTCGAATGGATTATTATTGGCAATTTATCTTTTAAACTGTCGGTAGATACAGTAATAAATATGTAAGTGTCAAAATTACGAAAAAAAAAGCAAATTATTCTTTTTTTATCATACATATCATAATATCGTACATAGATGCTGCATGTTATTTATTAAAAGTACCAACTACAAAACTTAGAAATCACGATGATAAAAATTTCAGTAAAAAATCATTTTTCTTATAAAAATATCGATAATTCTCAACATCAGTGTTTGCACGGTATAGTAAATACTTAAAAAAAAACAAATCACTGCGTCTACGAGTTGTACGGGTTCGAATCGCGTCGAGTGCGATCTACACTATATGCGGGACACCCTGTGTATTGTGTGCAATACGTACCAGAGGAGCGTTTGTTTACCGCAGAGTCGAATTTCAAGTTCACTCGGCCGTGTGCGGAACAGAGCGGGACGGAAAGGAAAATACGATAAATGTTGTGGACTCTGTTCGTCGCGGACTGACACACGTCGAGTCTCGTCCGCGTTCCGTCGTCTCGTAGTAATAAGCGCACTTCTGGTTGCCGTGTACAATGCGCGTAGATATTTGCCACCAGACGCGGGCGGAAAATCCCGACGAGGTCGACACCGTAATAACACGTCCCGTGTACCTACGACCCACGCACCCTATGTTGTGTACACGGGACTGCTATTAAAATCGGGGAAAAAAAAAACCATAAACGGCGAAACGCGTAGTGAGTGACGCGTTACGGGTTTTTTTTCGCAAAACGATCGTTTCAAAATCACGTGACGCGGATTTACGGGGAAAAATGACAGACGGGGAAAAAATCCGCGTTTACAACGACGTGACGTTCGGACCGACGTCTGAACATTAATCCGACGTCATGCGCGCATTATAATAATTAATATACTTACGTCGCGGCGACGGAATGCGAATGGCTTATTATTATTTCGCGTGAAACGCACGGACGTTCGTGCCTATTGTTATTACTCCGGCCGGTTTCGCACGGTTTCGTGAAACGAATTTATCGAACGTGTTTACATACCGACAGGCCCGGCTCTAGGGGTAGGCGATATAGGCCCACGCCTAGGGCGGCATTTTTCAGGGGCGGCATTTAACATTTTTGTAGATTAGATAATTTTTTTAAAGATTCCTTACTTATATCGAATCGTGTGTAGTGAAAAATAAAAATCAATATTAAAATATAAAATTTGGTCAGTATGATCGGACAAAAGACAAAATCGTTTAGTGGGCCTTGCAATGATTCCAATTGAAAAAGAATTAGCTTATAATATGGACATGGAAGAAGTTGTATCTGATTTGGCTAACGCAAAAGCAAGAAAAGTCAAGTTCTAATACGATGTTAACATTTACATTATGTTTTTATTAACTTTTATATTATAATACAACTATTTTTAAAATGGTTTTTTTTTTTTTAATAAAATAATTAGGGTATAAAATTACTTGTCTATAAATATATCAATATAATCAGTTATTAACTTTATACAAATAAATATAATTAACTCAGAATTAACTATATTTTAGTAATGTTTATGTAAAAAAATTTTTGATATAGTATTTACATGTATAAGGGGCAGCAAAACTTAGGCCGAGCCTAGGTGTGTAAAATCGCTTGAGCCGGGCCTGCATACCGACGACGATCGAGCGTCATAAATCGGCGTTCACCCGCCGCCGTAGTTAATGCAACGGGCACCCGAAACCGGCTGAGAATTATTCGTTTATCGACACCAGTTGTGTCAAACGGGTGTCGACGGCAGCAACGCGTTTTTATTCGTTCGCCCGCAAGTTTTTATTCGTGTAAACCGAATTATTCGTTCGGTTTTACGACCTAATGGTTTTCACTGAAACCTCGACGACGACGCGATTAGTAGCTTTTACACGGTCCCACGGTTTAAACAACGGATTCGTCGTAACCGTTAAACGATATTATCGATAATTATTAGCGAATCGTAAAGAACAAAACACATGGACCGTTTATCAAAACGATTTAGACGGTTACTTTGAATTTTAATTATGTTTACATTTTGGTCAACAAAATATATTGTATTTTGATATACTTACTCATTGTCACCAAAATACATACTATTATTATTCGTTGATACGAAGTAAAATCGTGACCCATTGCCGACTTACATATTTAGTGTATTAAAAAAAAAAAAAAAAAAAAAAACGAAACGAAACGAAAGAAAGTAAAAGAACGTCAAACAGACATTACAAAATAAACATCGAGTGGTGTAAGTTATAATTTGCAACGCCTATAAACATGTAGTGAAACTGCCAGACACGGAGAGGTTGTATTCGTGTCGTCGTCGTTTAGATGTAGTATCATTATTTGTAAATAATAAGTCATTAATTAACATCCCGTTGACGATGAGATGTAAAATCGCTCAACCCGGCATTAGCGATCTTTGATACGTCTCGTGTACATAATTAGGCTTCAAATTATAACATCACACTCCAACAAAACGTGTCCCTGTCATGTCCGTGAGACCAGGCCCGACGAAAAGGAGGGACAGTCAGGATATTGGTAGGAGGCCTGCAGGATAAGTATGTCCCTTGGGCCCTTAATTTCTCTCCTACCGGCCCTGCGTGGGATGTGAATTTGCACAGAGGGTAATTATAAGCGTCTTACATGGCCGGTTTCGAATTGAAAATAATACGTGGGGAATAAATGTTTCACTAACGAATCTATTTCACTTGGCATTATAATATAATAGGCAGTCTTCAAAATATTAAATGCAACGTGAAAACAAGAACGCAATGGCCGACGAATCGTTGCGAATTCATTTATTGACACCAGTCGTGTCAAACGGATGTCGGCGGCAGTAACGCGTTTTTATTCGTTCGTCCTAAAGTTTTTATTTGCGTAAACCAAATTATTCGTTCAGTTTTACGACTTGATAGTTTTTACTAAAACCCCAAAACTTTTGGAACACATTATAATTTTAACTTGTGAATTCCAGTTAGATCTTTGCTATGCAATTCGTCAATTATGCGCGCATTCGTCGTGTATAGCGTCTGTATAGTGTCAATAGCACGTCCTACTTTCGAGTAGCTGTGAATGTATCTATTTTTTAGCGATGGAAAATACATATTGTGCGTTTTTTTTTTTTTTACAAAATATTTTTATTTCATTCGATTTTAGAATTTTTATTTATTTATTTATTTTTTTTTGTTATTTTTGAAATACGCCATTAATTGCATTTTGTACCGTCACTTTGATGTACGGATCATTTTTTGTGACAATAGTAGTAAAAATATGCATTTAGAACACACGTTTATCGTTTCCCGGTAAGTTAAACTCGGGTATTAAATATATCGCCCCCGTACAACTTGCGCTCAAGGCGTAGGCGCGCTTTATGCTTTACGTTTACACCTTAGCCGTTCCACTGAATTTATATATAGAAATAAATAAAACCATGTGATTCTTGAATTTCAGTAGTGTAAAACTTTTGGTTTTTATAGGTCAAAAGCAAATGTTTGGGTTCAGTTGAATAATAATGTTCGAAATGCTAGAAGGCTGCAACGATAAAGAGAGAAAGAAAAGTTTTAGATTTTATGACCGTATAATCAAAAACACATGTATACGTATAACTAATCGTTTTCTCTCAGTATTTCATAAGTTCAAATCGTATAATCTATATGTCCAACCGTGATGTAAAATAATATAATCCTTTTTTTTTTTTTCGTTAAACGCGCACGCGATCTAAATCATAAATGTTCAATGACTTTCAAACATTGACATATTTTATTTTATTATAATAAATAGTCATCCGAAAATAATATTTGAATAGCTTTTTATAAGAGTTAAAATAATAAAAAATAAAATGTGTATCTCAATTTTCAATATACGCGAATTCTAAAATGTGCAGTAAAAAATAATTAAATACCGCAGTACGATAATTAATTATAGCGTGATAATCATGACCAGTGGCGCCGATCCCTATATCTAGGTATTGCAATTGCAATACCTGTTAAGGGTGGGTAGGTTTGGTGATGCTGCGAAACACACTAGGTTAGATTTTTCGATGGGAGGAAAAAAAAATTAGGGGCAGTTGCTCAGCCTGTTGTGGTTAGGTGGATGGGTACATGCTTTGAAGATATGCTCATAATGCTTTGCAATACCTCTAAAAACTGACTTCGGCGCAACTGATCATGACCATACAATCATATAGTTGAGTGGCATAACATACAAATATATTGTTATAAGCTAAAACGATAAACAGTTATTAATATCTACTATTTTATTAACTATAATACTGTTTGTATTTCGTTTGGTCGTTAATTCGATGGGTCTACGAGCAAACGTATGACGATCGATTGAAACCGGATCCGAATTTTCAGGAGCTGACGGTACAGATGACGCACAAAGCGGCCGGTGAAGTTGAACTTTGCTGTATGACCCGATATGACGAGAACTCTAGCTGCGAACGCTGGGGGTTCATTCGTGGGGAAACGAAATCAAATAAAAATTAAAAAAATACAGACGTCGTATTCGATCGCATCGTCTGTATTTTTTGACCTCCCGAGAGGCTTGGTCTTCGATGCTCACACAATATTATCGTCACAAAACTGCCGACGTCACGGGGTAAAATAATCCACCGCGAACCGGATCGACCGATCACTCTCGGTCCTTCGGTGTAGATCGTCTACTGACGCTGTACGCACGAGACGAGAATCCCGCGGAACAAGAAAAAACAAATCCACGGGACAGCAGTTACAACGGTGCGATACGCGCGAATACGTCTGCGTAACTTCTAGACCAACGGTCGGCAACTGGCGGACCGCGGAAGGCAGTGATCTGGACCGTCGACATATCTTTCTTTGATAGTTTAATAAGTACGTTATTTCAATTTCCGTCGTGATTATTAAAAAAGTCATCGTTTTGTCAAAATTTTTTTTATAAACAAGTAGAGAACAAAGTTAACGGATTCTCACCTTCAGCCTTGAAAACTCGATCGGGATCGACCGTTTGGCCCCTGGTATATAACATCACAAGGCATGTTAACTCTTCATATAATTTTGACATTTTAATAATAACTATTGAAAAATGTCATAAAATTAATTTTTTTCTCTACGGACCCCGTTTACGAATCATTTTGGTTTTCCGGACTCCAGTAGAAATCACTTGCCGACCCCTGTTCTAGACGGCCGCCGAATCCAAAACTCGTGCTGAACGCGTGACGTGAAAACCACCGGCTCGCCGATAATAATCACTGCAGTGTTCGCATCACGACGATTCGGACTTCCGTTCGACTTCCTAACTTCGACGGCGTAAGATAAATAAATCTCGATTTGTACACAAACAGCGCAAGACGGACGGCGTGCCGCGGTCTTTTGAGAAGCCGCCGTAGTCGCTCCTCGGTTTTCGGCGTACGGCGAGATAGATCGACCTCGAACGATCGACGCAGGGCACAGCTGGCTGTTCACTGTCTAATCGTGCCCATATATATGCGCACGGCCGGTGTTTATTCCGCCGAACGCGTATTACACATATTTTATATTTTATATATACGATGAAACTGTCAGGTCGTGTATTATAATAAAACGCGGGCGTCACGTCACGTCTGCAGGTGCGCCGCGCCGTTGTAAACTACGGACCGTCGTTGTTGTTTTTTGCGAATCGGCGTTTTCCCGCCCGCCGCCGAAATTGCAGGGCGCGATAAATCATCCGGCCGCTCGAAACGCCGGCGGCCGCGCCCGCGGTTATTCCGCTCGTTTTTCTCCGCCAGATTAACTTGTCAAAACAAACGCGAGTTTGAATTTTCGCGGATTACGCGAATTCGTTTGAAGGTTCGAGTCGTTGCAGCGGTCAGAACGCGTCTGCACTATTTACACTGTTCGCCCGTCTCTCGTAAACGATACGAATAGTACGTAACACGGTGGTGTTTGCAGTGTTCGTATAGTGTATGCCTATGCCTACGACAGAGAGGACGTGTAAAATCGAAAATACAGTCAACATCGGCTCGACACGATTTCACGGACGTTTCCGATCTTTTCGGCTCGATGAAATTATCGTCTCGCGTCACGACCACCATTGCTAGGAGCAGATAAAAAAAAAATTAAATAATCTGGATAAAGATAAAGATTACAACACTACATTTTATCTAAGATACAGATAAAAGATAAACAAATCAAATTCATCTAACGAAAAAGATAAAAATAAAAATATTTTATCTAGATAAATAGCAGATGATTATACAAAAAAAAAAAAAAATATATATATATATGTATACTGTATAATGTGAGTACATGTCTGTATTATATGTTTATTTTCTTCTTAATTTTAATTTATATTTATGAGTTATAACCTAATACAAAATATTGATTATTAGTAACAATAATTAATTATAAGAACTAAAAAAAAGTTAAAATTCATTTATTTTGCTTAAAAATTGAAATAAAAAAATTGATATTGACACAGAAGTTTTAATCTCTGCTGTGGAATGCAGACCCACCTTATGGGATAAGTCTCAAGATCTTTATAAAATATAAAGACAGGAATGGGACAAAAAATGCTTGGGAAGAAGTGTGTGTTGAACTAAAATCAAATTTCAACAGCTTAAAAAATAATGAATAACACGAATTTGGTGAGTTTGTTTATATATTTATTTATTGTAAAACATTTTAACATTTTATGTTTGAGTGTATTTAATTTAATTGAAAAATAAAAAAACATAATTTTATACTTTCGACATTTGCCACGGTACTGATCCAACGTTTACAACGTAGTCGCATAATGTTTGTCGTACATTGTTTGCTGATAAACTTCCACGAGATGATTTTCTGGTTGTAAATCCTTTAACTCAGTAGTTGTTGTACTATCCTCAAACAACATTTTTATCTATTAGGTTATCAAAGTGGATCGACAAAAATATGAGTCGAAAACAAAAATTATTTTGCCAAAAATTTCGGGGCAAATAATCAATACTAAAAGTATCGATGGTTTCATTTGTAGTGAATTGATTTTTTTCCCTCCATCAGTCGTCAACGGAATCGAAAATAAACCATAATATCAAACACTATGCAGCCGCGCGTCTGCACTGTCCACTGACACACGCGGGCGTTTCGCGCACTCGGCACCGAGTGACGGACGAGTCGTAAACTTTTACGTACGATCGTCCGCTGCACTTGTGTGTTCTCATATAATAGTATAGTTATGCACGGCGTATTTTATTCTATCAAAATATGGTCCGGTAGTAAAACGTTATTACCGCCGCCGGTCGGAGGGCACGTGAAAAAAAATAAATACGATCTCTTAGAACAGGCGGAGGGGAAATCTTTAAGACGCGACGCGTCACATACACGGGATCGCCACCGCCGCCGCCGCTGTAATGCCGTAACGCCCAAATCGTGAATCTCACGCGCGTACGTTAGGTTATGACGTGTCGTGCAGGGTGTTTATTTTCGTTTCAGACCCGAAAACCGATAAAGAGACACCCGGCGGACGGATACCACCGCTGGCTGGCTGCTGGTTGTATAATATGGTTGTAGGTGAACCTTTTTACATAGGTGCCGGGGACGGCGAGGCGGTTGTGAAAATTAAATATAATAATTTACGCGCAGGGCCGGGCCGCGACCGAGAGTAACCAGAACGTTATTATTACCATTATACACGTCGTATAATAGTACTACCCCCGTTCGGTTTTATCGGGCGGCGGAGACGACGGCGACGGCGATGACGGTCGCGCAATAAAAATCACGAAAAGAAAAAAAAATCCCTTCGACGAGCCTGTCGAACGTCTGTGCGAGTGTGTTAGTACACACACACACACACACACACACACACACACACACACACACACACACACACACACACACACACACACAAACACACACACACACACATATATATATATATATATATATACATATAGGTATACGCGGTACCCACAGAATAATATACGCTTACTGGCAATAAATCCTTTTTTTTTCTTTATTTTTTTTTCTTTTTTTTTTTTTTATGGAGGTGATGAGTAAACAGGAAGAACAGATATTTCGGTCTCTACGACGGCGCGGGAGAGAGAAACGGCCAGAGAAAATTCTCAACGTTCTGTTTTTAATCATCGATGCCGCCGCCGCCGCCGCCGCTTCCACTACCGTCGTCGACCGCGTCGGCGTGCGAGCCCATCTCGCCCGACCGTCGTGTAAACACCCGACCGCTCATTATTATTATCGTCATCGTACATATATACGTATATATATATATATATATATATATATATATATATATATATATATATATTATATATTATACGTGTCCGTTTTGTACGGCGGACGCGCGGTGGTACACGTCGTACACCACGTAATAATATTATACGTATTATCGCCGTACACGTGTTGTGCACGCGCCCGCGCCACAGTGTTCGAGTCATCGTTCCTCTTCGCCGTTACACGTTATACGTACTAGACACAGAGAATCGGACATTTCGGCACGGCCGTTTTGGCACGGCTATTTCGGCGCGAAGACAAATCGGCGCTGGGCATTTCGGCGCGAGGAAATCTCGGCGCGGCTAACCTAAACTATCTAGTATTAAATGTTTTCGTAATAATTTTTTTTTAAATAAAATTAAGAAAAATAACCGTAATCGTCAATAGTACAATCCAGTCAAATATAGCTGTTATCGTGTAACGTAAAAACCGATTAAATAGGTAAGATAAAGGTAGGTACCTACCAGCAGTTAAGATAAAGCGATGAATCAACCGTCTGACCGTAGACGTGTAGAGTATTAACTGTAGTTTGTAAGTCAGTCATAGTGGAATAGTTGATCAGTAATATTCAGTTATAAAAATTTCTAATTAAGATGTCTAATAATTTACTATCAAATCGCGGACGTGAAATTTTACCGAAAGACGGTTTCATGTATGTCTTCGATAAATTTAATTTTAATAATACAAAGCGATTTTGGAGGTGTCGCAATAAAGATTCTTGTAATTGTCGAATTCATACCGGAATCAATGATTATATTATTCAAAAAAAAATGAACGACCATACGCATGATTCTGAGGCAGCTAAAATTGAAGTAGAGGCTGCAATTACAAAAATTTAGACACGTGCACTTCAAACAATGGAGCCTACATCAGTTGTAATAAACGAATGTGTTGGACCTTTATCCGAAGCAGCTAAAATAAGTTACTAGGCCCGATAATTTAAATTTAAGAACAATAATGTAGTTTAGCGATGTTTTTCAAATGAATTTTGAATAATGAATAATCCGACACACGCACAATTATTTAAAAAGATATTTTTGTTATTTGTTTTTGTTATTTGTTTCTTTACAATGAATTTCAATTGTATATCATTAACATTTTACCGACCGTCGTGTAAACACCCGACCGCTCATTATTATTATCGTCATCGTGCATATATACGTATATATATATATTATATATTATACGTGTCCGTTTTGTACGGAGGACGCCCGGTGGTACACGTCGTACACCACGTAATTTAAATAAATTAAGAAAAATAACCGTAATCGTCAATAGTACAATCCAGTCAAATATAGCTGTTATCGTGTAACGTAAAAACCGATTAAATAGGTAAGATAAAGGTAGGTACCTACCAGCAGTTAAGATAAAGCGATGAATCAACCGTCTGACCGTAGACGTGTAGAGTATTAACTGTAGTTTGTAAGTCAGTCATAGTGGAATAGTTGATCAGTAATATTCAGTTATAAAAATTTCTAATTAAGATGTCTAATAATTTACTATCAAATCGCGGACGTGAAATTTTACCGAAAGACGGTTTCATGTATGTCTTCGATAAATTTAATTTTAATAATACAAAGCGATTTTGGAGGTGTCGCAATAAAGATTCTTGTAATTGTCGAATTCATACCGGAATCAATGATTATATTATTCAAAAAAAAATGAACGACCATACGCATGATTCTGAGGCAGCTAAAATTGAAGTAGAGGCTGCAATTACAAAAATTTAGACACGTGCACTTCAAACAATGGAGCCTACATCAGTTGTAATAAACGAATGTGTTGGACCTTTATCCGAAGCAGCTAAAATAAGTTACTAGGCCCGATAATTTAAATTTAAGAACAATAATGTAGTTTAGCGATGTTTTTCAAATGAATTTTGAATAATGAATAATCCGACACACGCACAATTATTTAAAAAGATATTTTTGTTATTTGTTTTTGTTATTTGTTTCTTTACAATGAATTTCAATTGTATATCATTAACATTTTATTATTATTATTATTATTAATTCATTTTATCTAACATTATTATATTATCAACATTATATTTATTTATATTTTTTAAAATTGGAATATTGGAATAATATATTTATTTGTATTTTTAAAATTGTATATTAATACCTGCGGCGCCGAAATTTCCTCGCGCCGAAATGCCAAGCGCCGATTTGTCTTCGTGCCGAAACGGCCGTGCCGAAATGGCCATGCCGAAATGTCCTAGATCCCTAGACACACGCTCGGACGATCACGAAGGCGCGTCGTCGGCACCGACATTGTCAGTGGCGTTACGAACATTTTTTTTTTGGGGAGGGGCAGTTAACCTGTTGACTGCCACGAGTACGTCGTGTTTATGTACTCGGGAGGTTTTTCCGTAAAGCCATGCTGATTTGTATGAGTTGTGCCCCGTACGCCATGGTAGATTATCGCAAAAATATGCGTTATCGTTTTATAATAATTACACTTGGGCGAAAAATTGTGATATTTTTTTGGTAACAAAAAAAAAAAAGAAACGATTCCAGGAGGCCACAAATTACATCTCCCCATTCTATATAACGCAAACGTGTAGGTATTCATTCCTGTACACGTAGCGTGTAAGTCAAACACTGTGTGAATACAACGTTTTGTACTCAAAAACCAAATGGCACGTTTAGGCAGGCTCGTCGTAAGATATCATCCGCCATAAAGCGAATCTTAAATACTAAATTAAATAGGTACATGAATAATATTGAAATTAAAAAATGTGTTTTAATGTCTCGATTAATAAATTTGAATTTGACATAACCATAAATAAATATACAACTAAAAAAAAAAAAAAAATAGAATAAAACACGAGTATACATCATACATAGGTACTATTTGTTTGAATGAAAATCAAAATGAGAAAAATATTTATAATAATAATTATAATAACATTTTGAAATAATAGTGTGGCATTATAAATTAACTTTTCTTGCCTTTTTTGTCGAAAAATCTCGTACTACATTTTCCAAGTTTAGCATTTGTGCCAACTCTGCTTCAATGGATGAAATTAGTAATCCATTTAAACACATTGCTCATTGTAAATCTTCGACGACTTTTTGTAAGATTCAGTTAAAAAGAAAACTTCTTCCAGAAGACGCTACAGTCACTGGAATCATAAGAACCGTTCTTAAACCGGTTGCAATATTAAGATAAATTTTCCGAAGTTGATGACTGTATTCAATAATTTAATTTTGCCGCCTCGATTTCCTTAAAATATTTTGCCGCCCTAAAGCAACGCATGGCTTGCTTGTACCCTAGCGACGGGTCTGCGTTTAGGTGTGTACATTTTCTTGTTAATATGTTAATAGGTTAATGTGTATTTTGTCTGGCTGTTAAATTATTTTATGAAAAAACATTTACCAATTACCCTGTTGGATTATTTTGACACAATTTATATCGTAAAATTGTATCAATATTTATGTTCTAGTGAAAAACAATATGTTTAGGCGCGTTTTAAAATAATTGTATGTATGTGTGGGAGGGTGGGTAGATTTGATATTTGCCTCTATAGGTAAAATGTTCGTGACGCCAATGAACATTGCAAATATGGCATCGAGTATTGAGCACGACAACGACGATGACGACGACGCGAGAGCGCCGACGTACACGCGGCTCGCGGTGGCGACAAATAACGATAATCATAGGCGTGCGCAGACTTTGACGGCGCGCACAGTGGGAGGAATTGCGATAATGTTAGGCAAAAATCAATTAAATTTAAAATTTTCATCTGTCATATCAAACTATATATTATTAAACCTCATATTACGCACAACAAGAAAAACGAGATATAAATATCTAAGTAATGGACTCGAACACATGATTACAATAATTCATAACCACAATAGTACGATATCAATTATGTACAGTTTCGAGAAATATTATTTTTATTGATCGAATTTAGAGTGAAAATTGTTCAAATTGTCGTATTAAAAAGTTGTTAAGTGAATATTAAATTTAAAAATGAGTTGTAATTTACAAGGTAAGCTGACGATTCATTACAATTGTTTTATTATTTACTTAAAATATAGTCCAACTGAATATATAATGTAAAAAAAATGTATAAAATATGATTAACTATAAACATTATTAGATTGTAAAAAAGGGGGAGCTAAGGAGGGGGGGGGGGGTCCATTTGTTCATTTTTTTGTACAATCACACTTATATTTTCATTAGATACTAGTTTTGTTAGCCTTTATTTGCCTTCAATATCTAAATTCCTATTTCATGTTTTCTGGATAAATCGATTGCAACTTCAATTATTATTTATTTTCTCAGTGGTTATCCTGAATCAAAATTAATTTAATATATTTTGAAACGTCTTTATTTAAAATTTAATTACATAAAATTCACGAATATTTTTTTTTTCAGAAAATATAAAATTAAAAAACCATCATTTGTTTGATTCGTTAGTTAAAGGGAATAAACTATTATCAAACCTTGTACTAAAAATGTAAAACAACATATTTTCAATTTTATAACCGATTTTGACCAATTTTGTACAATCATTATATCATATACAAACAACAAACATAAAAAATTAAAACATACTACCATGTCAAAATGGTATTTTTCAAAATAGCTCCTAACTGTCGAGCACTAGAACAAAAGTGTGTCGTATTGAACTACTAGCGGCAACAGAGTTATTACTTTAACGTGTTCCGTCATTTAATTTAAAAGTTATTTCTTTTATTTGTACATGACAAAAACATTTTTTATTTAATAAAACATATTTATAATTTTGTTTTTTTTTTGTATTAATAGTCGAGACGACAGGCCCCTTCCAGAGGCCCGGGCCCAGGTACTCCAGCACCTCCTGCCCCACCCTCTCGTCAGCCCTGCATACACAGTGTGTGCGTTTTCACGTATACACATGCCGAGTGTTGTTCCGTTTCCGTCATCGTCGGTTTTGACGTGTACGCTGTTGTCGCGTCATCAACATACGCGCGTCTGTTGACCGCACGTGCTGCCCGTGTACTCGTAGCCGAATATCTTCGACTTTTGCGCGTCCGCACAACACTCATCTTGCTCGCCCTTTGTTGGCAACTCTTGCTTCCAGCGACGGAACTACATATGATTGAGGGCGGGATTTTCCGCGGGCCTCATCGTTAAAGGGGCCTCGGCGCCTCGCAGCAAAATTATGAACTTTTAAAAAAAATGTCGGTTCAAGTGAATAAAATCATTGAAAAATCACTAAAAAATTGAACTTATCGTTATTGGTGAAGACGTTGCTCAAGACCGTAGCAGAAAAAAATAATTTTCATTGTAAATAAAATTTTATTATTACCGTTTCCGAAATTGTAATTCAATAAATAAAATTATTAATTTACTGTAAATATATATATATATATATATATATATATATATATATATTTTATTGTATACAATTAAATAGCCCAATGCTTAGAAATTTAAATTACAGATATAGGGCCTCCAAAAAATTGGATCCACGGGCCTCAATGATCGTAGTTCCGCCACTACTTACTTCGGTCATCATCTGCCACCAGCATCACTCGACGACCAGGGAGTTTGGGTATCGTTGGCCATACTAATTATATTCATATTCATTATCATTGTATCGATTTTTATAATGTATCACCTCTTTGTCAATTAGTTATAAGTCCCCCCTCCTCCGACCCATTTTATGTAATTAATGTTAAGTCGTGTTCAACGCACAGACATGTATTCATATTACGTTCATTCCAACGTACTTTAATTTGTCACATACAGTCCACTCCCGCCATGCTATTATCCGAATTTCAACCATATGATGCACAACCACCTCTCACCAATACGGCCGGCGAAATACGGCGAATACATGTCATTCGAATTTTGGTCCTAGTCGACACGGTGTTTGACGGAAATTTTGATTGACGGTGTGTTTGACACGCCTTATCTGTATCACTCATTATTATGATTATTATTATAACGACACAGAGATGATAACCGCACACGAACGTCACTTCACGGTGAGGAGAAAACCGAAACTATGGCCAAGTTTAACATGTTTATTTGATCTATTGGTTCGACCGTATGCGCTTTTGTTTGATGAAAACATGAAGTCTGACCAGGGGCGCACACCCTAATTATAGTCTATGGACAAATCCACATATGAAAAGGGTGGGTGGGTTGCTTGCTGGAAGGTACCACCTACCTAACACAGAAAAATAAAATATTCCTACAATAATTCCTCAAATTATAAATAATCATAATTTATATTATAAAATAATTTTATATTTAATAAAATGAAGTAGCTTATAAATACAGTAGGTAATAAAAAACATTTTTTTGAAATAAGAAAATTTTTATTAATAGTGTTTGTTTATTTTGCATAGTGTTTAATGAAGTCGTAATTTATTGTACATAAAACAAATTTGTAAAACATTAAAAAGAGTGTTAAATTTAGGTTAAAGCTATGAAACAAATATTGCTAGGTGGGTATGTCAAAGTGATCATAATAGTTTTGTCCACATAACAAAAAATTTATATGGGCGCCCCTGAGTCTGACAAACAAAATTGACCGTGTACAGACCCCTTAGGCAAACACCACGCGCCGGTCGCGTTTTGGCAACGGTAACCGTGACCGCGGTGACTACGACGACGACGACGACGACGACGAATTCGACGTGAGTGACATAGTGCTTTTCGTACGGTATGACGTGTCTGCGCGCGGTAAAATACGGTCGAGCCCCTCTACCGATCGACCAGAATCGGTTTGCGCGCGCGCTCGCCCGCTGCAGGACGTAATACGAGTATGATGGATCGTCGTCGTACGAGGTGCGAACGAGTGCACTTAGAACGCGGTCTGACGACGGACGGGAGAGGAAAAAAAAAACGTGATTTGTCGCCCGAAGACGAGTGAAAACACGAACGAAAAAAAAAAATAAATAAAAAAATAAAAAACAATTACCGCGTCGAGAAATATACTTTGACAGTTGCGGTGTTACGCGTGTACGTAGTGCGATTATCACTACGATACGACGTACGCCCCCGCGAACGGAAATCGTGCGAGCGCGTGCGGACGAACGACGAAAATTATTGCCCTCTCCCCCCCTCACTATTCCACTACTCGATCCTCTTGTCGAATATGACGCGATAACGCTCGCGGGGATAAATAATATTACAAAATACGATTCCGCGTATTATCCCGAAACCATAAATCTAAAAATATAAACGTCGACCGTTTCCCGCGCGCCGTTAGGTTAGGTTAAACACACGTAGCGTTTCGTGCGCTGCGTTTTCGCGTCTTTGAAACGCCGCGTATCGAAATGCCAACGCAGTGAGTATTCACACGAGACGAATGCGTACCAGCGTTACAAGCGCGTTTTTCACTAACAAAAATGTGCGAAAATATATTTTAATTTATTTTTCATATGGACTAGTCACTATTCAGTTCAACTTACGGCGTGTTTAAGTGAAGTTGAAACTTGCGTTTTTTTTTTCAAAATTATTATTTTTAATAAAATTTATCTCACGGATCGGTTAAACGACATTGAAGCGGCATGTGTCGCATACGTTTTATACAAAAAACATAAAATTCAAAAAAATAATAATAAAAAATAATAAAAAAAAGTATTCACCATTGATTAACTCAGAACTGTGTAGGTACGTGGTTATGAAATGTGAATGACAATATGACCGATGACATAAAATCGTTTACGAATGAATTTCCATATGAAGGGTACAGGGGAAAAATGGTAGTAGTCCATTTTTCGCAATTTTGATTTTATGGTTTGATTTGATAGTACGTTAGGATTAATATCGAGTGTTGAAGTCGATTCAGTGAAAGAAGCTTTCAGTCTCCAATCATTAAAGGGGAAATATTATGAATACTGGTGAAGAAAGATTGTAGTCCATGCGGTTGTGGTGAAAAAAGGCTGAAATCGATTTCCGAAATATTTGTTTTTATTTCCCCTTCGGTTGCACTCATTATTAAAAATAATAAAAAAAGATTTACTTCATTTAAAACAATTTTTACTAAAAGAAGAATCTCAAAAATTCTACGAAAATCTGAAGACAAAAGAAGACATTCAGGACAGTGAAGAAGAGTATATCGACAACATTCCTTTGGATGAAGCTGAAGATTTTAAAAAAAATAGCATTATTTATGCAATTATAATTATTTATTTAAAGTGAAGAAATTTTATTTTAAATAATGTGTACCATTAATTTTTTTTTAGAAAGAAATAATTATTTTCATGTTTTTATATCTCCTAAATTTGAGTGCTTTCTTCCTTAACAATAAATCGGGATTTACTGGGGGAAAAAAATATTTAAGTCGATATTTTTTGTTTTGATGTATCTTTTTTGTGTAATAAATATCCAAATTTTTGATTTATTTCAATTATTTCTCAAAGTTAATACTTTGACTAAAATAATAAGCCATAAAGCGGTTTTTTTTTGTTTAATTATTGGACAGACAGAAGTCTGTAAACTTTGTTTTTGCTCTCCTGAAAAATTTACATAAATGGACTACTACCGTTTTTCCTCTGTACAGTATAGTATCGCGAAGTAGTAGAAAAACGCGGCAAAAAATACGCCACGTGTGTATAGCTACATGTAAATGAACCCATGTCTAATTTTAGCGTGTGATAGCGTACGGACGCTCAGAAATTGAATCGTTTTGTCTGAAAAAATCCGTTTATGCGTACCGTGTGAATGTACGCATTTAAACATGTGAATTTAGTTTTATACAGGAAACCGCAGCCTTTTTTGGAAACGCGAAAACGCAGCGCTCGAAACGCTACGTGTGTTTAACTAGCTTAAAGCTTAAATCCCGACCAACGAAAACCTGCTGTGCGACGGATTTCGGACGCAAACACGCGAAACTTGGCGCGAACGCGTAACGTTGCATCGCGCCGCGCGATCAAAAGCGTTAAAAATCGTTTTTACGAGAGTCAAAACGATCGCGCGGCACGTGCCGAAACGTGTTGTCGAATCGTGCGCTGGTGTCTAATACTCGCGTCACGCACATAATACGCACTAAAAACGCGCCCGAGTGTTGATAGAGTGTTTTCAGCGTTATCAACGGGGTATTTACACGGGCCGTTGTGGACGCGTATTAATAATATCGCTGCTTTTGAACGCAAACGTTATTTCGGAAATAGACACTTCATACTTCTATTTTAGATTCTGAGTGAAGCGAAGGATCTTATGGTTTTACAATGATGTTTTTTTATATTTTTTTTTCTGTAAACACTTTTTCGTATAGAAATCCTTGTCCAAAAGTTTCGTCCAGCAACTTTTTAGATTCGAAATTGAACTGAGATGGTACTTTAAAGAGGTCATTTTTCCAAAATCTCCATAGTTTTCCCAGTAATCAAGAATAACGATCGAAAAACTGAGTAAAAACGGTAAAATCGATAAAAATCCGCCGTAAACGAGATTTTCACTGTTCAGATTTTAGGTATTTAGTCATAAATCGAAAAGTATTGAAGCTAGAAACTTGAAAATTTTATCCAATATCAAATAAATACTTTTTTATATTGAACAAAATTTTCAGAACAATTATAGCACTTTTGACTTAAATATAGAACTTTTAATTTACCAAATTGTTTGAAAGTTTTTATGTGATATAATTTTAAATATTTGACAAAAAGTTCTGAAAATTTAATATGGCCTTACTCATATACCTACCTAATAATCCTAACAAAAATTCAAAAATCGTGACTCAGGATTTTTTTTTATACACACTTTAATTAATTATTATACGATTTTTTACGATATTGTCTGATTTTTTTAAAGTTTATTTCTAATGAAATATTGAGTATTTGTTAGAAAGTTCTGAAATTTTAATAAAAGTTTACTCTTATACTAAACTATGAATACCGAAAAAATATCAATAATCGTGACTCAAGATTTTTTTAACCCAAGCATTTAAAAAATTATACAAATAACCGTAAAATACGTAAACAGTATTTAAATAATAATATATTATATTACACTGAAGCTTTGCTCAGAATCGTTTTATACTAAAGAAATGAGTCATCATTTCTTTAAAACTTAATACATTCATCACCAATATCTTGTCCGAAGACCGAAGGGACGAAGGACGAACTTGTACCACCATCATCATCACTTACCAGCTTTTTTACTCTGTTTATAATTTGCTATACTTTGCTAATTCTAATTAACATCGGCTATTACTAATTTATTATTTTATGTATTAATTATTGTAAGTTAATATAATGTTAGAACCGCTCCCCCAGCGCAAGCTTTTCTTTTAGGGGGTGCTGCAATTTGCAAAAAAAAAAAAAAATTAATGTTATTTGATTTCTCGACTTGAAAATAATCCACGTAACTATATTCCAGTAATAGCGAGAGAAATGACGTCGGCGAGTTTAAGTGTGCGTTGTTTGTATTCGTCAGTTACTAAAAAAAAAAAAAAAAAAAAAAAACAAACAAATTAACCTTTTTAAAACATTTTAAAACATTTTATTACGGCGTTTAGTGTCCTAGTAGTAAAACCTAGCGTTGGACTTTAATTTATAATAACGGTTTATATTATACGCTTGACTCATTCAGATCACACTAAACACCGTTCGCGATCTACAGCGTGATTCCATGTAGACGCATTGATTTAAAACTATACCATATTTCAGAGATATTATCATATTTATGATTTAAAAAATCACTCGATTGCAGGTCCTATAAAGACCGCTAAATATACCTGTGTTTCGTTAGTCATTAGATATCGGTAAATTTAAAAATTCGCAATAATTAGATAATCGAGAGAAAAACAGAGAGAGAGAGAGAGAGACGGGGGGGGGGACGAAGGAGAGACACTGAGAGAATTTTAAATTATTTTGCTGTAGATGTTTGTTTTTTATACGTATATAGTCATGCCGCCATTAAAAATCTGGAGATATACTGTAGTTTCGTGTTGAATTAGTTCGAAGAAACGTTCTTAAACTATAAGAAAACGCAAAGTTTGTTGATTATTATTGAATTATAAAATTGTCGAAACATCCAGAATATAAATCCTAAATAATTGAAAAATTCGCTCTACAACTAAATTATTGTTTTGTAAAGTTTATTTACATACACAACGTAATCAACCAATGTAGACGCGAATTCAAAAGAAAAAAAATCACTGCAACGTTGCAATTTAAAATTTTCCACATTCTTCAAAACTTTGTTTGTTTTTTTTTTTTTTATTCAGTTTGAAATTATATAAATGTATTACATTTTTTTTCCAAGTAATTTAATGTCTTGAAATTTATAAAATTTAATATCCAACTATTACGTGTAAGTTATAAATCGATTTTTCACCCAGTTATAAAGAGACACTGCCGGGTTTATGAAACCCATTCCGGTTCTCTGATCTCTTGACCGCCATCCATTATCTCACATATGTGTAAAGTTTTTGCTACGATTTTATTTTTTTCACTCGATCATTCATTTCATTAATATATACGGTTTATGATCCTAATATCTTAATCCTATCGTAAAATAATAAACATGTTTGGTGAACCAGTAGTGTATTTTACGTATTTATTTTTATTTCATTCGTATCCGACGTGTTACATCGATATGACCATAAAAGGATATTACACTACTTACTTAGTGTCTTTCAATTATAAAAATCCTACGATAGAAAAAAAAAATGTTTTAATATAATCTTGAAAATGCACCATTCGTCTGGGATAACTGCTTGATAAATATGATAAAATTATAACACGCAATGTTTTTTATGGATAATATTGTACATTGATATTGATTTACAGATTTTACGGACGACCATAAAGAAAATGCGTCCTGCAGTAAACAAAACGGCGAATTCGCGGTAGGCTGCAGGAAAAACAAATACAAATATTAATCACGATTTCAGTTATTGAAGCGGATTAAATGTCAAGAGAAAAACGACGTTCTAAAGTTTTGGCTTTATCAAAAAAACACCGTGACTTTATACACACGTGTAACATTCGTATGGATTATAAAAATACCTCAAATTTTTTTTCCGAATTAAAGTTTTTTCAATACACCGTACGTCTTGACATTTATTAATACTATTTAATGTAAACTTTGCGTTTCTCGTTTTACCGAATTCCATTTGATCGAAATAACCATTTTAAAACGTTGCACGAAGGGTGTATTATTTAAATTGGTTTTCAGACAAAATACGGTTGAATAATAAATATAACGTGAATTTAGGTTTATATGTTGACAATAATTGTGTTGTAATAATTAACCGTCGCAAACTTTATAAATAAATAAACGCGTGAAGCGAAATGGTTTAAATTGGTTGAGTATAATATGAATTAAACAATGGCGTCTGGACGATTATACCGTAAGTATAAAGATCAGTAGACTGCTAATAAATTTAACATTTACAATCTGCACGAGATTATCACGTTCCTAGTGTAATACATATTATAGCAGTCTTGTGTTAATAAGACTTAATATGTGATAGTTAATTATTTGGAAACATTTTTTGGCATGGTTTTTAACAAAATAATTTTTATTGAAAAATTGTCAATAAATTGTGTTATAAAAACACTTCATATTTGTTAAAACATTTAAATTGATGAATTAAAATAAATAAATAAATAAATAAAGGATAACCATGATTTATATTTTTTATCTCTTTTCGATCTCGCTGCTACATTTCTTACGTGTATAATACTATGTGTGAAATTATTAAATTCAAATAATTTATTTGAAATTATTTACAGTTGTTATTTATGTGCACCCCTTCTGCAAGGAAAGTTTTTCCACGCGAGAGAATAATATTTTTTATTATGAACAACAACAACAACAACAACAACAACAATAACAACTTGTCGCCAGGGAAATGCGTGCTAGTGATAAACGCAATAAACTTAACGTTTGGCGGAGCGAACAAGACAATATGTGCAGCGAATTTCCCAAAGTATACAAAATATAATATATATAAAAAAAAAACAACAACACATTCGTTATAACGTTTTAGGCAAGCAATTTAACTATTCAAATATTTGAAAAAACATAATATTATTATTGCATACGTACGTTTTACATTATTGTAACATAATAATATAATATATCGTGTTGGTATTTATAGGTAAAAAAAGAATATAATGATAAATACGAGTATAGCATTTATTACAATTTACAAATGAGCTCTCACGCGCATTTTTTCATACTTAAACGTTAAGTACTTTTAGATTCTGAGTGAAGCGAAGGATCTTATGGTTTTACAATGATGTTTATTTTTTATTTTTTTTTATTTTTTTTTTTTTATTTTTTTTTTCTGTAAACACTTTTTCGTATAGAAATCCTTGTCCAAAAGTTTCGTCCAGCAACTCTTTAGATTCGAAATCGAACTGAGATGGTACTTTAGAGAGGTCATTTTTCCAAAATCTCCATAGTTTTTCCAGTAATCAAGAATAACGATCGAAAAATTGAGTAAAAACGGTAAAATCGGTATAAATTCGCCGTAAACGAGATTTTCAATGTTCAGATTTTAGGTATTTAGTCATAAATCAAAAAGTATTGAAGCTAGAAACTTGAAAATTTTATCCAATATCAAATACATACTTTTTTATATTGGACAACATTTTCAGAGCAATTATAGCACTTTTGACTTAAATATAGAACTTTTAATTTACCAAATTGTTTGAAAGTTTTTATGTAATATAATTTTAAATATTTGACTAAAAGTTCTGAAAATTTAATATGACCTTACTCATAAACCTACCTAATTATCCTAACAAAAGTTCAAAAATCGTTAGTCAGGATTTTTTTTTATACACACTTTAATAAATTATTATACGATTTTTTTCGATATTGTCTGATTTCTTTTAAGTTTATTTCTAATGAGTTATAATTTTTATAATAATTGAAGTTTAAATGAGTTATATCTAATTGAACATTTTATGAGGGTTTAATTACAAAAAAACTCACCAAAAATTATACAAATAACCGTAAAATACGTAAACAGTATTTAAATAATAATATATTATATTACACTGAAGCTTTACTCAGAATCGTTTTATACTAAAGAAATGAGTCATCATTTCTTTAAAACTTAATACATTCATCACCAATATCTTGTCCGAGGACCGAAGGGACGATGGACGAACTTGTACCACCATCATCTCACTTACCAGCTTTTTTGTTGTTGTTTTGTTTTACGTTGCGCGAAAAGTAATAACGCTATACGTTTTTATACTATACGTACACATTATACATATATATAATACACAAAAATTAGAAATACATACGTCTCAGAATTAAATTGCCATTACATAATCATTTGTGTTCAAACCATTAATTATTGTTTATTTATCGTGTGCGTATAAACACAACGCTCGTAAACACGCGTGTGTATTTATTTCAAGAGTAATAAATAATTCTATTTAGCCCTAATTATTTGCATCAATGAAAACAGATAAAAAATCATTTTTACGCGTGACTTTTTCGGGAAAATATGTAATCGACGGTCACGGCCCACGGGTAAAACTTCCACGTGGGATATTCACGAAGAAGTGAGACGTGCATATCAGATCTTCACGTTGCACGTGCTGTCATCAAATTTATTTGAAATGGTTTCCCCCGAATCGGCTTCCCTCTCTTATACTTGTTTGAAATACGTGGTAAAAAAAAATGCTTACGTTTCTAACGCAAATCACTTACACATAACGTATGGGTTCAGTATTCACGGAGTATACTCGATTCGAGGGATAAAATACCATTTCGATTCTAAGTAGTCCGTGAAAATATATAACCTCCAGAAAAATATCCACCGTCACATTAAACTCTTCGATCGGGAGTCTCAATCTTTAGCTTTAGTCTTCAGTCGTACTATGGCATTATTTTTTGTATATATTTAGCTAACTACCGATAGTTTTTAATAATTCGTTATTATAATTTTTCCATTATTTTATTCAATACAATATTTTATACGACGAGAACAATACATTTTTTCGCGAACAATTTATCAACCGGCCGTACAATCGATTTCATAACCGATTCCACGAAAATTAATATTTGTCGACATTCACCACAACACTTTGATATAAAATAATATTATTATAAATCGATTCTCGTGTGCCATGTATACGAGTGCCAAGGCATACGTGCATATATTTATACATCCAATATACACAGGTAATAACATATTTTCAAAGAAGTGGAATATAGGAATCTATAATATATTATAAACGTATACATGGTTATACGGTTACGGATCGAGGTAGCATAATATATATTATATATATATTATGATCCTTCCGTATGGGTATTGATCGCGCACGGTTTTTTTGTACGATATTGTTTGATCATTTCAAAGACATCGCCGGAATCGCTCGTATTACGGCGAAACATTTAAAGTGCTTAATAATATACTCCGTTACTGTGCGCGGGCGGTCCCGGAGAGAAGTCTCAAAACCGACACTCGTAATTTCGGTGCGGAATTTCGCGTTTGTGGATTTCTCCGCCGTTTGTAGAACGATAATACTCGTTTTATTTGCCGACCGGATATATATATATATATATATACACATTACGGGTACGAATACGCGTGTCGTTATTATTTATACAAAGCAAACGCTAAAAACCGAACGGGTCACACGCATGGTATATAATATATATTATCATAGGCGCCCGAAGAGAGGGGCAAGATGGGGCATTTGCCTCACTCCTGGAATTTTAAAAAAGGCAATATTTTAAATTGGAATTCGTTACGTGGAAAATTTTAAAAATAATGAATTTTATCATTACTTTTTACCTTAGTCGACTTGGTTATGTTATTAAAACTTTTTTCTTGTCATCCGTTTGTGAACAGGATAATAAGTATTATTTGGATTTATTTTATAACACTAGAAATATGCGTAATATGTGATTTTTGAGTTTTGGATTTAGATGCCTTTCGAAAAATGAATTAATGACCCAAAAACTACAAAAAATTGATAAAATGAAAACAATTTTCAAAAATTAATTTACAACTATTAATTTAATTTTTAATTTCCAAATCAGTATGACTTATAAATTAATTCGGGTATTGTTTTATTTTAAAACCTGATGATTTAATGTTCTTATAGTGTAAAATTATAAGAATATAAGTACATTATATTTAAAGAATATTGTTGGTATTTCAATCTTAAGTCAGTTTTTTTTTTTTTTTTTTTTATTGTTACTAAAATAGGTTAAAGATTTTGAAAACGCATTAGCAGTTACCAAAAATGCATAAAAATATCCCAGAACAATATCCTGATGGCAATTTGTTTACTTGAAACAGTTGAAAACATATTTATATCTTTTAAAGTAACTTGCATTGGATCAAGCATTTTAAAAACAAATGCATTGAAATTTGAATTACCTACCATAAATATTTTATAGTACCTAAATACCACATTTCCTATAGTATTGTATTGAATTTTGCCCCCTCCTGGAAAAAATTCTGCGGGTGCCTATGTATATTATAGGTACTGTCTTATATTATTATTGTAGCGGTGTAAATATATATTCTTGATTTTTATTCCGCAATGCGAATCGAGAGCGACGGAGTATTCGAACGTACAGACTATAGCACATTATTGTGCATATTTTAATAAAATAACAATAATCTTGATACCGCCGCGTAGTGTTGACGTGCACTGCAGGGTGGAGTTTTAATTCCGCACGGTAGTACGATTTTCATGGGTCAGGACTGGCAAACATTTTTCTGGTCACTCACCAAAATATTGAAATCAAATTTTTGGAAAAACGATCGTGCTTGTATGCATAAATGTTTTTTTCGGTACGTCGGGTGAAGTCTGTAAAAAAAAAAAAAAAAAAACAAAAGTGTACTTACATAAAGTATTGAAGAACCGTTTTGTATCGTCTCCTTTTTAATTAACGACTAAACTTCCTCGACCCCCTACAGAACATAATACTATTTTTTTCGCTATTATTTTTCGTCAAATGCAATATTTAACGACGAAAACTACTATTTCTAAATTGTTCTAAAAATCTCAATTTAACATTCGGTGTGTGTATAGAAGTGATTCAAAGCGGAGAGGGATTTATTCAAGAGTCGTGAGGTATAAATTATTGTTGTTATAATGAACAAATAAAATTCGTTCTCACTGTAATATACACACATTTAACAAAAAAACAAGAAACGACTATTATCATTATCCAACTACTCTCGACAACAACCATGAAATAAATTCAAAAAAGATTCATGAAATAAAAAAAAAAAAACCTGTGTTCTGGTACACTTAATTACGACCCACGGGAAAAAATAATCCAACTAAACGTAGGCGAAATTAAGTTGTTTGAAATTAGAGAATTGTACTAACTCTGGTGTTAACGAAACGCGAGACAAGCCAAAAAAAAAAAGGTGGTAAAACTCGAATTTAATGAAATACCAGATTGTTTGTGTAAAATAATTTATGTTAAATAAAGTATTATACATTTATACGTTATTTTATACGTTCCCCGAAACTCTGATTGTTGTACGTGAGCGTGATGTGCGACTTAGGGAAGTAAACAGAATCCAACGCAACTACGTTTTTATGCGTTTAAAGCTTTAATTACCGGCGGATCAGTGGCGTGTCCGATGTATGTACGTACACGTCTGTGTGTATAACATGTCCACAGTATAAGCTGGAAAAAAATCACATTAGTTATAATATACCGTATTATATATATTTTTTATTGAAATTTTGTAATTTATAATCAATCTCAACAATTATGTGTACATGATAAAGGTAATTATATAAGCAACCCAGATTTAAGAAAGAACGAAATTGTGGCGGTAACGGCAATAACAGATTGAAAGGAAAGTATATGGTGAGCGTCGGGTGTGATGTTGATAGAGTTAAGGAGAGAAAAGAGTCGAGAACGCTTTGCCGACAAGAAGGGGCAGTCAAACAAAATGTTATTAAAATACAGACCGCTGGAATGTGAGGAAAAATACAGAGGGCGAGTCGTTTAAGGATAATTTGAAGGAATGTGAGGGAAGTAAGGGGAAGTAAGGAGTGGCCGAAACAAAGACGGGAGAAAGACTAATTACTTTACGAGATAAGTTTAGACGGCTTGGATGGAATGCTGGTGTTAATATTTCTGTACCGAATGGCATAGTTGGGAGGTAGATTTGTGAAGGAGTTAGTCCATAAACGATTGACACAAGATTTGAGAATATATTATGTTATAATGTTTCATTCCAAAGCATCGTGAAAAATCCGAAAAATATAAAATATTAATTTCTAATGAATTCGATAATTTTATTATGGATTATTATTTATGAATCAGGTGCTCGAAAAAAGTCGAATCTAATAGTGAGCACTGTACGGTTTATAAAAAAACTTTCAGGTTCCCTTACGCCGTGTTAAAAAATATCTGTTTGATTTTATTTTACACTTTTTCAAATGTTTTCGACTTTTTTTTTTTTGTGTACAATTTCCTGTGTCGATTATTGGGCTAATTTAGTAGCGTAAATCAGTAGCTATTTCCGAACGAATTTTTTTGTTCAAAAAACCAAACTGTTAGACGGCCAATTAGGTGACCTACTACAGTGTTTACAGATCGACGGTTCCAGCCTTCGATTTGATTGTTTGTGCGATTATTGTCAGTCAGTGTTGGGCCGTAAACGTTCCATCGATTAACGGGGGGAACGTAGGGGGTGTGTTCCTAGATTTTATTTCAGCACTCTTTCCGATTTTCCCGTAGTTCCCCGATAACACGAACAAGTCGAAACAATCCACAAGACCGTGTCGTACACATAAATTCGTAATACGTGCTTTTATTATATTATAATATACACAACAGATCGCGTTACGCGTAGCGCAACGTCAAAGTGATTTTTTGGCCTTTTCAATGGTTTGTTTTTCTCGTAGGTAGCTTTTTCCCGCGATCCTATAGTGCCTATACTCGTAAATCGGTTGAATATCGTATCGCGAGAAATAATCTGACATGTTTCGATACGGCGGCGTACGAATCGGTACAGTCGAAAAACGGTCGATCGCGGAGTGACGTCGACGAAGACGACGACGACGACGACGACGTGTTCCTCGTACATATATTTTTACATACGCGTGGTACTGATACGGTTCGACGGACGGGCGGAGGCGCGGAGAAGTAAAATAAAAAAACCCACGGGAATACGTAGAAAAAAAAATAAATAAAAATAAATAAAAAGCAAAACATTATAACGAAAAAATAAAAAACGTTATAAACAATACGAGACCGCGCGTGGCTGCTGCACGCGTTTTTTTATACGTACTCGCCGCCGCGTGTTTTTCAGACCGCGCGGATATCGGCGTGCGACTGTTTCCAATCACGTCGCTGGCGGACGACGCGCCGGATACGACGCAACACACTCCGCCCCGGGAGCACTTTGTTACGCGCGTCGCTTTTAGGTTTGGAAATAAAAAAATAAATAAATAAAAACAAAATATATCGAGTGAAGTCGAGAGCGGTCTGTGTTGCCGCGGCATCGGTGTGAGTGCATGAGCGATTTTTTTTCAATTCCACAGTCCGCGGCGACCGGGCCGAGCTCAATAATAATAATAATAATAATAATAATCATAATATATTTAAAACGGTTTTAGATTTCGAAATTTTAAAACTACCGAGCCCTCGTCCCAAGGCCGCTCGCAGAAAATTTTCTCGTGGGGGGGAGGGCAATGAGAAAAAACACCATTATCATAGATTTTGTTTTTTATAATATCCGATTGTAAAAAAAAAAAAATTGATTTCAATTTAATATTTATATTGAACGGTTTTTTCTCCTTATCAGTGCCAAGACTTTGCTAAATAAATTACGTACGTACCCCCTTAATATTAAATAATGATCCACATCATATTAAACTAGGAACTAAATATTGTAACTTAGAATTATCAGTAAAATATTTAAAGATTAAATAACGTATTATCTAAAGGAGCGGGGGGGCATAACCCCCAACTACCCCTGCGGGCGGCCTTGCCTCGTCCCACGACTCGTACGCGTCGAGAATGTCGAATCGCGTACTCATGGGTCGCTAAATAATTGTACCGTGGTATAAAATGAAAAATACACTGTACGTTTTCCGCCACACGTAGGTACATAATATATAAGTGTTATAGAAAAACGATTTTATCGTTTTCAGACGTGTGCGCGCGGGTAATGACCGTCGTTACACCGGTGACGTACTGTTCGAGACTTCGTTTCACGGGACGGGCAGGTGGAAAACTAGAAATGCACACGGGTCCGATAAAGTAGGACCCTTCTAGGAAAACACCACGGCTAAAGCGAATATTTTACGATTTTATTTTTATTTTGTGGTGGCGAATCGATGAAGTTAAGTTCGATAAAAGTTAAAAGCGTCCATCACGTCATATGCATATAGGTACTCTTTGACGATTAATTTTACTAAACATTCTTTTGCGGGTAAAACGACGATTTTCGTCGATATTAAAGAATATTTTTGGGTTATTCCTGTTTAAAAGTACAGTGTCAAAAATGTTATTTTTCATACGTTTCAAAAATAATTCAATCTTTTGAGGCATTCATTTTTCGCTAATTTTTAGAACGGTATATTTTTTATCAGTACGTTTTGAAATTACATCGTCCGTGGGAACTCGTTAATTAGTTCAAAAAACAAAATTTCACGCTGACAAGTCAGTGCATTCCGTGAAAGACGCGGATATAAAATATCGGGGCCCGGGGCAGCTGCCCCTTCTGCCCTGCCACGGCTTAATTTATATTCGACTCGAACACCTTTCTCATCGGTATAATATTATTGTCGTCGTCTCTTCGTTCGAAACGTCCTTACTACTGAAATTCACATTAACGTTTTTCCAAGGTACGTACTTTCCAGCGTTTTATTTTCGACGCAGACGACTGTATTATACTCTACGAACAGTAAACCTTCCGTACGATGAACTGTCAAGGGACGTAATAAATGAAAAAAAAAGAAAATAAAAAAAAAGAATCTGTTAATGGACGTTGGTTCGATGTCGTTTAAACTTTCAAAGCGTATTCAGTTGTCACTTAAGTTAACTTTCACGCCCAATATCGGGAACCGTGTTTTATCGTAAGCCGAATGAAAATAATCGTACGTTCGATTTCCGTACAAACATTTTTTCAAACAATACTGCTATCGACGTTCAGACAATCAAACTCTATAATATATTCCAATATCCCACGCGTCGAATGTTTTTCATCGATTCGAAAAAACGAATTATGTTTTAATGAACGCATTGTTTTCCACAGCACTTTTCGTCAATAATTGTCTCGTTCGACGATCTGATTTGAAGTTTCTAATATTGTGTTTATTATAATCTATTGGTATCGTTGATTTAAAAATTATTTTTCTCAAAGTGCAGTAATTTTTATCGAATATTCGTATTTTTGTTCGACTAAAACTTTTTTTTTTTTACACAAGACCCAGTAATTATAACATTATTCTATTTGGACGCTGTTACGCGAGACAACCATCTTGGCACTGCTAATTACGTTGTGTTATCGACATGTTCAGGTTTTCTCCACTATCATCCAGAATGATATTACTTGGGCAACGACCTAAATGCGAGTGTATCCAAAGTGGAAATAAGAACCGCGGCGACTTATATGTACGTTAAATGACCGATTTCAACCCGCAGTATCGCGGCATCTAAACCACCGTTGTCCCATTGCGTGTGAATACGTTTTATTCGGAGATTAGTCGACAAGCGCGTGGACGATCGTTTTATTCAGTCCACCGATGCAATCGATATCGAATTAAATCTAACGGTGTAACGTCAAACCTCGACGTCGTAAATTATTTCGCAATTTACACTCCCGATTATACTATGTAATAACTCACGAAAAAGTCGTCAGCCCTTATTCACCTTGAGTCGACTCATCGAAAAAGATATTCGGTACAGTGTTTCGATTCAGCACAACCCCAAGACTATCATAATTTAACGTCACGCCTTTTACGTTATTTCCGCGGGGATTAAAAAAATTATCTTTTTTCTTCTCCCGTTCGGAACCATTACACCTGCAACTTTTGCGCGACAATTTCAGAGCAGTATATTATTATTATTACGCGCTAGAAAATAATTACTTTCTATTTTCCGCATAAGTCCTTTGACGTAAATTTCAATGTTGAACTTTCGCCTGCTTATTTATTATGTCAAACTCAAATTTCAAGTTTAATGATAGGTTTTTTCATTACACGCCTGTATATTCGTATCGGTTTTTTTTTTACGTAACCGCTAATATAGCTTCTGCGGATTTCCTTTTAAGCTCTTTCCTTTATTAAAACAACCTTCAAAGTTCACTAACATTTTAAATCCCGAGTAAAAGCATTGAGTATATTGGTTTTATAATGAAGTGTTTTTTTTTCTGTAATCGTGACATTTATTAGAAAAAATCATTCATGATCTCATTCAACTTCTCAGTTGACCCGGAATTTAATCTATGTTGCTACTCGATACAGTGTTTCAAAAATTTTTCCAAGCTCACGGAAAACCCGAAAATTGAGTAAAAATGCTACGCACGACCTACCGATTTTCTGCATTAAATCAGTTTTAGCCATAAAGTGTTCTGTGATATCTACAAAATAATGTTGCTCGAAACATGCTTCTTCCCCATAATATTATAATACTACAGTATTCCCTTGGAAAGATCTATTGATCTTACAATGATGATTATTTTTTCCTTTCTTTATTTTTTATAAATATTTTTCACTATTTGGTTCAATAAACTTTATCCATAAGTTTCACCCAGCATCTCTATTGATCGGAAATGACCTGTAGATAATACTCTGAGGGTTCATAAATCTCTCTTTTCAATAGTTTTTCCAGTTTTTCCAAGCGTGAGGAAAAACTGCTTAATAACAGGGTATAAAAACGGTAAAATTTACCGTAAACGAGACTCCTAAATCGGTTTTAGTTATTCGGTTATAACCATAAAAGTAAAATTGCTAAAGAATTAAAATGTTCGCCATATATTATTAACAATCGCAAGTATAAACGCTAGAGTACCTCAGGGCGATCTCTTATCCCCTGTCCTCTATAGCATATTTGTCTCTGACCAACCTACCACATTAAGCACAACAGTAGCAGATTATGCCAACGACAAGGTGCTAATATCCATCAATGCTGACCCAATATTATCATCTATGAATTTACAAACTCACCAAGATCTTATGGCAGACTGGTATATAAAATGGCGATTCAAAGTAAATCAAAATAAATCCAATCACACCACCTTTACACTTAGATAAGCCCCTTGCCCAGACGTTTTTCTCAATGGGTTTCCAATTCCTACTATTCTCCAACAGTAAAATACCTTGGTATAACACTTGATAAACGATTAACCTGGGTCCATCATATAAGAGAAAAACGTTTATCTCTAAACAACCGTCTTCGAATGCTTAAACCTTTAATATCCAACAATAAATATACCTCTCCTAATGTCAAACTCCTTATGTATAAAACTTTACTAAAACCTATCTGGACTTACGGAATCCAATTAAGGGGAAACGCCAAAAAATCCAACTAAAATAAAATTAAATCCTTCCAAAATATTGCTCTAAGAAAATTAATTAATGCTCCCCCATACGTATAAAACCATTCACTCCATTCAGATATGAACCTAAAACCAATAGGTACATGTACAAGCTAAATACTACTATAAAAGATTTCACAACCGTCTTTCCTCTTACTCAAATCCTCTGATAAAATACCACTCATCTCTTTCAATTCCTAGTAGTCCACCAAGACGATTAAAATGCAGCTGGTGCAGGGATTTTTTACAATAATAATTAAATTAAAAAAAAAAAATTAAAAAATAATAATCTATTAATCTATTATTAAATTCATCACAAAGTTGCATCGCTGGGTGGCTTCTTTACTCACTTCATCATGTATACTTTTTCATATATACTCATTATGTCAACCGATATAGATTGTATATATTTTCTTCTTAAATAAAATAAAAAAATATCATTTTGCACAATTTCGTTTATTGCGGTCTGCACATTATATTCAATTATTTAAAAAATAATATATTCATTATATTCAAACATAATTCGATTACGCCTACGAAAATTTTATTTTTCAAAAACAGTGTTTTGCCATAATTTCGGTACCTAATTTATATTATATATAAGCTATATTTTCATGTATCACCTCTACACATCAATCAATGTTACCGCGTTAAAACTTAATAAGTATGCTCTTGTAGAGTTAATCTTTGTTTCGAAGTAAAGCAACATTTACCTTTCTCCTATTCATTTTTCACACTTATAAATGCTGTTTGAGTTTGTATTTAGTCGAGAAAATATTGCCAATTTACTGTGCGTACTTACCGTAGACTATGTGCATGAAAATATCACAAATTTATCTTTGTTAAGAGATCATTGTTTTAATATTAAACGCATAAAATAGTTATACTACTCGGGTACATATATTGTTATTACTATTAATATTACGCTAACCTAACCCACACGCTTTTAAATACGCCCCGCGAATAACAAATATTTTCATAAAACTATAAGTGCCTAACGAGAAAATATATGCACGCGTAATAAACAATTTGATTTGTACCTAGTGCTGCGGGTTCACTGGTTTTCAGTCTAACGTGATAATATATTACCGCGAACAATACCGTATAATCTCGCTTATAAAATTTTCACATTTTCAGTTTAAAATAAATGAAATAAAAGAACATTATTTATGACTATGTTATTCTTGCCACGAAGGTATATAATTTTCGTCTCTCTAATGAGAAGCAAAAAACTTCGTAAAAATAAAAACGATCTGTTATTTAACATGCGTTTACAAAGTTCATTTATTGTAAAGAATTTTAAGATTTTAATTAGATAGTGAATTGGTCGTGGATTTTGATTTAAAAAAAAAGACTATAGATCATCAAATCATAAATTCCTAAGGTCATTATCAAAATTAACAAATAATTACAGAATTTGTTTGCATAAAAACGAGTTTGGAAACGTTATCAAGTCAGTAAAACACTATTATTTATACTTAAAACCGATAAAAATCACATCTTTTATTTTTTATTCATAATGAAATATTTAAAATCGATCAATTTTGTAGAAATCTGGTTAATAGAATATTGTATTGTATCAATAGGAATTTCACACGCTTTTTTTATTCAAAAAGGATATAACTTTTGAAGAATGTAGGTATTTTAAACACCCAATAACATCGCTACAATAACATAGACATCAAAACAATTCTTACCCCATTTGAAAACCAACCAAATTCTTCCCCTAGTTAAAAATTTAAATTCAACTAAAGGGGTCGATTGAGTATAAAAACCGAAAAAAATAGTATTTGATTTGTACGCCTTTGTGTAATTCATTATTCACTTGCTTTTTTCAGTGAAGAATCGTCATATTTTTTAACCTTGAAACAGAGACTTTTGCTGTCATCGAAACACACCAGTTAAAATAATTTTAATGTATGAAAGTTATTCTATTATTAATTATTAATTAATTGAAGTTATTTTATTATTAATTATTTATCATGTCTAACATTATGAATTATGATAAACCATTGAGTAATATTATTATTTAATTAAAAAAAAAAATTTTTTTTTTACGCCCAAAGGCAAGAGAGTGTACAAATAATTCAACATATAGTTAACTTAAGATTATGATTAGTAATATAAAATACATTTTTAAACAGTTTTTTATACAGTTTCATTACTAATATAGAGGTAGGTAATACATAATAAGAAAAAAAAGATAATGAATATAATTATAAATCAAAATTCAAACATAAACGACGAATTTTAGATTCAGAATCAAAGTTAAAGTCGAAGCTATCGAGACTGTTGCAAACCATAAGCATACGACTTTTGGGTTCATCATAACTATATGATTGACTGTGGAATGACTCGTAATAAACAGTTTTTGATCTCGTATAAAAATTTGGAATTGACAAACCAATTTTTTCAAGTACTCCGGGACACTGAATATTTTCATTTAAAAATGTTTAAAATAAAAGATGCATATGATTAAATTTACGTCCTGAGGAGAGTGAGTGTAGGCCAAGCTTTGTTGCAAGCTCTTTTGTGTAACAATTCATTAAAAACTTATAAAATAAATACCTCGAGAAATTTTGTTGTACTTTATCAAGTAGACTAATGTAATTAAGTTGGTAAGGATTCCATATTATAGGCTTATAGTTAGTTTTAATCTTTGGCAATAACGCGACGTAAAAACTATTAAAAACACGGTCCAGCAGTTGGCAATGTATACATTTATTTTTTACTCGTAGTTATTAAAATGATATATCGATGGGGGGGGGGAGAAAAATTCAGGGACATTTGTTCAACCTATTGTGAGTAGGTGTGTAAGGTGGGTGGGTACCTGATTTGAAGGTATATGCTTATAATGTTTTGCAATACCTCTATAAAAACTGACTTGGGCGCCACTGTAATGCGGAAAGCCGAAGCTCGTCGCGTAAAAATGTCGGTTAGTGCTGACGGCCTAGGTGAAAATGTCAATGATGTGAAAACGTCGATGACGTGACCTGCGAACCCATTCGCCAGGGACGACCGGAGGGAGGGGGCAGTTGGGGCCATTGCCCCCCCTGAGATTTTTCATGTCAGTTACAAAATCGGATGTTTTTTTTACATGAAATCTGTCTCACACGACTAGGGCCCGGTGACTAGACTCAGTGACTCTCAGACAAGCGTTGTGCCATTAATTACGAGTATAATAAGTATACTCGTATTATGTACCTACCTACTCGTAAAATTAATAGTTGTACTTCACGAGTCACAATTGTTTTTTGCCCCCCCCCCCCCTGAGTGACATATCTATTGACGTCCCTGCCATTCGCCTACGGTCTCGCGCAAGCCAAACGATTTAAATCGGAAAAAGACTGAAGACTCTGATCGACTCGGCGACGGATGCGCGCGGACGAGAAGTCGCCGAGATATATATATAAATAAATACGCGTACAATAACGTGTAGGCGCAGTGCGTTGGCACTCGGCCGAGATGGACGGCGGCTCCGGATTGGCCGACGGATGGTCCAGCCCATACGTTCTCCTCCGTCTCGGGTGCGGGCCGCTCCGCCCGGGGGACCGCGGCCTCAGTCCGCCGGGTCGATCGAACCGGTTGCAGCAGCACGGCGCACGCATTGGTGAAACGCGAACGGCGCGCGACGTGTGTGAGTGTGTGTGTGCGTGTGCGTGTACGTGTGCGTGTGCGTTGCTCACGGGGAGAGATCGAGAGAGAGATCGAGAACTGTGGTGCAGACACAACACGCGACCGGAGTCGGTTTATCGTCGTCGCGAGACGAGCGCACATCCCGACGCGACGGACCCGCGTGATTTTCGGAGCGAAAACGATTTATTTTTGAACGTGTTTTATTTTTTTTTAATTTTATATAATATACGATCGTACGAAAAAATTTTATTCTAAAAACAAAAATTGAAAAAAAAAAAAGTTTTTACCAGCGAGAGTTATTCTAAATCCGTACGACGACGACCACGCGTTTTCCTGCGCTTTTACCGGCGGCACCGGTCGTTTACGCGTGCGCACGGACACGATTACATTTTTCGCGCGATAAACGAAATCGGAAAAAAATTAAAAAAAAAAAAAAATTAGAAGAAAAATCCGCGAAAACGGCGACTCCGTCACATTGATCGGACGGCGATCGACGCGAGATGGACATGTTGATCGTCAAGACCGAAGACGACGCCGACGGCGAGAGGAAACCATCTCTGATCGCCGGCGGAGGCGGAGGTGCCAACAACAATAACGTCAACAACATCAACAACAACAACAACAACAGCAACAACAACAACAACGTCAACGTCAACGGTTGCAAGAAAAACGGCGCGGTCACCGCGAAAACGGTCGCGACCGCCGGCGGCCCGGCGGCCGGAAGGTCCGAGAAACCGCCGTACTCGTACATAGCGCTCATCGTCATGGCCATACAGAGCTCGCCGGTCAAGCGGCTCACGCTCAGCGAGATATACTCGTTTCTGCAGCACAGGTTCCCGTTCTTCAGGGGCACTTATCAGGTAACGAACAATAAGACAATATTATTATTGTTGTTATTCTTATGATTATTATTATTATTATTATCGGTTTCGTCTCAACGAAAACTAAAAAAAAAAAAACGATTCGATACACGAATATTTAAAAAATAAATTTACATTAAACCGTTTTGTTTTTTGATTTTAAGCCGACCATCGAAATAATATTATTTGCGCGTCGTTAGAAAATTCTCCGACACGAGTTGCACACGTAATCGGCTGATATAGCTGGTCGGTGTGACCGTTATAGAAAGATTCATCTGAACCTTGTCCGATTTAAAATCAGATTACCTGATATACGTTGTTTCTTCTTCTTTTTTCTAAAGGCCTCGCCTTGTCGTTGCAAATCTGGTTCGCCATTCTTCTCTGTTTAAGAAGCCAGTCTTTTCGTGTCTATATTATAATATAGCGACCACAGACGGTTTTACCTTTCTATTCTATATATTATATATATGCCTTCCTCGGTCTACCTCTTCCTTTGTAACCATTTATTCGTCCTTAAAATACGTATATTTGTCATCAATAAATTATGCCCGAGTAGATGACCGAACATTTTTCCACTTCTTCCTTTTATGGTGTTTAATAGAATAAAATTCTTTTTTCTCCCATTTTGGTTTAATACATCTACGTTACTTTTCCTTTCTGTCCGACTGATTTTCAACATACTTCTCCATAATATCCATATCTCCGCGGCTTCCAACTTCTTCTTGTCTTGCCCATTGATTGGTCCGTATTTCACAACCGTACAACAATACACTCCACACATAACATTTTGCAAAATTTTCTCTCAAGTTTATAATCCAGTTTTTTGTTTGTAAGTAGTTGCCGTTTTTGCGTAAATGCTCTCTTTGCCATAGCCATTCTTTGTCTGATTTCTATTGAGCATTTACCATCGCTTGTAATCGTACTTCCTAAATACTTAAATTGTTGGACTTGTTCTATTAAGTTATTATTTAGATATTATGTTTATAGTTCGAAAATTAAATAATGCATATTATCACGTATGATACAATATGTTGATATTTCAATGAAGTATTTTTGTTTGTTTTTTTTTTTTGTCCTAATTTTATACATACATCAAAAACGTCATGAAAAATTAAAAAAGTCAAAAATTCCCTAATAAATGATTTAGTTTAACTTTTGAGACTATCGAGTACACCAAATAAATATTTTGTAACTCGGAAAGCATCGTTTAAGACATTTGAAAAAAAAAAATGCAAATGCCTTGAAATCCTAGTCTTATAGACATCAGAATCCGGTCTTGATAATTTTTTCTCCGCACGTCATCAGGTCCTGACGGCTGTCGTAGTCGTAGGTCAATTCTCTCATTGCTCGTCATTATTATTACACGGCCCAGGATCTCATAAAACTAAGCACCGATAGAAGTGTATTTTCCAGAGATGCAGCGATTTCAACGAGGGGCTGCTTCCGTGTTCAGTGATCTTGATTTACGAAATAAAAACAAACAAAAAGTCATCGTTTTTTTTTCACGCAAAACTGGGTGTATCGCCGCGTTCAAGTAATGATAGACTATGTGATTTTAGGATGGACAAAGCAGTCTTACGAGTATAATCTGGCAATCCATAAAAAATAATTTGGCGGCATAAACATTGTTTTAATTTTTTCGTAAACATAAGTTTTAATAAAACTGTTTCATTTGTGGTTAAATAAAAGAATACGTGTGTACCTATAATTATTTTGAAATTATTTTTCACCGATGATTGAAAACAGTGGCAAAAAATAAACTGACTGATTGGCGCGCAAATTTTATTTATTACCACGGACACAACATTGATATTTGCATTGGCCTTGTTTACCTACCGTGCACTGCACGTGTATATAGTTAGTACAATTTGATTAGTAACAATAAAAGTAATATTTACATGTATGTTGTTATCGGAAAATCAGACGAAACCCCGTGTTTTCGTAAAAATATTTTATATTTTAGGCGTACTGCTGAAACGGTCCTTACCAAAAAACAAAATATAGTGTGACTACTTCGTTAAATATTATTTACGATACGGACAAGGCACTTTGTAACAAATTATAACGAGTTTGATAGCATGAATATAAGATAACACAATATCGGGGGATTTATAGAAAATAAAGAATCGAAAAACAATTTTAAACGAAACAGTGTACTATAAAATGTGCAATATTGAATAATACGAGTTCGAAAAACTCCTCAACTTACCTATCGCCTCTCAGTTTACTCGTGTACACGTATAATGTCGTTAAGACGACACAATTAATAGTAATAAATGAATATACTTTTTTTAAATATTCAACTGACATATCGACTGGTTTAAGGCAAAAGGGGCTAAGCGACATTTTGGGGCTAAGCGACATGGTGTATACTACGGGACAACCGACAGTTAAAGCAATCGAACGCACGAGCGCTAGTGTTCCTATCACAATTTAGTAATGAGATAATTGATTATTATTTTTCGGTATTTTTCGGTTAAGCGACATTTATTGATAAAAGTGTAGGGGCCAAGCGCCTTTTTTAGGGTATAAGCGACACTAATGAAAATTGTTGTCACCAAGCGACAAACACGTGGCGCTTGGATCCCTCTATTATCGCTTATCACCTTTTATAATATTGATATTAATATTATGAGATTTATCAAAATCAATCACAGTGTATTGTGTAATATTTTTGATTTACTCACTTTAAAGTTTAATTTATTCATTTGTCGTGGTTTTTTATGGTTCTACACTAAAGAATGAAACAACAAAAGAAGTTTAACATAATATTTTATATTAATCATTATTATTATTGAAGTTTAATGTTTTTATAACAGCACATTTTACATAGATTGTTACACGTTGTGACGTTTGTGACACACATCAATGGTTGTACACTGTAGTCGGTAGTTATTAATTAAAGTACACACTTTAACTATATTATGGCATTCAATACAAACATTTAATGCTTCCAACCAAACGTTATTATAAAACACAACTAGAAACTTATTTTATGCACTTATTATAACAATATTATTTCCAGTATAAAATTATAATAACAATATTATTATTATTATAGGGTACTAGCCAGTGTTATAAATGTATTTACTCTAATAGGTACTGTTATGTACCTATTTGAAGAAGTGTTTTAAATAATTTATTGAAAAGTACTTATATTAAAATGCTTGTCAATTTTTGTTTAAATATTTAGATTTATTATCAAATAATTAATAATTATTACCTAAGTATAATGATTTTCATAAATAATTTTGTAATTCTTTTACATAGCTGTAAACAAATACAGAAAAAAGGGATTTTTATAAATGTATTACATTAAATTAATTTGTATTAAATATTAAAAGTTAAAACAACTTATTGATATAATATTTTCAGTGGCAAATCCCTTTAGAATCTATCAATTCTCTTTTGTAATTGTATTTGCTGAAACTGTACCAACATAATATTATTGTTATGATTAAAAAAAAAAAGGTATTTTAAAAAATACATCGTGGGTTTGAAACAAAAGTAGGTATTTATTTAAAATAAAAATATTTTTATTGCTATAATTGTAGCATAATATTATTATTTAAATAAGGGTACAAGCGCCCTTTATCACATATGAAACAACAAAAAAATAAGAGCTAAGCGCCAAAAAATGGTAAATTTTAACAAAATCCATTGTGTATAAAAATTAACGAGACATTTCAGTATAATTAATATCAAGCCATCAAGGTAGCATTAAATGAAATAAAAATTTACAATAACCTCATTCCTGGAACTTAATTAAACAACGAAGCCCCAACGCCAAAGTTGAGAACACATGCAAATTTTGTTTTTTCTCTCCTGAAAAGTTGTAAAAATGTCGCTTAACCCCTTTTGCCTTATACCCGTCGATATTTTTAGTCCTCAGCAATTAATAAGTATCTCACAGTGTAATTATGCGTTTAGGAAAAAGATTTAATTATGATGAACAGTCAACAGGTACGTCTATATCGCACATTGTACTATAGTAAGACCATTTATCGAGTCGAATCAGTGGAAAATTTACAAAACTGCCGTCTGCGTGTGAAATTTATTTGCTTAACCAAACAACTTTTTTCACCTCAAGTACTATAGGAAAAATCTGCACTGAAATCAAAACGCGAAAGTATATTTTCATTTTCGATTACACGTTATTTATTTTTTCATTCTTTCATTGACAAACAATCGGTAATATTTATTATCGTTCATTGTAATGTCATATCACAAAGTCTATTTTGCACAAAGTCTATTTTAAACGATCATTCCTCTTAATTTCTGGTTAATAATATTTATATCGATTGAAAACTGAGTGTATACTATGGATCATGCCTTTTGGATTATCGCCGTCCATATCACGTTTGATTATTTATCTATTAAACCGACGAGGTGGGCCCGAAAACACGGAACGTGTTAACGTCGAAAAACGATCGAATATTCATATTTTTGTTAACCCCCAACGGACAAGGCCGGGGTCACCCGTGGCCGGAACGAGTTTTAAAATACTCCACATCGGAAAATAATATCAATAACAACTGCTCCCTCGCCATACCCTTTCATCGACCATCCCACCACCGGACTAAATGATTTAAAAAAAAACATTTTTTTTTTCAATATATTAAAACTTTTTTTTAGTGTTTTTTAGTGTTAAAAATACTTTTGACTAGATATATTATATTCATCAAACAGTCAATATGAAAAGTGCATTAAATAATTTTAAAAACGAATACAAAGCACTATAGGGCCGCCCATGACCTGCAGACTTGTCTATTTCGTTAAGATTATAATATACCGTAGTCTGTCAGGAGTTAATAATACCGACATATGATAATTAGGCTCGGATTCTGTAGCAAATGCTTCTTTTGAGGGGAGTGTGATAGAAAGATAATTCTTACATATAAATACGTTTTGACTCATTCTGATTTGAATGAAGTAAACTTTATTTTGCTTTTTATTGCTTTTTCCCCTATTTGGTTCTTTTTCTTAATTTTCACATATTTTTCTTGAAAATTTAATTTATTTCTATGTATAATATACTTGGACTATATTATTGACTATTGTATAGATAGACAATATCGTCTAAATCACAACAAATTTTGGGTTTATACCACATGCAATTACAAATTAAGAAAAAAAGGTATTTTTTATTTTTTATTCCAAGTATTTGCGTTTATTTATTAATTTTTTTTTTTTTTTATGCGACCTTTGACAAAAAATATAGCTACTGTTTTAGAAGCAAAACACAAGTTAGAAAGTAGCGAAAATGATTATAGAAAAGTGCAATCGTGTTTTTTCAAAGAATGGATGGGTAGAACTTCAAAAAATCAATAGTTTTCATAATGGCACTACTCTTCACATAAATGTGGACCATTATGATTTAGATGATTTAGTTAATATGGAATATGCACCAGTTATATCGGTTGATGTGGAAAGATCTTTTTCCACGTATAGAAATATTTTAGCGCCCAATAGGATGAATTTTAATGAAAGTAACTTGGCCAAATATGTGGTCATAAATTCATGTTTAATATGAAATTTTATGTATAATTGAATGTTATTTTTTTAAATTAAATTTAGTAAATGCTTCTTTTTGCTAATTTTGACTTTTTAAAATGCTTTTTTAAGGATTTATTTTACTACAAAATCCGAGCCCTAATGATAATAATACGATTTATATGTTGTGTATTATATTATTCTGTTGACGCGACGACTGAACGAACGGTTCGCTTTGCCCCCGCAGGGTTGGAAAAACTCGGTGCGGCACAACCTGTCGCTGAACGAGTGTTTCATCAAGTTGCCGAAAGGGCTGGGCCGCCCTGGAAAGGGACACTACTGGACGGTGGACCCGGCGTCGGAGCTGATGTTCGAGGAGAGCTCGTTCCGGCGGCGGCCGCGCGGGTTCCGGCGCAAGTGCCAGCAGAAGACGCAGGCGGCGGTGGGCCCGACGGCCGCGGTGCCGGTGGCCGACGGCTATCACCATCACCAGTCGTCGCAGTACCACCAGCACCTGCACCACCATCACCACCACCAGAACCAGTTGCAGCACCATCAGCAGCAGCAGCAGCAGCAACAGCAGCAGCAGCACCACCACCATCAGCAGCAGCAGCAGCACCACCAGCACCACCACCAACAGCTATCGCCGCTGTCGATCGGGCACGCGACGCAGCCGCCTCCGGCCGCCCTGCAGCCGGCCACGTCGCTGTCGGCGCAACCGCAACCGCAGTCGCAACCGCTACCGCAACCGCAGTCGCAACAGCCGGCGCCGTGTTACGTGCACGACCAGTACGAGTACAAAGACTCTGCGGCCGCGGCCATGGTCGCCGGATACCAGCAGCAGCAGCAGCAGCAAGACTACCACGGCGTCGTCGGCGGTGGTGGCGGCGGAGGCGGTGGCGGTGGTGGAGGTTACTGCAGGAACGATCAGTTGGACCATTTCGCCGCCAGCTTTTGGCAAAAGTCCGACGGTTACGCTGGTGGCGGCGGCGCCGCGGCCGGTGGCGCCGGCACAGGCGGTTGTTATCAAGAGCAGTTCGCAGATTACGGATGCCAGTACAACCTGACTCACGACAACGGTTAGTGGTCCTCCGCATTTTATTATGTTTTATCGTTCGTACCCGATGGACGGCGCGAGCCGATCGCCGAGCGACACGCACTAATATAATGACGTGATGCGTGATCGTCGACGAGGATAATGCGCGAGCAGGCACGTAACCAGACATTTTTCTATAAGGGGGGGGGCAACTGCATTTTTCGGCCCCCTTTCTGTTTTTCGTATTGGTTACCACTCCTCTCTTTATCGGACAATATCCATTCAAGAATAATACTACATTTCAAAATAATGTATTGTCTGTATCGGCATAATATTTTTATTATATTATATTAATATAGGTATACGATATACATGTACTTAAACAACTGTATATACAGGGGTGGCCACTAACCTTAACTTTGGGAGCCGCAAATTTAATTCGAGGTGAGCCACTTTGTAAAGTAATGTTTATAAAATGAAGATAATTTTTCGTTTTAAATCAAATGAAGGAACATTTATATTTTATACTATAAAAAACATTGTAGTTATTGAATATTGACATTGTTACGTTATTATCTTACGGTTCTAATGAAATTATATATTTATTAATTTTGTCTAAGTTTGATTCAAGATCCGCACGAAATTGATTTAAGAGCCACGTGCGGCTCGCGAGCCTCGTTGTGGCCGGCCCTGGTATATGAGGACAAGTCGTCTATTTTGGAATTTCTAGTTTTCAATGTATAATATTATATTGATGTATGATATAATACAGTGAAAACTTTCAATTTGCGTTTAAACTTACGTGTATAACGTACTTATTATCGTCTTATCTCAAATTGTCGAGTGACGAATATTTATAAAATAGAATCTAGGAATTTAGTTTTGGTTATACGATCGTTAACTATAAGATATGGAATATACATTCAGGATTTAGCCGGTTTGGGACAATTAAACACCATAGTATTTAAAAATTAAACTCAAGGGGGCTAGTTCAGGGCCACTGACTTTTCTTAGGCCCCCATGAGCCCCCCCCCTTGACGACGTGCCTGTGCACGAGACTTGACAGTCCAGAGCCGGATTAAAGGGGGACATAGGGGGCATCTGCCTCCGGGCGCAAGATTTTAAGGGCAAAAAGTTTTGTAATAATGTAGGTACCATTTAGACTGCAGGGGTCCTCACTAGGATTTGTACGAGGGAGCCAAATAGTTCATATAAAATTTTCCTCAGGACTGCAATTACAGATTGTACAGTTAAGTCAAGGCCTAAACCTAAACGTTATAGGTCAGGGATGGCGAACCTTTTTCGGGTGGAGTGTCAAAATTTTTCAAACAAGGTTTTCTAAAACTGTTCGAGTGTCCCCCCCCCCAAAAAAAAAAAAACAGAAAGTTTTATGAAGTCAATCGTCGTGTTCATGTTTATTTTCCAAATTATACACATAATTATGCTTAAATCAGATGTCGATATTGAATAATACGTATTACAATATTGTAAATAGTATCTTTTAATAAAAAAATTTCGTTACTGTTTTCAGTAGATAAAATTTAAAAATCAGAATATCTAAATTTCTAATTTTAGTAAAACATTTATATAACTGATTGGGAATTCCAGAATTCTGACATTTCGATGTTTGTATTTTTCACCAATTTCCATTGTAAACGATATTGTGACATTAGATTAGCGTAAATGTCTAAGGAAATATAATTAAAATCTAAAAACATCGTTTCATCACCTTTATTTTGGCTACGATTTCATATAGAATACGATTAAAATTTTCATTTTTTATCAAAATTTTGATAAATTCGATTTATTTCACGCGCCATTGATATTGCCAACGTGCCATAGGTTCGCCACCCCTGGTTACAAAATATGTTTTTCTTATTGTTATAATACACTATGAAGTGGCGTTAAATAACTTACAAACAATAATATGATTATGACATAAGTTTTTTACATCGAAAAAATTAACTTTTACGCATATAAAAAAGTAGGGAAATGTCTTTTACTTAATTTCACGAATAGGCCTACTCTAATTTATTAATTCATTGAAGTCGAAGGGCGAAATCTTTCACAACTTTCTAATATGGCATCTGTGTAATGGCACGTTGGGAAGAAACTGAAATTCTCAAAATGTTGTCAACGTTCTCACTTGTTAACCTGCAGGATCCTGTACTTGTTTTTTATGAACTCCGGTTTACTGAATGTAGATTCACAGACATATGTAGATTAACATTTATACGTAATTACCATTTAATAAAAAACAAATTATAGTGAAACAGTTTTATGTTTATATAAAAATAGTTCTTAATTTTAGGTAGGTTTGCCCCGGGGCGCAAAATATCTTAATCCGGCCCTGCTTGAGACTAACGAGAGAGGTCGTTAAACGTACACTTGTATAGTAAACACGATGTCGCTGTTATTCCGTAACAGAGCAGTGGTATGTGAGATGAGAGAGGTTGAGAAAGACAGAGAGAGAGATTGAGATTGAGATTGAGAGAGAGAGAGAGAGAGAGAGAGAGAGAGAGAGAGAGAGAGAGAGAGAGAGAGATTGTGTGAGAGTGGGAGAGAGACGAGAGAGTGCAAGTGGAAAGGATTACTCGAAAAAAAAATGTGAGAACATTTTTTGTCGTGCCACGCAAAACCAGGAGTGTTTGACTCGTGTAGATACGAGACCGAGATTCAAGAGGTTACGGTTCAAACGTATAACGTGACCGTATCGCCGGCGCCTCCTTTTATTTTCGTCAGCCCTGAAACGCGAGTATTCGCACATCACGCGATCTCGATTAGTCCAATTCCACTGACCGCTGACACGATTTTCAACATTACTTGTTGACACAAGCGTTACGATTTGACGATTCGTGGACCGAACACGGTTCGTATCGACACGAGACGACGATAAAATCAATGCTCCGACGATGAAAAAGGCAAAGCCTTAAAAATAAACGAAACGATTAGTTGTAAAATATGTCATTAGGTATTTTCATAAACAAACTTTGATTATATTGGACCGCAGTTATCGACCGCGCTGATATTATCACATAATAAATTACTTGAAATATCAACATTGTTCAACAATTGAACGGTCATTTTTAAATATTTTATTATCCTAAGGTTTTATTTTCGAAAAAAAATTTCTCTTATTTTAAATCTGAGTCAGTGTAGTTTCGTTTCGAAATACTTGGAAAAATTATTATTGGCTAAGATAAAGTCTAGTCGGATTGATATGTTCCAATATTTTTTGAAGTTGTTTCGCCTCTTGAAACTGCATATTCTTAACTTTAAAAAGGTCCATGTTATATAGATTTCCATACGGTGAACATAACGGATACATAAATTACCAACATTTTGACGCGTAACGTTAAATAATTTTAAATATTGTAAAAATGATTTTTTTTACTCATTTTATAAAATTAATAAAACTAAAATAATATTTATCTTAAAACAAACACACCTATGAGAATAAAAATAAAATCACGTCGTTAAATTATTACATAATATTACGTTTTAAAATGAATTACATTTAATGTACGTGGTATGCACTGAATCACAAACCAATTAAATAATTTATTGTGGCGTTTATAAATAAATGACAAATGATTTACAAACATTTAAACAATTACAAAAAACTAAGCGTCTTTTTTTATTATTAGTTTTCAAACGGAATATTATTTCCATTGAACGCCGATTTGTTCTAGTTTGTAAAACAAAAGAAATTATGTGCTGTCTATCAAACGATATCGACTTTTTAAACGTTTTTGTTTCGTATGGTTTTTGAAAACTTGCCCGAAAAATAAAAATGCGTCTCTACGCGAATAAAATATATGGTTTATTTTAAAATCAAATTTACGGGATATCAGTCAAATCTCTATAAATACATTTAAATAGTCAATCATTATGAAAATTTGAAATACAATCGATAAAAACAAACACCGTGAACAACAAGTAACCACAAAAATAATGAATTATATCATAACTAAAACTCTCTACGCTGTTACCGAACACTACGAGCTGCTAAAACACAATATTCTCTCACATGTTATTACAAACACGCGCGCACATGTGTGTGTGTGTGTGTGTGTGTGTGTGTGAGTGTGTGTGTATGTGTGTGTGTGTATGTGTGTGTGTGTGTGTGTGTGTGTGTGTGTGTGTGTGTGCGTGTGTGTGTGCGTGTGCGTGTGTGTGTGTGTTACATTTATATCGATACTTGTGATATCGAACCCAAGTGTGCAGGCCTGGGCACTCTGAATATTTATTATTATTGTTATTGCCGCGCAGAAAACCGTAAGTTCCACCTCGGACACAAACCAAACGCAGCGGAGTAGGATACGAGTGTAATCGAAAATGATAATAATATCACACCGCACGCTTATGTATAATGATCGTCGTCGACGTGGAAGTAAAAAATCGGAAAAAAGTACGTGATTAAAATTTCAACAGCGTTTTTGAACGAAACAATAAAAATAATGGTTAAAATGTTATTAAGCGCAGTCGGATAACGTTTTTATCGAATCTCACACACGATTAAAGACGGCTTAAGGGTGATGGCAAACGAATTTTTATTCCGTGTGGTCTTCTGCCTGCATCTTTTGAAATTTCGAAAAACCATTACTACTCTCGTTTGTTGTTGTCGATGTGCGTGTTTTTTTTTTATTTTCTCTTAACAATATTGATTTGCTGAATATTCTTTTATCTGAATCTATAATTTACGTGCATGTGTGTTATATATATATGTATACACATTATTGTGCAAAGCGACGATTTTCGATATTGAAACAAACACGATCTTTGTGTAAGTGATATTTTGTACGACATGGCGTTTTCGAATGTTTACATAGCGTGTGCGCGCCCGCGTATCATTCAAATGCATTTTGTCGTGGCTGCATTCATAAAACACAACAATAATAACGACCCCCGCGGACTAATTTCATATCATGTGTTGGCGATAAAAAATGTGTTTTGACTTAGAAAACGGTGTCTTTTATAAAAATAAAAAAGCAAACCCCGTTGTTTTTTTCTTTTATTATAACGCACAAACACGGTCGTGTTCACATACTCGTATATGGGTCAAACCGTGTTATGTTTTTTTCCAGTTTATCGATACGGGTTTATTTTTTATCCTGACCTACATAATAAATACACGTACGCGACACGATCCCTTTGACGACCTTCGGCCGTGTACACACATAGATGATCACTACGTCTGTTATACGTATAGCTGCGTGGGCCACCCTCTCGGGTAAACAGGCACAGTCTTATAGTATGTGTGTGTGTGTGTGTGTGTGTGTGTGTGTGTGTGTGTGTGTGTGTGTGTGTGTGTGTGTGTGTGCGTGTGTGAGTAGTCGTGATATATGACAAATATTGCCTATATCTGTCGCGGTGTGGTACGCCGAGAGCGAGAGTACTGTCTACACCGAAAACATGACGTATGCACAACGATATGACGTACGCAGAGCAGGGTGTAAAATTACGATTATACGAGTGGTCTGCACCACATATTATACACAAACGTATAGGTATTTAATTATTTTCGTATGCAAGGTCGAGAGGTTTTTCGTCACCGATCGCGTAGGTCCTCTGGAACGCACGTGGCCTTGTCGGGGGGAAAAAAAAACCAAAACCAATACCAAAACCTAACCGACCACTTGTTTCTCGTGAAATACGATGACACGTTTTCGCCTTCTTTTTTAGACCGTCGATTTCGCCACACGTTGGCTAAAAGTCAAAAAGGTACAAGTGGGTGTGAAAAATATATGCGCTCGCCGCGCAGTTACAGACGCCAGCCATTATGTGTTTTATATTTTTAGCCGTCTAGCGGACGACGACAACGTGTCTTTGTGTCGTGTGCGTTCGGTCGTTCGACACAAGTGTATATAATACGTACGTGTTTTGTTATTGAAATTATTATTTACGTTCGTTCCGTTTCAGGTTATAACACGGTCATGAGGAGATCGGCGGCGGCGACGGCTGCGGCGGCGGCGGCGGCCGCTGCCACAGCCGCTGCTGCTGCGGCCGGACCAATACAACAGCCCGCGGTCATGGATAACGTCGTGAATTCCGGCGGCGGATTGTCGCAACACTTGGGTCTCCACCATTACTACGACTGTCCGAAGTTTTGTTGAACTCACGTGACGGCGTGCGTCGAACTTTCACGTCTAATCGCGACGGCAGTGGCACGGAATACGTCAAAAAAATAAATAAATAAATAAATAATAATAATAATAATAATAACAAACGCACGAGTTATCGAAAAGTGTTTTTCGGACTAGAGAGATAGAAACGTTATGTTTTGCCCTCCCTCCCAAAAAAAAAAAAATAAATAAAAATAAAAAATCGGGAGCCAGCGCGCCCACGGACGTCTGTGAAAATACGCACAAAGACGGACGAGCTAAGTGAGTTGTGCAACGATGACGTCGACGGCCCGCGACGGAATCCCAAATAGCGACACGTGCGCTTAGGTGTATCATATTATGATGAGACGAGAATTTTTAGTTGAATACGTTTAGCGAACGAGGTGCCACCTTCGAGAGAACCGAAAAAAAGCAAAAAAAAATATCAAAAAACAACGACAACGAATCGCCACCGGTCTTAACGCGACGACCACGTTCGGTTCGACACATTCGTGTACACGACGTTGAATACATTATTATTATTGTCGCATCTCTATACCTACTACTGTGTGTATATACAAGCGTTGCGTCGGAATTTTATTTGCCCAAAATACGACGGCGTTATGAATTCGCGAAAACTTGCTGACGGCTTAACGACGGCGGCGTAAAAGAATAAAAACGGTTTTACGCGGGCATTCTTTTTTTTCTTCGGAAAACTTGTAAAGTAACAATTATTTAAAACGAAAATAAAAAAAAAAAAAATCTAAAAGTTAAACGTCCGAGGAAACTTTTCGTTTTTACAATTAATATGAATTCCGAAAAAAAATTTTTGAAAAAAATTAAATAAACTGCCGACGCTTGGTGTAAAACAAAAAAAAACTAAATAATAATAATAATAAACAAACAAAAAACGGTACCACAATAAATCATAGCCGATAAGAAAAATGAATTTAATCCCTCGAAAAGTGCCTACGTACAAAAAAAACAAAAAAAAAAAAAAAATGTTTTATATTTAAGTTGAGTGCGTTTTACGACACTGTACAATGTGTACATAATTTATCAATTAATACATCTTTAACATTGTGTAAATATTGTGTAAATATTATGCGCGTTTGACCCAGCCATCCTTTTCGCGTATACACGCCCAACGCAGGTATACCCGTTTCTCTTGTATCGGTAAAACGCGAAAGTTCGACGTTATTTTTTTTAATTTGATAAAAAAAAAAAAAGAAAGGCTGAACATAATTGATTTATAACATTTATGTATTAAGTATACTCGATGTCTATACGCATTATCGATGAATATACGCATTCATAATATGCATTGTACACAATATATCACACGTTGTTTTTTTTTTTTTTATCCGTGTTCTTTCAACACGTATAAAGTCCATCGACGACTGTTCGCGTCACTTCCTGTACAATATGCTGTGGAATAAAAATAAATGAAGAAATTTATCAAAACGGTTTTGGTAAAAAAAAAAAAAAAAAAATTAACAAAAATCGAAAAAACAAAAAAATCAAAAAAACAAAAAATGATTTTATAATTAATACGGTACGATATACGTATTATCTGACTTATTTATCTGACGCAGTTTTGAGAGTGTGTTTTTTTACTTAGAATTTTTTTTCCTTTTTTTTTTTTCATTTCATTTCGATATGACGAGACTTTATCGCCGTTACGCGCGCGTATAGATTTTTTTTCTACATCACGTTATATAGGTACACGCGTTAACCTAACGACAGCGACGACGACGGACTCGAAACACGTCGCGTTTGATGCTCGGCGACTTCGTTTCGAGGTTGTGAAATAACTCATTCGACGGATGACGTAGATTTCCATTATCGCACCGCTAAACTATGTATGTGTCGATAAAGCGGCGACACGCGCACGATACATCTACGCCCAGGGGTCTTCGACCTTTTTGCGGAGAGGGCAACATATTATTTTCTACAAATCTCGCGGGCCGCATCCGCGGTAAAAACATGTGTTTTATACTAAAATTCAGTTTTGCCATTACAATTTTCACGATTAAATTTTAAATCACAAACAATTATTGATATAATTAAAACAGCCAACATTTATAACGTGTAATTCAGTTAGTTTTATCGCATTTTCCCCAATTTTTTCAATACCGATGGCTCGTGGCCGTTTTAATTTTATCGAAATAGAAAAGATGCGTGCTATATTTCAAATGTGATCGCGGGCCGCAAATGTTGACAAAACGGTCCGTATGCGGACCGCGGGCCGCGGGTTGAAGCCCCCTGATCTACGCAGTTACACGTAGTTTACACGTACGTTGTGGCTACGTTTTATTTTTTACGCACGCCGTGTAGTTGTACGCCGTTTTTTAGTGCTTACGGCGGCGTGTCTGTGCCACTCGCACGACCACCGATCCACTCGTCGCGGGCGCGTCTTCCGGAGGGCACGAGAAAAAAAGAAATTAAAAAAGGTTAAGACCCACGAGTCGCGCGGTGTACGTAATGTTCGAAATCTTACAGGTCCCCACACGGACCACCCGTACCCGTGTGTGCCAGTGCTCCGACTCGCACGCACACGCACACATTAATAACGTACACGCGTATACGTACGTATATCACACTGTATCATGACATGCGGACTTCGGGAATACACGAGAAATCGTTTTATTTTTATTTATTTTTTTTCCCCCCGTCGACAGAAACGCCGATTTGGCCGAACATGTGTTACCACGAGTGTGTTGGTGCGCGAGTACGAGCACGCACGTGTGTGTGTGTGTATGTGTGTCCGCGCGCGCGTCTCGTGTTTAATAGTTTACAACACCCGCGCTAATGTGTAAGTGTGCGTGCAGTAGTGTAAGGGTGTGTAAGTGTGAGTGAGAAAGAGAGAGAGAGAGAGAGAGAGAGAGAAAGAGTGAAAGGAAGAAAGAGAGAGACCGTGCGCGCGCGTACATCAAACCTCCAGATAATAAAACGCATCAGAAACATAAACAGAATCCCTTCGTGTAAACATGGCCCGGAGTCAAAGAATTCGTACCGATTTCAAACGCTCTTCGATTCTATTAAAAAAAAAAAAAAAAAAAAAAAAAAAAAAAATGAAAAAAAAAAACACAAAACACAAAATAAGATGAATTGCCTCAGGAAGAAACGTTGTAAAAATAAATTTGTAAATACATAATACATACATACATATATATATATACGAACGTGAGTTAGGTTAGTATACTATAGTAGTATATTATACGCGAGTCTTGTGGTATGAATATTATTGAACTTTCTTTTCGAATTTTTCTCTACGTACGCCGGCCAAACACGTATTCCACACGTAGAACTACCCACCGTGGCGCCAATGGCGTCATTTCAATCTTTTTACTGTTGGGCCATTTAAAATTATAATCAGGCCACAATAATGGGTTCTCTTTTGGAGAGACGGACAAGGAAGAGGCATACTCCATTTGAAGAATTTCAAAAAATTTAGAGTATTTGATAATAATTTATTAAAAATAACGTCACCCACATCGTTATGAAAATATCACCACTGTTACTTACAATTTTCGTCTTATTTTGTGCACTTAAAATTCTATTTCAATTTTTACTTATTTTGTGCTCTACACTAATGTATATATTTCGGTGAATAAATGTATGGGTGTAAGCGCAATAATAAAATATCTTTTGATATTTTCTCCGTAATACGCTTAAAATATAAAATGTAGGTAGGTAAGTATTAGCTAAATAAAATCTAAAATTCTCTCTATATTAGAACAACAATTGCTTTTTTCTAAAATTCATTTCTTTCAATTTTGTAAAAACCTGAAAAAAAATCATGTCGACATCAAATCAAAAACTAAATTACAAACAAACGAAAATTGTTTACAATTTACATTTTAAAAAATAAACGCAAACGACATTTATATTATTATTTTCATGATATAGCAAAATACGGCTACAAAATATCACGAACAAAATGAACAAATCAACTTGACGGTTAAAAAACATATTATTATATAGTAATCAAAGTATTGCACACAATTATTTCTTTCATACATTTTATTAACTGTATAGTTGTTGAGTGATTTATTACTAACGTGAGCTTATACAAACTTATGCAACGCACTGCACACAATTTACACAATTTCTTTAGTAAAATCTAACCAAAAAAAAAAAAAAAAAACGATTAGCTGTAAACATTTTTTCTCATACTATTTCTATAAAACAAACTTAAATATTCTTCAAATATGTTGTTGTCCGTAAAATAAATAAAACAATAAAACACAATTATAAAACTATAAAAATTACTGACTGACGTCTCAATATCCGATTCAAAACATTTCGGTGAATCGGCCTTTATATATTATATTTTTGGCTGACCAAAGAAGGCGTTTTGAAAAAAATCACTACAAAAATGCACAATCTTCTCTCCTTCTCAAATGACGTCTCAGTATAAAGCTCCTGGCACATTTTACGTATAGCTCTCGTTTTTATTTTCATTTTATACAATTAAATGTGATATGTTACCAAAATGTAGTTTTCTTACCCCAAAATTTTCACGACACATTTGAATATTTTTAGCAATTTTGCTTATTGTATGTATAACGTGAAAAATTCAATCGAATCAAAAGAAAATTCTTTTTCATTATTGAATTGGTACTATGATTCAAGATTGGATTTTTACGTGTTAGCCAAAACAAATTTTCGTGAGTTATCATACAAACATTGCAGCTTATAAATTATATGTATTCATGTGCGAGCTTTAAATTAACAACAAGCCATTTTACACGATAAAAAGGTTTTTGTAATCGCAAAATCGTTATGAAAGTTCGTTAGGGTCGAGTTCAGCTGATAAAATCCCAAAGCTTTTGAGTCGTTTCCGTCATAAAGTCGAATGTAATTAATTTTTATTTTATTTTCGATTTGCTGGAACTTTGTTCATGAAAATCCGTGCAGCGCCGCGTGGAAGATTAAGACGAATTCTCAGTGCCACTTCGATTCGAATGAAAATTCGAATGATTTACGAGAACCATAATAATTACTATTTACGAATCGCGCCGATTAGTAAAAAAAAAAAAAAAACATAAAAAAACAGATAAAATCGCGGAAAATCGAACCGACTGCGATTATTATTTTTATACGTCTCGTGCTATATAAAATCCGACCGTCTCCCCAAAGCACTCGCTACGACTCTGCCGCGAAACCTTTTGCGACCCTTCTCGTCGACCTCTTCACGTCGTGTGCCACCGTATAGACGGCACGTACACGATGTATAAAACCGTATACACCGTAAATATCATAAAAATATTATCGTACATAAAACACGACGACGACGTGCACACTCGGTCGTACGTATATAAGTTGTATTATGTATGCGCGTTCGTATAAATATGATATTACGTTTTTGTGCACGTATATAAACATAATATGTATATATAAACAGACGCTTTTCCCGCGCGAAACCCAGCATCCCTTCCCACACACACACACACACACACACACACAGACACGCACCCGAAGACGGCCGCATCGGAAGACGTCTCGCCGAACCGTATGGGAAACGTTTGACGTTTTCACTCGACGTCGTTTCCAGTGGCGTGCTCAGCTTTTTCCCAATTGGGATGGGGGGGATGACCTGTATTTTGTAACTTAATTCAACTAATTGTTATACAAATCAATACGATATTTAAGAATAGGTAGCTATTATATAATTAGGTACTCTTATATTTTTATACAATTAAATTTTTTACAGCATACTGAAAATGTATACAAAATTAACATTTAACATAGTATTAAATAAACTTAAAATGATAAAACCGATGACTTTAAATACTTATAGATTTATCGAAATTATAAAACTACAGTACTAGTTCAAGCATTTTTGGTTTTTTAGACATCACATCTAAAACTTCATCTGGCGTAACACTGTGAACTGCAGCCAACAAAGTTAATCCATTCAAACGATCCTAAAATCAATCGCGATTAGTTACTAAATTCTTAGTCTTAAATTACAATTAAATTTATGTCTTTTACCGTAATACTTCATGCATCGAGTGTCTTGAACATGTTTTCACTCTCTTTAGAGTTGAAAATGTTCTTTCTGAAGTAGCAGTAGAGATGAATAGTACACACAGAATGTTTACATTACCAATACATTACCACTTACATTACAAAACTACCAATACACAAAAAAGTTCACGGGGGGGTATGACACCCCCATCCCTCCGTGAGCACGCCCCTGGTTGTTTACACCCGTCGACGCGACCCCCCCCCCCACGTATAGACGCGCGTGAAACACGCGCACCTCCACGGTATCACGCCGTATATATATGCATACGTATATTGCTCACACGACCCTTGCGAGGTCTACGGACGAAAAGCGATCGCGTGATCGACTTTTTTTCATATTTTTTTCTTTGTTAGCCTCTTGTTTTCCCGTTTTATTTTTCCGCCCCGTCCTGTAAAAGTCAAATGACTAGTCGGTGGACGAAGAGTGCGGCGTACACGTGACAGCTACGTGATAATATTCCGTCGTCGATCGTCACGGCACGGCCACACCTGCGACGTAACGACACACGATAACGATATCATTGTTTCGTTGCACGTTCTCGCGGTGGACGCGTGTTTTCTTTTTGTTTTTTTCTAAGTCGTAGTGGTTTTTTTCGCCCCCGCGAAAATAAAAACCGAACGAACACGCCAGAAAAAATAATACTAAAAATCCCGTCGGACGTAGAAAAAAATTCGCGGCGTACGCGAGCACGTTCTCGTTCAAACCACGTGACGTTTTTTTTTTCAGCGATTTACCTCTTTGTCGTGGGTTTAAGTGGAGGGACGCAGCAGCTTCTGTTAACAGTCGAAAAGCACAGCTCTCTTTAAATATCTCTAAGAGGTACAATTTATGTTGATATTTAAGCACTCGCAAAGTTTTATTTCAAAAAGCCTCTTTGTATAAACATAAAATCGAGTTATATGAGTAATATTATTTTAATATTATTTCATATTATAATACATTTTTGAGTATACCAAAAAATTTATGAGACGCTTATAACCATATTGGGATCAAAGTCCCTCTGTATTTTTCTCCACTTTAAACCTTGGTTCTCTCTCTCTCTCTCTCTCTCTCTCTCTCTCACTCACTCACTGAACTCACTCACGTGCCATGCGCAAAAGCTAACCGTGCAATTTGACGTCGTTGGACGTTTTCCCGACGTGCGAATATCTGCATCGTAACTACAAGCGTGCGCAGATATTATTATTCGCTGGTTCGTCTGTCGCAGTTTACTGGCCTCTTTGAAAACGTTTCGTATTTTTTTTTCTTTTTTCCTTACTTCCGATGAATGAACTTTTCGTCGACGACCAATGACAATCTTCGACGCAGTCCATGTTTATTTAGTCCTCTCAGACCGTGATTGTTTTAAAATTTAGTGTTGTAGAATTATGTTCAGTTCTGCCGTCATGTTAAGGCTCGTAATTATTGTTTTAAATTAGCGTCGTAGTGCACGCGTACATCACTCATCAGTGGCGTAGCTCACTGGGGTGACGTGCCCCTCCCCCGAATTTTTTTTTTTTTTTTGAGAACGAGTATTGTCGAAGAATAATGTACAGAAATTATTCCCAAGTTATGTTATTAATCTATGAATATCATACAAAGTAAATCTATAGTACGATAATCATCTATTCGTAACTGGTATTAATAAAAGGTTAATTTTGTTTCGTTTTGAAATCGTTCGCAACAATCATCACTTTAGGTGGAACTACGGCCTGGGCCGACTGAGTATTCGCCCAGACTAATCGATCCCGTGTCAATGTGCACGTAAAATATCAATGAACATTTACCGCAAAAGAAAAAATACATTTAAAAAAAAGACTCGAAATAATTGCCATTTTTTTAGTTCAACAATATACGTTTTAATAGAAAAATAACAACAAAACTTGATAACACAAATTGTTAACTAAATAAACTTAACAGTGTAAACCGTACAAACGAAAATTTTGTCAATTTAAACGTCGTTTCATTAATCAACTAGCGGTTATAATTTTCAAAATAACGTATTTTGGAAATTCAAGCAATTACACATGATGGGAACGAGACGTTCTATGGCAATCACATCACATTAATGTTTTAATGGGGACGGTGCTCTTTGGTTTGTATAATCTATGTGCAAATCATCGCGAATGTTGTGTTTAACCATAGATCTCATAGTATCTTATAGTAGTACAAGATCTATGTGTTTAATTGTAGTTTTTTTTTTTTTAAAACGAAATATTATATTCATATCACACCAAGTTTTAATGAAAAAAAAAAATGAAAATAGTTTCATAACAATATGATCGTCGTCTTGTTATATATAAATATGATTTTTTAAATATTCTCTTGATTTGTGTAGTATTAAAATGTATTGATAATACCACGTCAAAAAAGGTGTATTTGAATAGTTGGTACTTTTTTTTCCAATTTAAATGATTAGTAAAGATATTTTGCGGATATGTGTTCACCGTTAATAAACATAGGGGTTATAAAGTAATAGGTGATGAATAGGTTTTCTAGCACAGTGTTGCAAAAACCAAAGCAAAAAATCAGTGCCCTCCCTCCGAAAAAAAATGCTGACTTATGTGCTGTCACTAGTGTGCTCTACTTCGCGTCATCGACTCGTTTCATCAATACATGACTATTATGTTATTACATCATGTCATATAGGTATTATATTATACAGCAGAACGTGTAACCCACAGTAGCGGCTCGTGAGTAAATATTCTGAGGAGACTTAAATTATATAACATAAATTTCATATAGGTAACAACGTACAAGAAAAACTTTTTTATTGAAAAAATGAATTATTTTAAATATTATTATTTCATTTAATATTTAGTAATAATAAATGTTAGATGGATATACACATACGTATAATAATTATTAAATAATTAATAAACCGTGAATAAAACGTCTAAAGCTAGTAAACTAATAAAACACGGGCTACACGGCGCAGCGGCACGGCAATTACTGTTGTGAACCCAGGTTCAAAAGCGTCTATGATACGCAGCTTATTCTCCCCGGCTCCCTCCGACCAACTAGCCATGTCATTACATGTTACGTTTGCAACTGACGGGCTTCAGTTTCACTGAACCGGCGACCGTCGTAATGAGCCGTAATGACCCGCAGATATGACTAAAATAGTATTTCTATCGAAATAGCTATTAATAGGTTTTCGATTTTGTGACTTTCAATTTTATTTAATATAATAATAAACAATGAAAACGATATAATATTATATTTTAAATACAAATGAAAATATTTCTATACATTATTATTTTTAATTAATTATATTATTTACAAGTAGCTAGTTTATTTTTAAGGGGAGACGCAGTCTCAAAGTCTCCCCTAACGAGCCGCACCCGGTAACCCACCCCACTCCTATCCTACAATTACCCGGTTGATAATTTAATTTTCGTCGTTCCCGACGCGTACGCGTCTCGGAAACCGACGGGAATTCGCCGGGTTTTCATTAGTAATGCGATTTGATTTGACGATGGCATTACAAAACGATGTTGCTAGACCGTGATGGAATGAAACGTTTTGGCGTGATTCGATAAAAATCGAACGCACGGGTCTTTATCCAAAATCATCGCGGCCGTATAATTTATGATGTTCAAAAATAACAAACACGGGACGGACGGGTCCGTGCGTGTGTGTGCGAATAAACGAAAATATTCCGAATACCGTAGTGTTCTCCTCGATCGGTTAGTATGACGTCTGACGAAAAAAATAAATATCGATTCGATCATAAATCGCGGAACTGCAATAAAAAGAAACTGCAGATCTCGTTAGAATTTTTTTCAATCGATTCGAGGTGCAGTTTTATACACGCACGAATTACGTTTTGTTTGTTTTTGTTTTGTTTTGTTTTTAATTTTTTTTTTCAATCGAAACGCACAGGCTGAAGCAAACGTTTACACGTGTGTTTACATTTTAATCCGGTCGATCGATGGCGGATTATGTCGATTCGGCAACAGCAACGACGACGGCGTAAGTGCAACGTAATAACATAATATTTTACACACACACACACACACACACACACACACACACACACACACACACACACACACACACATAAACCGTATAGTTCTTATATACGTGGTGGTGATGTTGCACGGTGAAAACATTTCTCGAAACGCAATTTCTACGGCGCACGCGCTTGAGTTTTGTATTTCCAAGTTGTCGTCGTCGTCTTCGTTATTTATACATATCATTAATGACATTTCGTATGTTCGTTGTCCGGTGTCGACGCTGTCAAAAACCGTCCGGCTTCGATCGCACCGTGGTCTTCGGCGGGAAAAACGAACACGGGGGGGGGGGACACGGCTTCTGGCAGAAATCACGACACGTCTTCGGTGCATGTATTTTACACATCCACTGCGTCCCGTGTGAAATCGTAGTGAGCTGTCGGAAGGGGGATGAAATCTTTTGGTGGTGCTCAGCTCGGAATGGGCTCCCGACGAATGTCATTCGACTAGATTCGCAAGTGTGTACGTCGGTAGGAGACTCATGGGCGGATTGGCAATTATTTTCAGCCCGGGAAATATGAACCAAAGCGGCCCATGGACCGCAAATTAAACTGTTTTACCCCTCCCCCTCCCCAAAAAAATGCTTTATTTTTCATGAATTTCAAAATTTATTAAGTTTCACCCCTAAATCAGTACAGTATACTATGAAAATTATTTTAGTCCTGTTTTTTTTTTTCAATATAGTCACCCTAATATATACGGCTAAGTCTGTACACCGATTGTTATCGAAATGAATGAAAATGATAACTATCATCTTGATTGTTAATCGACTAAAATTTGTTATTCATTCGAAATACTTAAATGTCAGTTGACCATAAAAATCCCTCCATCTGTACTTATATTTCGGACTAAAACAAATATGCCATGGAGGGGGGGATCAATCCCCCATATTTCCCCAGTGACAACGCCCGTGCGCACGATGTTTTAGTTATCCCGTTAGTGTATAGACGTGGTTTGTAACGAGATGATAGCGATGCGAAGAGGGTAGAGCGGTTTTAGCACGAGAGATTCTGGAAACACTCGGTGGAAACATACGTTCGCGCCCGCCGAAATCGACCCGTTGACGCGGTTTCGGATTATATTCATCGAAAAACCGAAATGACCGCCCGTCGATAATTGTAGCTCGTCCTTATGCGAACCTAACCAGTATTATTACACCGGCGTAAAATATCGTGCCGGCTGTAGTTTTCGACTCGAGTGACGACCGTGTTCACAAACATCGCGCGGGACGATTTAACACGTCGCGGAACGATCGGTGCCAAATGACGACCGCAAATATTTGGCTCGTCAGCTCGTCGTTCGAGGACCGGCCGAAAAGAGGACGAAAAATACGTGCACGTGTGTCATACGAATACGTAAATACCCGTGGCACCGTACGCGGTCGGTGTAACGATATTTATTTCCGTAGCGCACTCGATTCATATTTTCAGGGGGGTTGACCGGAGGGGGAGCATGACCTCTCGTAAAAAAAACGTCTACGAAAAAATGTATACCAAGAAATCGAAAAGGCCATGAAACTTTACGATTCTGCTTGAAAATTAAGTGCAGAAGGAACCCGATGAAGATACTGTAAACGAAGTTTATTTAATTACACTTGATATAATATATAATTGATTCGTATGCCCGTTAAAAGCAACGCCGCATTCGTTTGATTAAATTCATTCAAATCTACAATACAGTAAAGCGACCTTTAGATACTTTTGATTTGTAATGTAAAATGTCGACGATTATTTTCAGTAAGAGAATAATAAACAATAATAATATATGAATAGACTTGGTATCTTTTTAAACGACTCAAACACAGAATACAATATTATCAATAACATTAAGTAATAAATGCCTTTTTTTTTTCAACATAAAGAATTTTCCAAAACTATTTTGATTTGTGTTTTATTTATTTATTTATTTATTTTTATTTCGTTTTTAATTATGTGTATATTCATAAAAACCTAACTACGAGGTGATGATTAATATCAGTGGAATTGAGTTTGAAATAGTTTTTGCTAGTATAACCACTCCCTACATTACTGGGTAGCTAGAGTAATGTTTTTTTATGTGAATATAAGCAACGATATGTTTTTTTTTTTTTTTTATAAAATTTAGTATTATTCTTAATATTTCAAACAAGCTTTCCTCTTCACTTCCCTCGATTATTTGATTCTACGGCATACCCCTTTGGACATTTACGATGCTCGGTACCCCTCCGGGATAAAAGGCTCGTATATATCGTTTTTTTCGATCTTCCCAATCGGATCGCTGTCAATTTTATAAAGTGTACCCCGATCGAATCATAGTCGCTCCGTTATACGATCGCAGTGCCCCGTAATCGTCCACGCGCGTTCAACAAAATCTGTCCCTTGAGTTTTGAGCTACATTGTAGTACGCATATTATATTGTTGTAATATCTACCTAAAGAGTTCGAATGGTTCCAAAGTTAATTTTAGAGTTTGATTCACATGTTACCATACGTATTACACAAACAATGTCAAGCTCCGTAAAGCGAATATAAATATTATTATTGATGTATATATCGATTAAATATGTAGTATACAAATATTTATTTTTGGAATTAGAGAAGAACGCGATATGCATGTAAAGTATTTTTATTATTCATTGTTTATTAGTTTTTGTAATGTTACAGTAATTTTATAAATTATATTTTATCATCCGTTATGCTTTTGCAATTGTAAAACGTTTATTTATGTATTTTTATTTATTTATTTTTAATTTTTTTAGATCATTTATATCATCTCATTATTTTATATTTTTAACACGTCATATTATTATGTACGCTTTATTATGTTATATACTTATATATTAAATTATTCAATTAACTAACCAGAATAACTACCTCTCTTCAACACAAGCCTAGCTTAAAGAAGAGAGGTTAATCGAATTCGTAATCTGTATTTGTCTATTTTGTTAAATTTTTACAAATATAAATAAAATATAAAAAATAAATAAATAAATAATATCGTGACAATAATACTATACGCAGATATAAGTAAAACAAATGTCGATTAAATAATGAAATATATTTTAAAAATAATATTGTTCAACCCGATTTTAAATTATCGATTGGATCGTTGAAAATATTTCAAAAACTTCAAAATATTATTAGATTTTATAAAAACGTCTACGAGTACTATAAATTTGACAACTCGCTCTGGTATAAAACATTTTATGTTCCCCGACACACACACACGAAAATAAAATTGGACAACGTACAGTAGTTGTTACAATTTCTGGGAAATCGAATTTATTGTTCGAAATTTAATGAAAAATAAAATCACTGTATATTACTTAGAGACGACTAGCGTGCAGTGAATGAATCAAACTTTCTGATAATCCAATGTAACCGTTTCTAAAAATATTTTCCGAACACAATCTCGAACAAATCCATTAACTTTTCTAGCTTTTATATAATATATATATATATGATGGTATTAACGCATTTCTAATAAACTTTGTGCTCTGTTTCAATATTATCCTGGCTAAAACCAAAAGAATAATAATGACTGCAAAAGGATATTTCACCAAGCTAGGGTGACTACACGTCCTGTTTTTTACAGGATTGTCCTTTATTTTAGAGTTGTGTCCTGTTGTCCTGACGAACGTCACTCGGGACGCTTTTTGTCCTGTTTTTATTCAATCTTAAGCTATAAACATGTTTATATTTTATAGGTACAATGTACACAAAATACCCAAAATTATTAGATTTGAGAAGTTTTTTGGAAAAAGTTGACAAATGAAAATGTGTAGATATGCGATCCAAAAAAATTTCATCGATACGAATGAAAAAGTTTTCAGAAAAGTGAGTATAGGAATAAAGTATTCGAGAACGTTATAAAAAGTTTTAATTTATCAAGTAACTAATATTTTTAATTATTAATATATTTTTTTTTTTATGTATTTATTAAAAATGACGTATTCGTTTTGTAACTGCGTTAAAATAATAAAAATAATATCAAATGTAATGTCTTAGATATCATTTTAGGTATATTAAATTATGTTTTTTTATTATGATTAAAAATCGTGATAAAAAGTTTGATTCAATTATTTTCAAAAAACCAAGTAAATTATTTTATTATTATTATTTGTTTTTTTATGGTCACCCTACACTAAGCGAAAAATCGGGTGAATAACTGCGTCATTGTTGTTTTTTGCTCGCGCCCCAAATAGTGTTCGTCTTTCGCACACGTGATCCCGCGCAGTCGAGTGACGCGTAATAAACAATAATCATTATGATCTCGGTTTCGTTGGCGGGTAGGTGACGAACAACCATCTGGAGTGTGAATAAAACTTTAGCGAACGATAATCCGTTTTACTTCGTTTCCGACGGGCTATCCGAAGCACGATGCGGTGTCCGACGGCACGAAAGACGCCGCGGGTATTTGCACTCGCAAGCGATCCGTGGCGTAATATCGTTATATCGTGATATTTAATAGTAATCAATGATATAATTACCAGTGATGTTACGAACCCAGATTTTCGAGGTCAAACCGAACTCTGACCGAACTTTTCCTAAAACTATCGAACTCGAGCAGAACCGAACCCACACGTTTTTATTCGAACCCATACCGGACCGTACTTTATATTCGATATTCAATCGCACTCGAACCGAACTTTATAACAGACGAAAGATACGAAAATGAAAATAAACGTAAAATACTCAGTGTAATCGCATTATCGAATATAATGAAAAATTTAATCAATATTGTGAAAATGCGCATTTCGATTTATCGTATCGATTTTTCGATTTTAAAACCGTCTGACGACTAGTGGTACATATGATAAAACCACAAAACAATCCGTTTTCGCATCTATTTTAGTCGTCTTTGTTCACGTCGTCGTACCGCGCGTAATATGCTCCGCGTCGATTTCTCGGGTTTGATTTTCGAACCGAATCATTGACGATTCCGTTCGGTTCGGTTATTTGCTATTTTGAGTTCGATTTTCGAACTGTTCGTAACATCACTGATAATATTACTGATAGTGTTTCGTCGCTCGCGCTGTACAGTCGCGGTATTAAACGTCGATGACGCGGCGGCGCACCCGATCCACGCGCTAAACGTGTTTCCGAAACATTTAGTTTTTCCGAGTGACTTTCACACGTCACTGCGAGTCACCTGTAAAAATCATCTTCGGTAGTTTCAACATGTTCACCTGTTGACCTGAGAATTTAATTTCCACGGTTAATCGGCCGAGGTACTGTTTTTCAGATAAAACACGGTCGTCGTCGGTTGATGTTTGTATAGTTTGTGCAGCGCTCGAATCGACTGTTAACGAGCCGCCCGTTAATCCGAAAAACAATTAAAACATAGTTGACCGTTTTCAACGAGACAATAAACGTTTTGAATGATTTATCGCTATAATTACACCCACGATACACTCTCGCACGGACACGAATCCGCACAAAACTTTGTTTTCGACGGATTGTTTACAATCTGAAAAAGAAACGAAATACAATGAGTGAATTTTCGGACTAGGTTTTTTTTTCTTTTAATAACAATGCGTAACTCTCGTAGGACTTGTGTGTTCCTGTATAGTTTATAATCGAAAGTCTGTGTATCGATTCTATTTTAACCCCTTTTCGGGTTATCGTAAAACTTTCTAGCACAAAAATTGTCCATTATTAATAATGGTAGCCATTCATTACTCAAATCAGTAAAATACTGAAGAAATTCTTTATGAAATTTACATGTATCAAGATTCACATAACGGTCAAAAATGAAAAACTTGTTCCGTCCCAGGCGTTTCATGAAAAAATGCTGAAACGCATTCTACTTTATTTACTTTATTAACAATCTTCGCGTGTAAAACAAAACAAATGTATCGATTGTGACATTTTGACTCGAGTTATAATTTATTTATTTATTTATTTATTTATTTATTTATTATTTATTAACGCCCTTAAGGAGTAAAAGTACAGTAGATTAACTTATTATATAATAATTTCACATGATATTACTCATACAGGTTGAAAAATACAATTTATAAAATATACATCATTTTAATTTATACATAGAATCAAAATTAAAATCAAAATTGATAATTTCATTATATAACTGAAGCAAGTGGCATATTGGACTGTAATAACATAATTACGAGTACTAGGGGGAACATAAAAACTTAATGGGTTTTTAGAATCAAAAACAGGGACTTTAAAACCAATTAATGATGAAAATTCTGGACAATAAACAATACGACCTGAACTATCAAGGAATTGTTTTGAATTGAAACCGCCAAGTGTTCGGTACCTTAACATTTTATAAAAAAATTTTCCATTTTTTTTTTATATTTAATTTTTTACTTAAATTGCATTAGATTTTGTGATAGCCTCTGATTTTAATGTTTTGGTGTCGTCGTAAAACTTTATTCATATAAATTACATAATTTCTATTATTTTGAAATACATAATAGTATTTCTTATATTTTCTATTCATTTTGATGTTGTCGTGGGTCTAAACCTCCTAGACCCCCACCCATAAATATGCTACTGGGTTGAACAGTTCTCACGATGGCGGAGACGCAGAGTATGGAATAATATTATATTAGTTTTTATTATCAATATATGTTACAATCAGTTTCATATTCGAAAATTAGTTTTATTCGACTTGGAGAAAAGTTGCAATTTTTTTTTTTTACTTTTAGTATTACTTTGAAATTTTTAAAGTCATTTAATGTTTTCTTATCTATTACTACTTTGTTTTTTTCAAAAGTTGAAAAATAAAGTTGTCATTAACAAATAAAAATTATAAATATATTTTTTTCGTTTTATTATGAATGGATGTCCTCACCGTATTCTATACATTCAATCAACAGTAATTATTCGTAATTTCCATCAGATACAGCTCGACTGAAATGAAATACAGTTGTTATTTTATTGTGTGTTTTGAAGTTATTCGTAGTACTCATTATAATATAATTATAGGTCGACTCGCTTCCGTTACGACATACCGAGAATATCAACTCACATTACAGCTTTTCAACAGATCTGTACACCAGTAATAACTTTTACTCATTCCTCGAACCTTTGACATTACAAGTCTTAATGATTTGAATATTCATAACATATCGGTAGAATGGAATACTTATACTACTATATAAATGATAAGTTGATACTATCAAACTTAAAACGTCAAACGTTTCATTAATAACTGGAGAAAAAGATAAATACAACTAAAAAACTAGAATTTATTTTGTTTTTTTTTTTCGTTGTTGATGTTATTTCAAGGTACCTAATGAATCTGATTTGATTGATTTACAATTTATATTACAGGTACATTTTTAATGTTTATATTCATATAAAATAATTTAAAATACAAACAAAAGTCAATAATAGTATAGTACACTACAGGGTATGAGGGTACTTATATAATATAGTCATATGTTAAATGTATAACACCATGAACACCTTGCTATCCAGTAAATAATAATGATAATAAGCGTTATAATAATTATAAGTTCATGAAAAAGAGGAAGCGTGGAGTTCCTTGAATTGTCTCTAATGTGACATACAAAAATTATCAAAAACTACCAAATTTCCTGAATTTACGGTAAATTTACGTAAATTTTCCTCGGTAAATTACCAAAAAAAAAAAAAATTTACGTACATTTTACATCTCTAAGTATTACGCATTAAAGATACCAATGGCCATTAGCTATACTAACGAATATAATACGTAATTCACGAGAATATAATTTTTTAAATATATTACGTTTAGCTTACAGTTAACTGCGAACCATATGCGATTACAAAATAATAATTGTAAACAACGGATCGGTAATAGAGCCAGATTTATTAAACAAACCTATGCTCATGAGTAGGGCCCAGAAGTTTATGCACTAAAAACTACCAAAATGTGCATGCACTTATGCGCTTAAAAATCCTGAAGACACAACCAGACACAGAACAAGAAACCACCATGATGTTGAATTACTTGAATTGCACTTTATAGTTTATAGTTTACAAATTATAATCGAAAAATTGTGTTTCAATCCGAATCCATATAAAAAGATAACTGATATATAAAACAACATTTTTATATCACATCTTTGGTTTCAATCACAGAAAAATTATACTTCATGGAATAATATAAAATGTCACGGATTAATCAATCATATTTTGCCCTGTTCGCATAAGGATTCTAGACTTCAATTTTATTCGTTGAGTCGGCTATCTAGTTGTTTTATATATCTGTGGTTGCTCTACAGTTTACAGTATTTTTTTTCAATCTTATAAAAATGGACGTTATGAAAAGTGAAAGGAATAAAACGTTGAAAATAGTTGATGGTTTCCAATTTCGTTTTCATAAATTTCTAAACAATGATATTCAAGATTGGTGTTGCACAGTTAAAACGTGTAAGTATTTTTTGAAATTTGATGATAATAATATTTGTATAGATAGTTTTAAGTCTGTTATAGTTATAGTCCTAAGTCTGAAAAATGGGAAGGAAAATATTGGTTTTGTGGAAAAAAGGCTTAGACGTTATTTACATATTAATAAGAAATAGTTAGATAGGCATATGTACAAAAATATACCCGGGCCGCAATTTACATAAAAAAATTGAAATGGGACGCAATTTACAGAGACCCAATGATTTCAATTTCTTTGGCTGGTAATTAAAGACATTATATTATTAATTAATAAACATTAAAATTCGCAATCAACGACTCTGATAAATTATCGAATTTAAACGACCGCCGGTTATCTGTAAACATAAATTTGTATACACCGAAAAGCTCCGCTCTTCGTCAACAACCGAAGAAATTGGTGCGTTTTTAAAATATAGTAAATCATCACAAGAAAAATCTTCAGGTAAATATTATCCATTGTGATTTCTTCTCCCAGCATAAGTTTTGAAATTTTGGTCAGTGTTTTAAAACCTAGGTTCTTCTCAATAATTTGTTTAAATTTTCTATAAATTGTTAAAAAATTAACTTAATAAGTTTAAAGTTAAGGTGGGAAATAAACTTGACTTTAGTCGGTTGGAAAAAAGTTAAACAATTTTTCAAGCTACGTAATATCTGTCATACAGATCCCTTGAATTTCTATGTATACAAATATGTGGAAAACTAAGTAAAGTTAATTTTTGTTACCAGACGCAAAAAACACTAAAATGTATACCCCAATCCTCCAATAACTGTAAGTCCTAATATTTCATGTCAAAGTCAATGATATTACCGACAATTATTTATAATACTCGTATTATTGCTATCCATTTATGGACTGATATTTCTTGTCACCCAGATATAATACTTTTGGTGATTCCAGCCTGGTCATTGATTCAAACAGGAAAAACAAAAGACCACGATATTTGTTTTCTACCTACCTATTTATTTTGAGATCTACATTTTTGAGAATTCGACGAAAAAATAACAATTAACATAATTATTGCACGAAATTGATATTTAGCTATAAAGATAAATAAAAATAATAACAAAAATTAAAAACAAAAACAATTAACTAGTTAATTCGAAAAGTTAAAAAAATTAACTTTTAAACTCAACTTTAACTTTGTAACAAGTTATTGCCCACCTTTGCGTAAAACGACTAAACGAATATTTTCAAACGACCTCTGTGATTATGACGTGTGAAAACACTCAAAACACATGGGACACGGGCGTCTATTCTCGTGTACACCGCAACGAACTTCATGTCAGTCGATGTGTACACACAACACACGAGGATCTATATTATATCGCGACGATAATAATGATGTGCACGGGAAAAAGTTATTTCTGTTTTGTTTTGTTTTTTTTTTTTTTTTTGTTTACGGAGTACCGTGAAAAACATACGTACGCTGCACGGCGTAGGACGCAAATCAAAGGAAAACCGACGGGCAATCGATAATGGTGTATCCGCGGGGGTGTATATACGCGAGTACCTACGCATTAATTCCAATGCAAATGATGTGCACACACACACACACACACACACACACACACACACACACACACACACACACACACACACACACACACACACACACGCTTAGGTGCGCGCGCTGTCTGTTGTATATCGTGTGTATAGGACGTGGACCGTCGACGTTCTTCCCGCCAAGGGCGTATTTCTGGGGGGGGGGGCGATCGCCCACCCCTGGACCTTTTCAATTTTTTTTTTTACTTTTTTTGCATTATCTGTATTATATTATAATAATCATTAGAAAAAAATTACGAAATTATTTAAAATCATAGATTATGATATAGGTGTGTGATATATTGATAGAAGCGCTCGGAATTTATCCAGCTCATATCGTATCGATTTTATAACGATAGATACACGTTATCTGATACTGAACGTTCGATAATTTTTTTTTTTTTTGTTAAACGCGAAATAGTTATGATATTAATTTAGTACACGAATACGTCTTCACAGTTCACGCAGTACACTAGATGCGAGCAAAATATTAGATAGATTTGCTGAACACAAACGATTCAAAGAATTTGTTTTATAGAATAATAGCTTTAATTAGTTTGTGCTTCATTTAAAAGAATTTTTATTTATTTTTAATCCTAAATATTATAGTTAAATTATTTTTGTTCATTTTTTATTCCTCAACATTACAAGTCTAAAAGTCACCCCCCCCCCTGAAAATAGGATCAGGGACGCCCTTGCTTCCCGCGGTGGCGTACACGGTGTAAAACGGGAAAACGCGCTACCGGGTGGTCCGCACGGTGACTGTGACGCGAGGGTATCGTAAATTCGTAAGTGTGTCGTCGACGCCAGATGCGAAAATCGAGAACCCGGTCGGAAAGCGACGATGTAATATCATCATATTGTCTGTCCGACGCGGTGTTTGTTTTTCGGAGAGTTATCGATCCGTCGCGGTCGTGTTGCGACGGCACGTGTGAAACCGTTTGGGGGTTATGCCGCCGCCGCCGCCGACGCCGACGAGAAATCACAGTGATCGTTGACGATCGACAAAACGTGATGGACGAGTGCAGCGGCAGCGATATCATTATGAAAATTATCGTAAACGATCGAAACGACGAAAAAACATAAACAAAAAAAAAAAAAATAAAAATATTACTAACCTACTGAAGACGATTGTGAATAATTACCATTGATTAAAGTTCAACTGTGTGGATTTACGTTTATTTTATTTGTGAACCTTATATCCCTAGATTTAGATAGCCTTAGGCTAGGAAAGTCTTATGTTCAAAAATAAAATATTAAAAAATTAAATATTAAAATTTGTGAACCATAACACTAACTAATGAGTGTACCTAATGTATACAAAGTATAATATTACGCATCTAAGCGGTCATTATCCTAAATACTTAAATAAAAATAATTCATCAACTCCCTGTCCGAATTTTGATTTCAACACATAAAAATGTATAGAGAACTGACCTGAATGAAATGTCACAATAAAAAAGCGCGTTTTCCAGGGAAAACTTTAGTTGGGTCCCGAGATATTTGATCCCTTATAATCAACACGAGTTGGGTCCGCGGTATTATTTGATAATACTCGAATTGGGTCCGCGGTAATATTGTATATTATTTTAATAACACATTAAGACGTATAACGTGATGTAATCAATGATGGACGATGTCCATCTAATAATAATATATATATAACCTAATCTTGGGTAAACGGTAATATCTTATCTTATCTTAATAAGACGTATAATACAACGTAACCGGACAGTTGTCGTCGGATACCAAAATACCAAAATCAACCAACATACTAGTGCAATTTATGACTTATGAACAGTGTTGGGAAATATCTAGATGAATTTATCTAGATAAGTTATCTAGATAACAATTATGTATCTTTTATCTTATCTAGATAAATTTATTTTCAGTTATCTTTATCTTTATCTAGATAAAATTTTAGTTATCTAAGAGTACCTATCTAGATAGGTAATTTATTTAAATGGCCTGAAAAAAAAAGGAAATTTAAAATATATTATTTTATTAATTTTTTTTTTTTTTTTTAAATTAATCGAAAAGATTACTGAGAAAAACTCGTATGGAGGCCCAGGAAAGGAGATTATAATATGTACTACCATGAAAGTGAAGTAGCCATACGCAACAATTTGTTAAAAAATGCAGAAATGTATTATTATTTTAATTTTAAGTCAGAGAATGATTTGTCATCTTTTATGAAGTTTATTTAAAAAAGTACATGTATTTTTAAATGTTTTAAATTATGTATTTTTATTTTTTTACCTTATACCTGTAGGATGTAGATCCTGAATATTTTCAAAATTAAACATGGAATTATCTCAAATTTATCTTGATAAAAATGTACAAATTTTTATCTTTATCTAGATAAAACTTATTATAATTATCTTTATCTGTATCTAGATAAAAATGTTTATAATCATCTTTATCTTTATCTAGATAAATTATTAGTTATCTATTCCCAACACTGCTTATGAATATTATGGCTTGAAAAAAAAATAATTTTTATGAAAAATAATTTTTACTCAGTTCAGTTTATTTTATTTTAGATTCTGAACGGAGTGAAGAATGTATTGATTTTACAATGATGTGTGTGTTTTTTTTTTTTTTTTATTTTTTTTTTTTTGTGTCTGTCGACACGATTTGGGGCAGTAAAAATGCTTCGATTGCCTTATATAGCAACTTTTCTGAAAGGAAATTGAATCTAGTTGGTACTTTGGGGGGTCAAAAGTTAAAAATTTTCAATATTTTTTTAACGCGCCGGGAAAAACCCTTAAAAAATGAGGGAAAAACGGTATATTTTACGCAAAACCAGTTTTCGACAAAATCAAATTTTTTATTTTGCTATAACTCAAAAACAAATCGATGTAAATACTTGAAATTTTCACCAAATGTTTAGATTAGCGTTCTCTATACACCGTTAAATTTTCAAAGTATTTTGACTTTTATTGAGCTAATTATAGACAATTGAAATTTTCAATTTTTTTAAGTATTTTTTTTTAAAATAACGATAAAATTTTTTTTTTTTGCCAGAAAATCTTGAAAATTTAATACAAGGTTTCTTATAAGTTTTTCCATAACTGATAAAAAAAAATCCAAAATCGTAAGTCACAATTTTTTTTTATAAGTGCTCAAAGTTACAATTTATACGAAATATGTAATAATTGCGAAAATTTGCAAATAATTTTGTTGTTGAAAAATCGTAAAATTTTTTTCTTTTATAACTAAGTTTTGAAAATTTGGTACAAGGTTTTCCATTAGTTTTTCTTCAATTATCTGCGAAAAAAACTCTACCGGATTCAGACAAAAAAATTTTATGAGTGTTTGAAATTTAAATTTTTACAAAAACACGTTAAACAACGGTTTAGCCTCAAACGATTTTTGCTATTTGTTTTTTTTTTCAAAAAGTATAAGTTGTAGAAACTTGAAAATTTTATCAGTTGTTTATATTGGCATTTTCTTTATATAATTTTATTTTCAAAAGATTTCACTCATTTTTAATCAATTTATAGGCATTTGAAATATTCGATTTTTTTTATTTTTTTTTTTATAAATGTTGATAAAAAAAATGTAGCTCGGACGAAATACTTGAAAATTTAATAGAAGGGTCCACATAAGTTGTTCTAACTCCCATTCAAAAATTATAAAAATACATAGGCACAAAATTTTTTTATAAGCGTTTATAAGTGCTAATATTGACAAAATTCGTCAAAATCATGTATATTTGCTATGTATTTTGCAGTTGAAAATTCATAAAATTTTAAGTATTAAAAACTAAGAATTGTAAATTCGGTACAAAGTTTGACATACGTTTTCCTTCAATTATCTGTAAAAAAATTTGCACTGGAATAAAATCAAAAATTTTTATGAGTGTTTGAATTTACAATTTTTTCACATAATCGCGTAAAATAACAATTTAGGCATCATTGATTTTTGATATTTGTTCTTATTCAAAAAGTATAGGTCGTAGAAACTTAAAACTTTTACAAAATGTTTAAATAGGCATTTTCTTTACATAGTTGTATTTTCAAAATATTTCGTTTATTTTTTAGCTATTTATAGGCATTTGAATAATTCGATTTTTCTTAGATTTTTTTTTATAAAAGTCGATAACAATTTTTTGGCCCTACCAAATCGCTTGAAAATTTAATAGAAGGTTTTGAATAAGTTGATCTAAGAGTGATTCAAAAATTATTCAAATACATAGGCACAATTTTTTTTTATAAGCAGTTGAAGTTCAAAAATCGACAAAATTTGTCAAAATCACGAATATTTGCAAATTATTTTGTAGTTGAAAATGTATAAAAATGTTTGTATTCAAAGATAAGAAATGAAAATATTATGTAATATCACAGCTGATAAAGATAATTAAATAGATTAAGTTTATTATAATATAATCAGTAGCTGACAGCTGTTCTATACAAAATATTGGTAGATTGTAAACACAAGGTGTATAACGTACCTTTACATGGTTGAATAGAACGTTACTAACTTCCAATTTCCAGTTATTTTAATGTGTGTATCAGTTCCATAAACATGCGGATTTTATATATTATTATTAATTATTAATATTTAAATAGACGTAGCCACGGAGCATTCAGCATATATGGACGGCGGGGTCGGGTGGTGCCGTCACGATAGTGCATTTAGGCAAATAATATGGTATTTACCTACGCCCTATCTATGCACATCCTGGTTTGTCCAATGCTCACGAGCAGAAGTCACATGAATAGACAAATGTAAATTTAACCCAATCTAGGATATTAAAATAAAATATATATTACAATTTAAGGCTGACATCTTCATCTTCGTTCAGAATCGTTTTTTTTTTTATAATATAAAATAATTCCAAAATCTATCCAATAATGCCTAATCTAGCAATGCATCTCGTGTATCCCACCCAACTACTGTATCCTGTACTTAACTTACAATGATTTATCATTGCATTCAAATGTAAAGTACCATACAACTAAACTATCGTAAACCAGGTGATCCCATGATAGAAAGTGCTATACACTCCTCACCATTATCTTGTCCGAGGAGCGAAGCGACGAAGGACGAACTTCCACCACCATTATCTTATCGGCTTTTTTTATCTTAACTTTAATTTTAATTTATTTTAGTTAATTATTTTCATTAACTTTCCCATCTTTGCATAACATATACCGGGACCCAACTCGTCCTGTTTTTGAAATCTGGGACCCAACTCGAGTTTTTCCGTTTTCTATTTGAAAAAAAAAGGTTTTGCTTATGACTACAGTGAGTGAATTCAAATTAAAGTTAAAAAACAATTTTTTCATTTTTAAAAGCAAAAAAAAAATTAAATAGTCATTAACTTAATATCTACATTTAAATATACATTGACCTCAATTGATTAATATATTCTACAAAAGGTACTCTATACTTTAATATTATTAAAGTTTCTCTTATTAATATTTAATATATTCAGCTAATACTAATTTATTATATTTATTTTATTTTTTACCGATATTTTTAGAACCGATATTAACCGGTTCTATAAACCTTACATTTTTCAGAAAACCGGAACCAGAACCAGAACCTTTAAAAATGTTAATAAAATAACCAAAACCGAAACCGCGACCAAAAAACTCAATAGGTTCCAGTCCCTGATCGCGACTGCAATACCTAGACATAGGGATCGGCGCCACTATTATCGATCGTATTTGTCTACGACGAAACATCGATATGAATAATAGACAATAATATTAACTTTCACATCTTTATACATCAGTCTTGATGATAAATATTCTTAAAATGTCTTGGGACTCTATAATTGTTACATATTCTTTTGTATGTTAAAATGTTTTGAACGTGTATTCCAATTGGTATGATTGGGTAAATTCTGTGAAATCACACTTTACAGTTTATTTTCCCTATTGTTTCCAACACATAATTGTTTTTGTATTTAATTGTTGGTACGACAATGACAGGGCGATTGAATGAATAATTGTTTATCATAATAATATTTCAAAGGGTAAATTACAATAGACGTATTACTATTAAATTGACGTGAAAACTAAATCGTATTGTATTGACACTGAAATAAAAAAAAAAAAATCTGCCGTAGAGAGAAAAATTTCAAAAATCAAAACAATTTCAATAAATAAAGAAATTAAATTACAACAGAATTAGTTTTTAAGTTTTAATTTGCATAATTATATTTATAACTTCCACCATAAATTATTCGGCTTTAACAACTCGACAATTTAACGTGTTTTGCATTAATTGACTTCGTACACTTTGGGTTTGATTTTGTTTTCAGTTTCGAACAAATTAATGTAAAATATTTATTTTAATCGAAATCATCTTACCAACACTACAAAACGGTATTGTTTTCAAACGTTCGTGACACGACGTAAAAGTATACCCACTGTATTATTATTATTATTATTGTAATACAGAAACACGAAACGAAATACAATAATTTTCGACCGAGTATCAAGTTCACAAATTCCGTGATTTTATTGGCCGCTCAAACTCGATTCATCACGGACGAGCCACCCGTTCCGGCTCGCACTGAAACTCGGTACGGCCGAAACACAACAATTTTCGTTTTGTTATGTTTTTTGTTTTAACGTAATCCTCGAATCGTGTGCGCGGAAAAAGTTCCATTTCCCCGCGTTGTACGTCCCGAGGGAAATTTTTCACCGGGAAATAAATACGCAAATATATTATTATGCATTAGGAAAAAATCACTGTACTCAAACGGCGTCGATGAAATCGCGAAACATCGAGAACGTCGAGAGAGGGGCCAACTTAAGAAATCATGAAAACTCTTAACCGTGTAGTCATGTAATACCGGCGGCGTTCGTGTGTTGAATTTTATCCGTGTACGGATTGTCAGTGGCGTATCTAGGATTTCGCTGCCCAGAGTACACATTTTTTTGGCCCATTACGCGACCTACCGAAAAAAATTGTATTGACCTCGACGTTTCTTAATTCTTTTATCGTAGTTATCGCCGCCGTGGATATTTTATACTGTTGACTACTTATACTTGACAAATTGAAGCGTATTGGATGACTTTAAAATCTAAATTACAATTTTGAAAAAAACGGGCGACTCTTTAAATAGACAGACAACTCCGGGTGGTAAATAATCGTGTCAAAATCCAAAAACCGCATTTTACGATGCCTTTCTGGCTGACTTGAAAAAGATGTTTACAGCAACTGGCTAAATTAAACAATACCCGTTAGTTATTGACGGAACTGAAAAATACTAATCGAAAATATTTTAAATTTATTTCTAAATTATATATACGATGAAGGTCACGTATTGGACCATAACCTGCATATTTTGTTTTATGCCCTCTTCCTCTCACCGGTTTTTATAGTGGCAATTTGTTTTACATTCCCTCCCCCCCCCAAAAAAAAAAAAAATTGCTATACGTGTGATATGTTGATAGTATCATGCAGTATAAAAATCAGTAATTCGTTATCATTATGCGATCTCTATCACACTGTCACGGCAGTAATTAAAACGTGACTCACATCATGGTCCACCAAAAATCGGCCCGTTTTCAAAGTGAAAGTCCAAAGACCACTCTAATATTTAGATCGATTGAACGATGACAAAAAAGAAGCATAATTTTATTGTTGTACTTCCGGTTTCAAAAAACGCAAATTTATGAGTGGCAGCACTATGTTTTGTTTTCGAACAGCCGACGACAGACAACAAACCAATACACGCACGCTTATTATATGGAGACATTATATTATGAACATTAGTTTCACAAAATAACTGTGTTGTCGTGTTGCTATTAATAGAACGTTATGTTGACTTTTATTTGACTATAAAAAAAAAAACTAAAATTTTTTTTTTATTTGACTATAAAAAAAAAACTAACATTTTTTTTTTATTTAAAATTTTTTTTTTACAACAGCTTAAATCATTATAAATCTGTTGAAAAAAAATTAACTGTACTCGCTGCCCCCTAAAAAGTGCTGCCCCGAGCAATCACCCACTTTGCTCCTCCCCCTAAATACGCCTCTGCGGATTGTCGCGTGATGACGGCGTTCGCGGCGAATCGATCGTTTCGCCACACGGGCCGTGTGTCGCGAACACGATGTTTGCCCAGTGGCCGTGGAACCTGCGCAAACGTTGTTATTAACTGCGATAATTATTATTATCGATACGGGCGTACACAATCGACCGGTCGCGGTGTTGTTCGACGATCGAATAATAATAAAAGACGATTCGGTTCGCGACGACGCGCTCGCGAGATTTCAACCGATCGATTGGACAAACACGTCACACGTGTGTTGTTTATGGGTGTACGTACGATTACATTTCGGTGGCGTGACGAACAATATAATAATATATATTGGAATCGGTAGCTCTTGGGTCTCGATTATTGTGTTGTGTGTGTATGTGTGTGTGTGTGTGTGTGTGTGTGTGTGTGTGTGTGTGTGTGTGTGTGTGTGTGTGTGTGTGTGTGTGTGTGTGTGCGTGTGCTCGTACAGATATATATAAACGCGGCGCTGATGAGGTGTGTGCCTCAATTAAACGGGTGAAATGTAAATATTTAATCGTGGCGTAAACTATAATATATTGACGAACGGCAACGATGAAATCATTACTAGGGAGGACTAGGGAGGATGCAAAGGAGACTTAAGCACTCTCGAACTCATGATCAGCACCCCTCGAATATTTAAACTATAATGCTCAAACTTTTACCCCGGCATTACATTTTAATAATTTATTTTTCAATTTATGTCATTGTTCTGATTCATTATTTCAGCTCTTATATTTTTTAAATATTTTATGTTAAATTTATAAAATAGTTGAATAGTTTGATAAAGATAATAATTATAATACTATTATTATATTATTATTATTATTATTATTATTATTATTATTATTATAACCACGGTAAATATTATCAATATTCAATGGTACGTAATAACGATTAGAGAATATAAATTGGTGTTTTAATTGCTATAATAATCGTAGTAAGGTCTGGAATGTATGAATGCAGTTTTTAAATTACACAAAGAATAAAATATTGATTGAGAACAAGTATATGCTGTAACGATAATTCACTGTTTAATATTTTTAAAATATAAACTAAAAATTATTGAATGTTAAAAAATATTCAAAAATAGATCAAGTTTTAGATTAGCAGGTATAGTTTAAAAACGAGAAAAAATATTATAAAATATTACTTAGTATTAGTGCATAACATGTGTTTACATTTGTCGTTATTATTCAATATAATATTAGTCATTTTATTTCATTTAATGATTATTACAGAAAACATTTCAAATTTATAGTGCATTGAATAAATTAAATATTTATATGAAAACAAGTAAAATTTATTGGATTTTTTTTTTATCTACAGCAAAATTGTTTTAAACGGACTAGGGATAACAATGATTTGAGGGGCATCTGGGTCGGTGGAACACTAGAGCGTTTTTGGGTCTGTGCGTTATTTATTATTTTAGCGCCCCCTTAAATGTCGACCTAGTTGCGCCTAAGGATTTTATTCAGTCGGAATGCAATTCACTGCACTGGGTCGGAGGCCGATCTTTTGACGTTTAATGTGTTATTGTTATTGATTGTTAATTAAACAGATGTCTGACACATACAACATACAACATAATATGTATACATTGTCTTTATACCCAACGATCTTTTGTTCAAGTCCGTTAGCTCTTTGTATCGTCGATCACCGTTAAATACGTGTCCGCGATAGATCATAATGTTTAGGTATATGTATATGCATATTTGATATTTCGATCGTTCGACGAGAAAACTTACTTTCTAGACATTCGCATTTTCAAATCCGATCGCCAGGGGTTGATCACTTTAACAATGTCTATATAATACATTATTTTGAATATATTGTTACGTTATGCATTCATACCGACGAACTTAAATGCTGTCCGCACCGAATTCGACGCATATTTTTAAGCTTAAATTATTATTCCATGAAACACATTTCAGACGAGGATGACTGAACAAACCATGAAATGCACTCACCTACAGAAAAACCATTAGAGTTGTGCAAACAATCACTGTCTGCATCCATTATTACAAACTTTTATACAAATCGCATAAACCTACCACGCATGTATAGTGTATACACTATATACAGGGTGTCCCGTGAAGATTTACCCATTATGTAATAATATGTCCTGCAGTAAAGAATTTTTTCTGTGTTCATAAAGATATGAAAATTTTGTTTTATTTTTATATATACGGTTCGAAAGGTTAAAGGATACAATTTTTATTTATTTTTTTTTTGTTTTTACAAAATGTTAAGATATCCATTGAATCGAGTTTATTTTCCTTATCATTCTGACCGTTCGAATTTTTAATTTTATAATCTTTATGAATTTTACTACAGAAAACTATAGCAATCGATTGAAATAAAAACGTAAAGCATGAAAATGTTCATAACGAAAAAACTCTAGAAATCGACCGTCTATTCATTTTTCAAAAGTTTTTGTTTAAAAACTTGATTTTTAACATAAAAAAAAAAAAAAAAAAATTTAAATCGATTACAAACGAATTATCAAAATGTCTTTCTTGATCCCGTGAGTCTCATAAAAATAAACCAGAATCCGATCGTCGTCGTCTCGGAAGATTATCGCGTTGGTAAAATCTTCGCGAGACACTCGTTTTATACGTAGGTATACACATCCTTCAGAACGTACACGCACCTATGTACATGTGTATAATATACGTTATTATTAGACACCGCGTCGCCGAGCACGGTAAAAGACGCATCTGTGCATACACGCGGCGAACGAGCTTTTATAACGTATACGTACACGGGTTTTTTTTCCCCCGATGAATAAAAAAAATTTGTATATTTTCTCTTGCTTCCGATCCACACACGGGATGTTCGCGGCAGAACGCTCGCGTAGTATAAATACGCATTGTATTATTATTATTATTATTAACCGACGCGTTCGTTTATTTATTCGTGTGGTGTGTGTTTCAACGTGCGAAACGTTCGAGTCTCGCTGTGGCGCAGCACGGACAACACGTTTATCCGTAAAGATTAATAGCAAATAGCAATACAGTATAGAACCTTGGTTTTGGTCTTTTTAATTTACAATTTTGCGCCAGTACGATACTCGTATGTAGAAACTCGTGAATTTGCTTGTAAAATCAATTCTATGTTGAGTTGTACTTATTAACGTGTGCAACTGTTTTCATTAATGAACAGTAACAAATCACCCGTTAGATCCAGATCAACCGACACACATCTAAATGTCGTGGTAAAAGTGGCTTAATGTATCGAATAATATTTCTGCCGAAAACGAAAAGTTGGCGGGGAAAAGGAGATGTCAAATATCGTTCAAAAAGAACTGTTAGTATGTATTTTATTATTTTTTTTTTTTCAGTTTAAATAACACCTATCTCATAAATAATGAATACGATTTATTTAAATGTTTATTTTTTTAACTTTTTCAATTTAATCGTATCTACTGTATTTGTAAAAGTAAAGAATAAAATCGAAAAATTAGTGTAACATTTTTTTTTTTTTTTTTTTTTTTTAATTTGTATGTGCGGCCCGCATAGTAAACTTTTCAATATATTCGGTCCACTTGATACTTTGAGTTTGACACGCCTGTTGTACGCTCTTTCGGGCCGGTACTCGCGTTCTCTGCGCGAGACCACTCGCGTGACGTTTCGCCGTGAAAACGTTTCTCGCCGACTTTACCGAAACCCAAGGGGTGGTGGTCCGGTGCTTCCCGTGGCCTCTGTAGTGCGACGCGCGCGTGCGCGTGCTGCCGTACCGTTTGGCCGGTACTCCACCGGCTACCGACCGACGGGCACGATTATTATTGTACAGTGCAAGTGGCGACCGTTCGAAGAACGTAAACAAAACGCGAGACGGTACCGATCAAATGGTATAATAATAATAAATAAAAAAAAAATAATAATAATAATAATAATAAAAACAATAATTGTACTCTCTGTCGGGCACGTATCACACACACACACACACACACCACACACACACACACACACACACACACACACACACACACACACACACACACACACACACACACACACACACACACACACACACATCATTGCAGCGTCGCGCGATACCGTCATACGCGTATAAATATATTCGAGTTCCATTAAAAATTAGAGAGAAAAAACAAAAAACGTCGAGCGCTCGTCTCGATTTTCCTTTTTCACGCCGCCGATAAATGTGCGTCGTTTCAATCGGGATCTCTATTTATTTTGTTCGTCCCACTCTTCTCCGCCCTCCTTGGTCCGGATCCTCCGACGCGTATTGCGTGCGGTGTATAGATTAGAGGCACTCGCTTCCGACGAGTACGTACTACGCGCGCGCGCGCCATTCTTTATTATTACCGACCGCCGCCGACAAAGCGCTCGGATCGGATAACGATATCCATTAATAAACATCTGGTATTTTAATTTTTAAAACTCGGTGCAATGAAAACGTGTGCGTGTGTGTGTGTGTGTGTATTGCATCAGTTTATGATTTTATTGTTCGTACATACGTTTCCATCCGATGCCATACGAATGCAACACATGCATGTGTGTAACACGAATGTACACGCACACACACACACACACAGGCGCGTATACAAAAAAATATTTTCGGAGGAATTGTTTAAGGTTGTATGATTTCATATTTATATGATATAAACAATTTTACATAATTTCAATGGAAAAATTATTTGTTTTTCATTATTTTCTTTTTTTTTTTTTATAAAAAAATTTACGATAACAATATGTGGCCTGTGCGTATTCACCGTATCGATTTTAAAATTAGAAATGTCAATAATAAGAATATAGTAATAAACTAATAAATAGTAATAAAACCAACGTAATATTTTTATCTAATATCTCCATCATTGATTGAAACCACTTATATTTCGTTAAATATTGAATACTTTTCTTGAAATGTTGGGGAGGTGTGAACCTCTAGAATTCCCCCCCTTGTATACGTGCCTGCAAACTCACACACACACACTATACTTACGTCTTACACGTTATGTAGCTCTGAGTTCGATGTCACGTGATGCACGAGTTACATTGTAACGGCGGGACCAGGAGGAAGAGTGTTCAATGATAGACAATATTAAAATCTATTGTCTGGGCAACATACTACTAAAAAGTTTTAGTTTAATCACTTTACGAGCTACTACATTTTTTTTTCAATAGCTACCACCAACTTACCGAAGTTAATTTTTTCCATTTTATGCAGTTGCTAATCAGTTATCAGTGTTATGTTGACGTGTTGTAATGACGACAAGTGACAAGTTTTTCCTTATTTAAAGTTTGTAATTATAAAAATTTGAATAAATTTTGTTTCGCACAAATTATTTGGTTTTTTTTAGAAAATAATCGAAAATATTATTTATGAAGTCATAATACGGGTTAGCTTTTACATGGTTTCTTGGTGTTAACTAAAAATAAAAAATTGACTGATTTTCAAGAAAGTTAAGTTACTTTTTCTTTTTATTAAACTTATAACCAAGTTTGAAAAAATAAAAGTAACTCTAAACCTCATATTCAATTTACAATACCTTTTTTTTGTGAACTTAACGAGCTAAAAAAATTAGTTGAGCTTCATCCAGCCTTTGGTATTTTATTTCAATACTATGCACGCATATTATTATACCCATGTGTGTGTGTGTGTGTGTGTGTGTGTGTGTGTGTGTGTGTGTGTGTGTGTGTGTGTGTGTGTGTGTGTGTGTGTGCAGCGTACACTGTACCACGTAAAACGCGGCAATGATTTAGGAGATATGTCCGTGCGGGAAATAAAAATGTTCGCATTTCAAATGCGTTTAGTATACGTATAAAGCATGTGGAAAATGAGAAGGTATACACACGTACGACGTAACGTATTAACACACACACATACACACACACACATATATAACGTATTATATTATGTTTTAAACATATTACGTACTCGTATTTGGTAGTATTTTTTTATTTTCCTTTTAGTTAAAATATCTCAAACTCTTTTTAACAATATAATATATAATATGTATATGAATATAATAAATTTAATTCAATACGACTTAGTATACCTGCAACGATATTATAATATAGTAGTTATAATTATGTCGATAAATAATATTGTTATTATAATATTATCGTACACACATTATCGTATAGGTATGCTTGCACGTACTCGCTACACCTATACACACATGCATACATTAAATACATATAATATATATGTATATATATATATATATTATATAACTTCTTTTTCGGATTATCATAAATAAATTGACTTAAGATTAACTTACAAGTTATTTAGCATGTTATACATATGTATATTATATAATTGATGGGATTTGCAAAAAACATTTGAATTGACAAACACTTCAAAATTAATATTAAGTTAACCGGGGCGATAATAAATCGCACGTTTCTTGTATACTTTATTGTATTAATATTATTACTATCATTATAATCTAAATGTATATAAATATAAATACGCCTATCACGCTCGATACGTCTGGGGGTTGTTTGTCTGACATCAACGAGTTCGAACTACCGCCGTGCACCGGTCCTCTGCAGCTATGTCATATTATCATAATGATTATTTTGAATCGCAATAATATCACGTGCTCTGCGCGTGCGTACAACAGGTGTTTGGCGATGATCGTTAATGGCACTTTGACGTATTGGTATTGTCTTCTAATGGGCAATATTCGTTGTAACGTTCTGCTGGGCGATTCGACGATCGCGACGGTTTCGGGACAGTGTTTTCACGAATCGTGACTACGCTCGCAACTTTTTTCCGTGCGTACGGGCAAAATAAATAATAATAACAATAACAATAATAATAATAATAATAATAATAATATATAAAGGTACATGGAAATTAAGTCGTGCGGTGAAAACGACGCGCCGTTAATAATAATTACGCCGAGAGACAGCGGATATCGATGCGCCGTTTGAAATTAGTAGCGTCGCAGTGATGCGCGGTCGTCGTTTTTGCGAAAAATTGACGTATAGAGTGACACCGTGTCCAAAATATGTATACAGTAAACGCGCGTGAAAATTCGCGATTACAAAACGGCAACGTCCGTTTCCCGTATTGACTTTGCTTTACCCAATTACGAAAAATAAACAAATAAATAAACATAAAATAAACAAACAATAATAAGAAACACACAATCATGTTCTGTGTCTAGGATTTGGCGACTATATAATAATTATATGTGTGTGGCGATCGATAGATAGTGCATTGATTAGTGATAAATGATAATGATATAGCAGTACCGTCGTATCGGGGTGATAATTATTATTATTATTTTTTTTATAAAACTCTAGTTTCGCGCGAAAACACGATTCAAATTACCCTTTTCAAATAATAATATGTGATTTTTCGAGCGTGGTGTGTTTATACCTACATAATATCATAATATAAATATATAATATATATATATATATATATATATGTATATTTTATTTACCTACATTATGCGTGTATATCACTATAGTATATGTATATGTACACACACATATCGAGCGGAAGAGTTCGAGTGGTCATCTAGTACATTTTGGAAGACTTTATAAAACAAACACAATGATACGAATTGACTAATATTAATTAACATCGATGTTAAAACTACAAATTATGTTATATATTAATTATGTTATATTGTACGAAACAAAAAATTAATAACAAAATAATTAGACATTTAGAATATATTACTTTGTCAACGGGTAAAATACGATATAATATTTCAAACTATGTAATAATAATAATTATAATAATAATTGTAATAATTTGTATTCGTATATTGTTTAAGGCGAATATTATGTTTTCATACGTGCCCGTGTAAGACGTGTGTGTACGAGGTCAAAACGGTTCGTAAAGATTTCTATGGGTATACGAGTCCCGCGAAACGTACGGATCGCGATAACGGCCGGGCGCCGTCAACCCGTCGGAAATGTCGAGGGGAAAATACGTATTTATTATTTTAATTTTTTTTCATTATTATTTTCCATCCGTCGTCGTAAGACGCGAGGTCGTCGGAAATCACGCGAGACCCGAGATCGGCGTGCACGAAAACGTGAAGGGATTACGTTCTTTTCGCGTGCGTATTTCGCGCGGTTTTCCTTCACCCTCCTTCCTACCCCGGACTCGGTCTCGACTGCCGCGAGTGTAAACGTCGTCTTTGAACGGTAGACTTTCAGCTGGAATTCAAGTCGGGTCGTGCGGGACAAACTCGTTTTTTGTCGGGAGCAAAGAACAAAAAAAAAAAAAAAAAATAGAGAATTTGATTTTTGAACGATCGAATCGTCGAGTGATTTCGGAGGCGTTTAAAAAATGGAAAACGACGAAAGGCTTCAGACGTTTGAACTCTGGCGCTCGGTAAGACCACGGCGCGGCGGCGGCGGCGGCGACGAAATGTGTTTCCGCACAGGTCTACCGCAGCCCGTGCACGGCGAACGAGATACTACTTATCGGACAACGGTGCGTGTGGCGAAGTATCGTTCGGTTAAAAAAAAAACCAAAAAAAAATGAAAACGCCGAGAACGGTGTCACGGGGGATGAATTCCGAGTCTCTCGAGCCTACGTCGCCGTCGCGCAAACGATCGGTTTCGTACGCAAAACACACGCACGAATCACGGATTTTTCGCGTCTCTTGCCCACGAGAAAACTTATCACCCGTCGTCCTTCCGATACGGCCGCGTCGAATGGTACATCGAAAACGACAGAAACGCTTTTCCTCCTCGGCAGGGGCCCTCTTTCTCTGACTACAACACACGCGCTCGTCCGACCCACACACAGTTTACACGTTCTCGGTCATTGCATATATCATGTATATAATTAACACGTATGTATACATCAGAGTCTGATCCAGGCGAGCACCCGGGTGACTCGTCCGATATTCCGAGACCCTCCTCCTTTGTCTTTTTTATTCGGTTATTATTTTGTTTTTTTTTTGTTTTTGTTTTTCCCGGCCGATTTCGGTACAACTGAACGGTAACGTTTTTCTGTTTTAGAACAGACGAGATTAAAAAAATATATTTATATAATATATAATATATGTATGTATATTTTGGCGTATGGTAACAACGAGTTATTGTTCGATTTTGTATTCTACGGCTGACGACAATCGATAAAGGACGGGGAAAAACAAAATGCGCAATTCAAACATACGTTTTCCCGTCGTTTCGATTTTTTAATTTTTTTTTTTTTCACTATTTCCACGCGAGATAATTTACGGTCGCTCGTGCGAGGCCGCTGCTTTTCTCTTTAGTCCCCCGGCCTCGAACTCTGTAAATCAGACTCTGCGTGTACGTTATAAATATAAATACATTATATTTATTGTAAAAAGAAAGTCGATGGATGGTGGTAAACAAAGGTTGAAATGATAAAAGTAATAATTCTAACACTACGAGAACAATGTTTTTGTCTTCATATTATATAATAAAGTAATAAAATTAAAAAACAAAAAGAGAAAAACAAAACCAAAAAAAAAAAAAAAAAACAAAAAACAAACGAAAAATAATGATAATAAGAAAAGAAAATGGCGTTTACATGCTGGATGCAGACGAAATATATATATAAATATATATATATATATATTTTTTTTTTTATTATTATTATTTTAGAGTGGTTGATGAATATAGTAATGTGTTTTATGTATATTATGGGACGGGTACTGACGGTATGACGCCATTTTCCTCGGATTTTTCTTTACTACTGCCGAGATTCGGGTTGGGAGACGCTGGCGTGTTGTCGTCCAGGAACAGTGGGTTTTTCACTTCCATTTCTCCGGCCTGAAAACAGAAAGCAAAAACGAACACGCTGATTGGTGACGTTGTTGTCCTAGACGCGCGTGGTCTCGTTTAGTATATAATTTCAACGTGATTGAAAAACAGACAAAAATTTTAAAATCAGGGACTAAAATATCATGACGAATAATAGTACGACGCACTTTGTGCGGTTCGAAATTTTCGAACGCGTACACTACGCAAATAGAAATATGTGTCGAGACAACACTATAAACAAATCCCCGGTATCGAATTTTAACGCTGGCATTATTGATTTAAAACGTTGTTTGATTTTATTTTAAAACATCTGTATGGCGCTGTAATTGTATGTAATAACATAGACCAATAGATTTACGTACGATTTAAATGTTGTAATATCACGTTAATATTAGTTAAAATATCCGATTAATATTAGTCGGGATACTTAATAATTCGAAAAATTTATTTTAAATTCGATGGTTTTAGGAATTAAAAATCATATTGTCTAAATCATATTTATTTTAATTTATTTATTTATTTACTTTTTGTTACTTATACCCATATGAATGTTCATTAAATTCAATAATAATCAATAATCCAGTTATCCTTGGTGCAAATTGAAAAATCTGTCATCGGTTTTGTAGAGTGTTGTTTGACGTTTTTGATCTGGAACGTGTTGTCTAGACCTGTGCTTCTCGATTTTTTTTTTTTTTTTTTTTTTTTGGCATCGCGACCCGCATTCACCCCAGAAAATTTATCGCGACTCACGTGGTTATTCGCTGTGACAAAAAAATAATTCTAAAAGAACAAAAATAACCCAAATGACGAATATTTTATTCGTGTACATGACCATGGACATTATTGTGTTTTAACAGTTTGAAAACTCGTCACGACCCGCCCGAAAGTCGGTGTCGGACTCGTCGTGACCCTTGGTTTGTGAGAAACGGCGGATGGTCTAGACCAGGGATGGCGAAACTATGGCAAGCGTGTTGGCAAAATTTAAATGGCACGTGAAAAAAATTGAATTTATCAAAATAAAAATTTGAATCCTATTATACATGAAATTGTAGCTTAAATAAATACGACGGAACAAATTTTTTAGATTTTAATTATAATTACATTCCTTTAGACATTTATTTATGCTAATCTAATGTTGGTAAAAAATACAGACATCGAAATGTCGGATGTCTGGGATTCGCTGTCAGTTATATAGGTGAATGTTTTACTAAAATTCGAAATTTAGATATTCTGATGTTAAAATTTTATCTACTGAAAACAGTCACAAAATTTCACATTAAACTATAATTACATTTGCAATACGTATCATTCAATATTGACATCTGATTGAAGCGTAATTATGTACAATTTGGAAAATAAACACGAAAATCGGAAAAAAAACCTTTTTTTGAAAAATTTTGTCACTCCACTCGGAAAAGGTTCGCCATCCCTGGTCTGGACGGAGTACAGCTGCTGACCACCCCGTCCGCACGATTATACGAAAAATGCATAAAACGCGCGTGGTACGGGACGCGTAGATATTTTAGTCTCTGATTACAGTCCACATCACGACGCGACGTCGTGTACAGGGCGCCGAAACGCGCGTTATGCCGTCGCGTGGTGCCGGACCGTGAAAAATCACGTTATTACGAATCATAATATGACAAACTTACGGGCGCTAATCCCGGACACTCGTAGACCGTGTAATCGCCTTCCTCGTTGTCGTCGTCGCTGTCCGGATCGCTCACTGAACCGCATCGACTCTCTTTGACCGAGCTATTCCTGTAAAACGTTCCGGGGTCATCATAAACGAATTTCCGAGGAGGGTAGACGGGACGAATGGGAGCGCACGCGCGTGCAAAAGCCAGGGAAAGTTTTGGAAATCAAATCCTCCCGCGCCTCCTCCCCCCCCCCCCGGTAGATTTTTCGGAACGTCGTTTCAGACGTGGCCGTTAGAGTTGTCGCAGACCACGACGGCCGAAGGCTAACGTTTGGTCTTCGTACAGGTGTTCAACCCTTTTGGATTTTGAGCGAAGCCTACACAGGGTGTATCGTTTGATTCGTATATAATATTGTTGTTCATTGAAAAATCTATGATTTCGAAACAACGCATTTTCAAGAAAGTGTAAACTACTTGTTCATTTTTTTTTTTTTTTTTTTTTTTTTTTGTGCGCTCGTGTTGATTTTACTATCATTTGTAGATGTATTGAACGATTCGAAAAATAATGATTTTTGGAGTCAAAATATGTCTGGTGATATTCAAAAAATTCGAAACTCATACATGTATAATATTTAATTTGTTAACAAACCAATAGTATAAATTTTGATTTTGATATTCGATTAAAAATCACCAAAAAATTTAAGAAGATTATTTTAATACTTAACACAAAAAATATATTCGAATTATTTTTTTTTTACAGACTAACTTTTAAATTTTAGCTGGTAATGCAATACATACGTGAAAAAAAACTCAAATTGATCCACAGTAACAAAAGATTTAATCTTAATAGACCCAGATACACACAGTCAGTGTTAGGACTTATCTAGATAAATTATTTAGATAATTATTCTTTTATCTTTTATCTGATCTAGATAAATAAATTTTAAGTTATCTAAGTATTTATATTAGATGAAAATTTCACATATTATCTAGATAAATTTAAAAGATACATTTTTTGTGAAAATTAGCTATGTTTGTTTGAAATTGTTTCATTTGTATTCTCATTGTCTCGGGGACGATTTGTACGTAAAATACAATCTTGGGCTAAAAATATATGAAATTACTATAAATTATTAAATCATTCCTATTTAGTACTTATAATTAGTTATTTTTATTGATAATCAATATTCTGTATAAGGTTATAACTTAAATATAAATATATATATGAAAAATTAAGAAGAAAATAAACATATTGTACAGGCATGAACTCACATGACAGTATATAAATTTTTTTTAATTTGTTATTTTAATTTGTATAATTATCTGTTATTTATCTAGATAAAATATTTTTATCTTTTATCTGCATCATAGATAAAATGTAGTGTTGTTATCTTTATCTTATCCAGATAATTTTTTTGATATCTGTTCAAAACACTGGACACAGTCCTGCATATCATCCATGTATACCCATTTACCCAGCCATAGATACAGTAATAACAATACTCCATAGAGTATAGACATATATCAGAATTGAATTGTATGCATAGGTACACAAGTGGTTATTTTTAACAACGAAATGTCTATATTAGTTGTAGTTTGAGTATGAATTAAGATTTCATTTTACGAGAGGAGAAACACATTTTTTGGGAGGAAGGGGGAAGGGGGTTAATGACCGCTACCCTCTTGCATTTTACGAGTGATTGAACAATATTAATATATTATGTAAATGATGTAATAACAACATTCCAAAACATTCCATACTATCGAGCCCTAGTCCTATGTGTATAGTACATAAACATAAAGTTTAATACTATGGCATTCTCAAATGTAAAGACACCCCCATCTTCGCGAGCTCATTGATCTACAGGGAAACGTTATAAACACGAATGTATTTATTTCGCAAACATTGTTTTGTTCCCGGACAATAATACTCCGTTCGTCCGTTCGTTTATTTCACTGCCACACGTTAACTAACGTTTTTTAATTTTTCGTTTATTTTTAGTTTGACGTTCTCGTCGATACGCTGCTGCATAACACAATAGAAAACTGTTTTTCTCAAACGTCATTTGAGTTTAAAAAAAAAAAAATTTTGTCGATTCCCTCATGTCCATTATTTTATTCGGTCGGTATTATTTTCCTACGAATCATTACTGTTATTCCGCCACTGGTTATTTATTTCTCGCGTTCGTGGTGTAAATATTTAAGGTTTCTCATCGACTACGTCACGTCGTTCAGCTTCACCTCATTATACACATAAACAGTGCGATCGACGCGTTCACGCGTTTGTGGTTCAAAAATAACCGATTGTCGAAAAAACTGTTTTGTGTCGAGACGAGGCGACACATCGGGATTCGATTGAAACACACGTGGTCGAGACGGTTGACGGTCACGAGGACTTCGTATCGGGAAGACCGACAAGAGTTTCGAATGCGGAAACGATAAAACGAAAATAAATTTGATGTTCGTTGTTATATTCCGTTATGATGCGGTGTAATACACATAGTTTGTGTTTTGATCTGTGTCGTTGTGTGCGTACGCTTAACACGTCCTGCACCTCCCCAAAACAACTATCGTAACACTCACACTTAAGCGTGACATTAAAACGTAGCTTTTCGACTAGGCCGTCGTACCTGAGAGATGAACACTGTGCAAGCCATTTTTTAAGTATGTTTTCTGTGTCCAAATGGACACACAGTCAAGATTAGTTGAACACTTAATAGGGAAATAATCTATCACCTGGGTATCTTCTATCCGAATAATGATACTGTAGAAAAAGGTTACAGGTTTCAGTCCTGAGCTTTAAGTCAAATTAAAAAAAATTAAAGTTCAAAAGATTGATTCGAATTCGGTCATTAAGAAAAATCGTACAATAGAAAAATGGATCTTGGTAGGTAACGTTTGTAGTTTGGAAAAATTGTGATGTTTTCCCTCTAACATATGAAAATATAATGATATAATAGATTATGATATATTTTTTTAAAGGCATTTTCAAAAAGACCATTATTTATCATAATTTTTTTGGCAAAAACCATTTATTAAAATTAAATATTATTATTTTATAATTTAAATATGTAATTTGTATATAAAAAGTTAAAACTTTATTAAGTTTTGTTTTTATTATGCAATTTGTTATCTGTTATTTACTTTAAAATATACTTGAATATTTAATATGAAGTAAAATGATTTCGGTTCATATCTACTATGTTTGATTAGATACATTTTGTCTTTTGAAATGTTGCAATGAATTTATGATAATTTTGGTAACTCAGTATTTGTAATACTGTTTCAGATATCAGAGATATATTTTTTTTTTAGAGATATACATTATACAATTAGACGAATAGACATTGTTTTGTAAAATAATATTAAATTTTAAGTGAACAGGCAATGTGTCCAGAGTTCAGAGAGTAACTTGGGAGATCGCTGAGTAAGAAAATGGGGTATTTCTACCAGTGAATTTGGTATTAAGGGAATATGGGTGGACATGCAGTGGTCAATCATTAAAAAATGGCCTGAAACTGCGCAATTACGAATAAACGATAGCTGTCTGCAGTGGCGTCACGAACATTTCACCTATAGGGGCGAATATTAAAGCTACCCACCCGCCCACACATGCATACAATTTATGCCTTGACATAATATTGTTTTTCACTAAAACATAAATATCGATACAATTTTACAATATATAACTTGTGTCGAAATAATCCAACAGGGTATTAGGTACATGTTTTTTCATAGAATAATTTAACAGCCAGACAAAAATATTACCACCCACCGAAAATATTTTTGGGCAACTTGGTCCCAAAAAAATACGTTCGTAACACCACTGGCTCTCCGATCTTGGCGTGCGACATAGTTTTGTGAGTGTTTCCTATTCTTTTTTTTTGGGGGGGGGACTTCATGGTGACGAGGGCGAAACAACCCCCTGACCCCCTCTCGGCGCGCTTTCCAGCGGCGTTCGGCACGTGTGCGATCAAGAGAGGTACTCACGATTCCATCGCGATGATCTGTTGCTTCTGGTGTTGGTAGTGGTACATCTGGGCGGACTGCGCCAATCGCCGGTCGCCGGTGGGCGAGAAGTCTTTGTTGGGCCCGGTGATGCCGTACGCCGGATACTCGATGTCCGCCGCCGCCTTGTTATTTTTTTGCATTCTGAAATGTCATAATACGTTACATAAATCGCGTCTAGCAATAACGTCGGCGGTGCCGCGACACTGACCTATAACAGGCAACGGACGATATGAGCAGCACGACCAACACTGCTAGACCGACGCCGGCGGCTTTGGCTAGAAAACAACAACAACAACAACCACGGACGGGTTACGGTAAAAATAATTTTTGCAAAAACCATAAAATAACATTGTAACATTAATTTATCACACGGGTTTTTTTTTTCCGTTCTTTTGGTCTCGATTTATTTATTCACGTGTCGCACAAAACACATAATAATGCGCGTACCGTGTGTGAGTGTGTGCATATTAGGACTGTGCGATTATTTCGATTAATCGATTACTATCATCGATCATTCGATTAACCGATTATTTAAAAAAAAAATTTTTAAATATCGAATAATCGATTAATAACCGAATATTCGAAATAACCGAATAATCGAAACAACCGAATATTCGAAAAAACCGAATCCCCGAATTCGAATTAACGAGTATCTAACACGTTCAATGCCGTTCATGGCGTTCAACTTAAACAAAACTGCTTAGTCAATTATGTATATTTCAGCATAGAAATTTATAACTGTTCAAACTACAGGCGTAGCGTCTAAACGTATATTTAGTAAAGGCGGTTGTGTATTAACTGATCATTGATCCTCGCTAACTAACGAACATGCCAGCCAGCTTATTTTTTTGTCTATGAATAAATACTATATTACCTAAACCAGCGTTTTTAATTAATATTATTTTATTTTTAGATTTTAGACAAGACTGACCCTTAAGGTAAACGTCTTAATTCGGTGGTTATTTTTTTTAGATTTATGTTTAATAATTTATTCTTTTTTTTTCTCAATAATAAAACTTAAAATAGCATTATTATTTGATTACTACTGTAATTAAAATACCTATTTTATAATAAGATTATTCGATTATTAATCGATATTTTTTGATTATTAGTAAATTATTCAGTTATTAATCGATTGTTCGATGATAAATGAAATAATCGATTAATCGATTATAATCGAACATTATTAAAATAATCGATTATTACGAAGAAAAAAATAATCGCACAATCCTAGTGTATATATATATATATATTTATTTATATGTACATGTATTATAGTGCAATGATACCGATATATAATATGATGGTAATGTACAGGGAGGGGAAAACGGCTAAAACACTCGTACACAACACACACACACACACACACACACACACACACACACACACACACACACACACACACACACACACACACACACACTCACACAAAGACACCAGTTTCGCGTCCTCTAAGTATGGTCTCCGCGGGATACGAACCCGTAACAACACCATAAATACTCGACCATAGAGTGCCCGTTAGACGTTTTGATAAACGACGATGGAGGAAATTCGTCCCCGCGAGCAGCGACCCCCGCGCGATCATATTATTCCGTTTACCCTCTGAGGCACAGTGGAAAACGGTTCGTACGACGGACAATGCGTGCCGCGGCGAATAAATCATATTATCTGTCGCTCGTGTCTTGGCCGTGATATTATAATGCACTGCGTGCCGTGGGCGTAGTTTAGTGTACCTACATATCTACGGAGACTGCACGGGACAAAAAAAACGTATTTAAAAAACGTCTATGCAGACTAGAATTAATCTAAAGTGAACGTTTTCTGAATAGAATGATTTATTGATGTATTACACTTAAACCTGATAGTTTTATAATGCGTATTCCATTAAAAAATTAAAATTAAATAACGTTGTCTTATCTGCAAGTTTATCTGCAAAAAAATTGTCCGAGCCCAATGAATGTGACAAATCTCTTTTGGTATGGAGTATCGATGAGTTAGAAAATCCATCGCTTTTCATAGTATTTCTAATCCGATCTTTTATCCGCAGTGGTGTGCTCAGATTTTTCCCAAGGGGGGGGATGACCTGTATTTTGTTACTTTAGATATATAAATTACAAATTTAGAATCATTTATCAAGTACAACAGTTACTGTTGTCAGGCATCACCTGATATGCCGATGGTCGCGTTTAAAATTATTATCTTTTGGTTGCGTTCAAGATTGTAGATATATATACGAATACATTACCACAGATATTACAAAACTACCGATACATAAAAAAAGTTCATGGGGGGAATATGAACACCCTCGTCCCCACCGTAATCACGTCTCTGCCAGCTCATAACATAAAGCGTTTTAAACGAAAGTTAACATCGTATAGGGGGGTGGCTATAAAAGTTTCTGTGTGGACGGTAGCCCCCATAGTCCCATAGGAAACTACACCCACGCTGTGCGCACACGTCGCGTGCGGGAAAATGTGTTTTCAGATAACAAAATACAATACCGATAACGTCGGACGACACGAGCACGTTACATCTTTCGATCTTCGCGTCTAATAACGACCGTAGTACAACGTTTTCGACGGAATAACGACTTCAACGAAGCGTCTTTGAGGTGAACCACATACGTACTCCCGCGTACTTGTACGACCTTTTGATGTTTTTTTTTCGGACGATACGAACGAAAATCGATTCCGCAAACCGTCTGACGGAGAAAACATATATATATATATATATATATATGTGTGTGTGTGTGTGTGTGTGTGTGTGTGTGTGTGTGTGTGTGTGTGTGTGTGTGTGTGTGTGTGTGTGTGTGTGTGTGTGTGTGTGTGTGTGTTTGTGTGCGAGTAAAAGAATTCACCACTCATAAAGAGGAACGGTTTACTGATTTTTCGACTGTCCGATATCGATTATAGCGTACGAATAATTTGGTAATTTTTTGTCCGCCCACTCGACCCCCGGTATTCGAAATTTACACCTATGAGCACGGATCTACGACGCAGTGAATACAGACGCACGGGGTAGAGGCGTGAAAATTTAACTAACCGTCCGGCAGGAGGGAGTAATCTGTCAAACTTTATCGCTGCCAAACAGTCTGTAAGTTGTATATGATGTTAGGATACACGCCCCGCGAACCTCCATCGTCCCACACACACACACACACACACACTCGCGCGCGCGAACGGCACATTATAATAATAATACGTCTACCACGCGCATAAATTATGAGCGTCTACGTCGACTTTTTATGAATACTATTGTTGAAAAAAAAAACCCCGAAACGCGTTCAGTGGAATTTTCCCGGGATTCCGCGCAAATCCGTAGATTAATATTGATCTTGTGTAATAATTGTGTTATTTTCTTGCCGAACAATTCTGTTTTTTTTTTTTTTTTTTGTAAGTTCGGCGTCGCGTTTTCTTCCATATACTCCCCCGTGTACGATTCAATGTTTTTGTATTTTTTTAATGTCTACCTACACTATCTTCAGAAATAAAAACGATCGTGAACGGATTGGTATGCTGGAAAAAATGTGTCTGACTCAAATTTTAATATATATATTTTTTTTTACATAATACACACACACACACACACACACACACACACACACACACACACACACACACAATAACAACGTAGAAACAACGGCATTTATCAGTTCAAACATTTCGTATGATAATAACCATAATAATAACCATAATAACAACCATTATAAATGGCGTGGTTTTGAAATTAAAATACAAACGTACCCGGAGAGAAATAATTAATTCCGATTTTACCAAGTAGGTAAAATAGCACATTTTTTATCGGTACTGTAATAATTGAAAACATAATCAAGCAAACTTGTGTACGTAGTGTTCGATAGATATTTTAATCGTTTGCAACGACAGATAATAGAATACATACATTTGGTTTAGACTCACAATTTAAACAATTCGAATTCGTTGAGCAAATACGATTTTAACACGATACGCCACAAACGTTTAATCGTGTACAGCTTGCTTATAAAAATAAAAATAAGAGGCTGCACAAGTGAGTGTTAAATAATATTACTTAAAATAATTTAAATATAACTAATAATATAATTTGTATTAATTTAAATTTATTAATAAATACATATAGTCAATTCAACTTAGTGTCTTGGAAACATTTTTAGACATTAATAATATTTTTTTGCATTATTTTTAAACATTCACTATGGATTTGGATATTTAAGATATTTTTAAAGTAAACAATAACATTAACAAATTGAGAATAAATAAACAAGCCTTATTAGGTGTTTAAAAAAAAAAATTAAATAAAAAGTTTTGATTTTGAGTCAAGCAAAGGATCTATTGGTTTAACAAAGATGTGTACTTTTTTTTATTTATTATCTCTAAAGACTCTTTGGGGCAAGGAAATTTGCCTAACAGTTTCGTCCAGTCATAAATCATAAGTCATAAATAAAATGATCTACAGATCATACAAAATGTTAATCACAAGGATATTATATGGCCGAAAAACTGAGTGAAAATGATAAAATGTTCCGTAAACGAAACTATCGCTTTGTCGACTTTAGTTATTTAGTCATGACTTTAAAAATAATGTGGCTATAGAAACTTGAAATTTTCACTATTTATTAATAACACACTTCTACATACTTGACCAAAATGGGGAAATTATAGAAATTTGAAAAAACGTAATTTTTTAAAAGTTGATTTCTAAGAAAAGTTGTTATTACTGTATATTTAGATTTGAAAATTTAATATGATTTTATACTTACCTGGCGAATCTGAAAAAATTGTAAATCGTTAGTCAGAATTTTTGTCTGTAAACGTTTAACTAAATTTGTATTCAATTTTTTACAGAACCGATAATTTTTACATAAATTGTTTGCATTAAATACGTATGAAATATAGTATGAAAACTAATTGGCCTTTTTACGTATTATGACACCTACGATATACTCGTACATCAAAAACCATGTATTGAATATTATGATAAGAAATGTTCTACCGTGTTTAGAATGTAATTTTTCTTAAGGTTTTGGATTAAAAAAAATCAACCGATGGTTAGATTAAAAACGGTAAAATACGTAAACGATAATATGTTATATTAAGCTGAACTACTAAAGTTTTACTCAAAATCGTTTGAAAAAAAATTCATGTATCATTTCTTTGAAATTTAACACACTTATCAAAGATATCTTTTTCAATTTAAGACAAATTATTTTTCAAAAATACTGCGAAATTGTATGATTCTTAAAATTGCATTGTTTGTTTATTTTTCAAATACGAATACTTATTGCCTAGATTATTCGTGTTTTAAGAATCAACTCGGTTAAACCGTTCAAAACCATAACTAAATAAATAAGATTTATAGCCTGTTTAATAAATATATATTTATTGTGTTTGATGTGATCTTGAATGGTGTATAAACAAATTCAAAAATACGTATTCACTTTGTTAATAAATTAGATCGATACGAAAAATGAGCCGTCATTAAGAACAGAGTTATAAAGGAATGACTTTGACTGAATGATTTATAGTCGTTATTCAGTGATTCAACACAGACGTTTCAGAATCGGAGTCGGTAAATTGCGTCCCTATAAGTACGGTCATGGTCATATACTATGTGAATTGCGGCCCGCGTACTTTTAAAACATACGTAAATTGCGGCCCGTGTACTTTTAAAACATACGTAAATTGCGGCCCGAGTATTTTTAAAACATACGTAAATTGCGTACCGGGAACTTACGAAAAAAAATTAACTTTGCTTCCTTTCAGTCTCCTATTGACACAACCAGACACATAACAAGAAACCACCATGATGTTGAATTACTTGAATTGCACTTTATAGTTTATAGTTTATAAATTATAATCGAAAAATTGTATTTCAATCCGAATCCATATAAAAAGATAACTGATGTATAAAACAAAATTATTATATTATATCTTTGGTTTCAATCACAGAAAAATTATATTTCATGGAATAATATAAAATGTCATGGATTAATTAATCATATTTTGCCCTGTTTGCATATGGATTCTAGACTTCAGTTTTATTCGTTGAGTCGGCTATCTAGTTGTTTTATATATCTGTGGTTGCTCTACAGTTTACAGTATTTTTTTGCAATCTAATAAAAATGCACGTTATGAAAAGTGAAAGGAATAAAACGTTGAAAATAGTTGATGGTTTCAAATTTCGTTTTCATAAATTTCTAAACAATGATATTCAACGTTGGTGTTGCACAGTTTAAACGTGTAAGTATTTTTTGAAATTTGATGATAATAATATTTGTATAAATAGTTTTAAAACTGTTATAGTTACAGTCCTAAGTCTGAAAAATGGGAAGGAAAATATTGGTTTTGTGGGAAAAAGGCTTAGACGTAATTTACATATTAATAAGAAATAGTTAGATAGGCATATGTACAAAAATATACCCGGGACGCAATTTACAAAGACCCATCAGAATAATGTTACACTTCACGAGACAAATCTGTACAACGAACACCTAGAGAGAGAATTATAATAATAAAAACATATAGCGTTCGTTACCGAAGATATAGAAAGTTTAATTATATTTCTATTTAACACTTTTTTTTTGCCTATGTTGTTTATGAGAGTTCGTAAACAGAGGCTTCATTATTTTTTATTTTTTTTTTCTGTAGTTACATCTCGATAAATAATTATAACATAACGTGAATCTTGATAATACAAATATTTGCGCTAAGATAATAAATGACTTTATGTGTGTTTTATTTGATCTGATTTTTCTAAAAACATTAAATCCTCGGCCAATTAGCAATAATTTATTGAACTGCACTATGACGCGCGATCGATTCTTAATTTAAACCGCGTACTGAAACCAATGGAGGCGCATAAACATTTTCTATACTTTATACCGCTGAAAATCGCTATATCGATGGTATTGATAACGTTCAAGATAAACGAGATGCAACACCGATCTGAGGGAATATAACTGTGAATTTATAGGGACCAAAACATTAGTTACGTCATGACTAATTAAAATACAACGGGGTTGTTTAATAATATGCATTATTTCGGCCAAAATCCATGTATATATATATATATATATGTATATGTATATATATATATATACATATATATATATATATAAATATATATATATATATATATATATATATATTCTATGCACGGCATAATTCTATAAGACCTATAATTCAAATTTTATCTCCCCGATTTGTCAAGAGACTTTGTCCCGTGTGTACCTAACAGTACATAAAAGCAACCGTTATGTAAATTTGAACAAATTATTCTGCCATTCGTTGGTTCTGAGTTTTGATGAATATGTCATTTAGTTATGATAACAGTTATCTGTTTTTAGTCCCAGTAACGGAATAATAATGAAAATTTTAGATACTGAGTTAAGCGAAAGATCTATTGGCCTTATAATGACGCTTGTTTTGGATTCTGAAAGATACGTTAAACATATTGGTTTTACAATGATATGTTTTTTTTTTGTATGTAGTCAATTTTTTTTTTTTTTTTTTATAGTAATAAGGGTTGAAAGTTTCATCCAAAATCTCTATAGTTTAGACATATTATCATCTGGTTGGTACTTAAGAGTGGTCATTTTTCTCTATTATCCATAGGTTTTTTTTTTTTTAAGCGTAAGGAAAAACTGCCTTAAACTTCGGTAAAAACGGTGAAATTTGATGTAGGCTAGATTTTCATAAAATCCATTTTTGATATTCAACCAGAAATAAAAATATAATGGTGCTATATACTTTTACCGAAGATCAACACGACCCTTTTAAAGCCTTGATAAAAGTTTCGAAAACATTTTACCATTTCCGGGCTATTTATAGAACTTTTAAATTATTGAAAGTATCTCGTTTTGGAAGTTTTTATCCAAATGACATTTTAAATATTCTATATTTAAAAACCAAAAATTTCAATAACGTCTCATTCATATACTCAAATAACAGTACCCGAAAAATTTTCAAAAATCGTTAATCAGGATTTTTTTTTACACACGTTTAAAGTTTGATTTTTGACAAAAATCTTTAATTATACGTAAATCAACGATTTTTTTTAATAAAAACCTTATAAAATTTACAATTTTTAGACCCGGATTGAGATCAACTCAATAAGTTATTTTTGACACGTGTTTTAAGTTGAAATTTTGACTAAAAAAGTGTTTTTACGTAAAACGTAAGATTTATTTTTATTTTTATTTCATAATATTTGTAATTTTTGCTTATAAGTGCTAAAATGCTTTAACACGCTTCTTTATAAGTAGCCTAAGTTAGATTTACATTTTTAAAGTAATCGAATGCGTTAATTTTTTTACACAAACTAGATATGTCTGAATACGGCTAAAAGGTGCATTTTTACGAATATTTTTAAATCGACATGGATTATCATCGTTGTTATTATTCTCAAACTTTTTTTACCGTAAAATTGAAAATCGTATCAATTATTCATAATAAGGTTTTTCGTTTTTTCGAATACTACAATATAGTTGATATTGAAATTATTATTTGAGTTTCGCTCAGAATCGTTTTCCGAAAACATTGATTTATCATTGGTGCACATTTAAAATAATACCATACTACACGTTAAGTTCACCAATCTTCAAGAGGCTTATCTATGGCTCACTACACCCAACTCCATAATCTTGTCTTAGTCCTGAAGAATATGCATGATGCGAAGTATGTTCGGCTTTTTTTTTTAATTTAATTATATATCTGTTCTCTTTTTTGTCTGGAGTAACTTTTTCGAATTGTAAATTTCGTCCAAAAGTTACTTTCAAACCATTTATATCGAATCAGAAATTTCGTCTTTTGATATTCGTAAAAGGAGATTTTTTTTCTATTTCTTTTAAGTGTAAGGAAATACCATAAAGGTAAAATTCTGTCAAAACGACAAAATGTAATGTAAAAGAGATTTCCATAAATCGATTTTAGTTAGTTTACTATAACTCCAAAAGCAAAGTTACTAGAAACTTGAAATTTTTCTCACTTTTCAGCATAATAAAAAACTTAAAAATATTTTTTTTATTTTTTTTTTTTTTTTAGTTTTCATCTTACGAAATTGTTTAACTCATAATTTCAATAGAACTTTACTCCGATACTCGACTATAAATAATAAAAATAAAAAAATAAAACGAAATTCGTATATAAAGTGTTGGACTACAAATCGTTTGTTGACATTTTTAAGTGTACCTTGAATGATATTAAATTGATTTTTTTTTTTTAATCATACAATTTGAAAATACCGGAATAGAAAATTCTGGGGCATCTTAAAATGTTAGAAATATTATTTTTGTGATAGCGACAAAACATCAAAATAAATTTCATTAAAACACATATTATGTGCCGTAAACTTTAGAGTTTTTCATTGCTTTGTCGATAGTTTTTCTGTTCTTTGCCAAGAGTTTTCTGTACTTTGTCGATCGTTTTTCTATACGCTCAGCACGGTGTTACTGATAATATCGAAAAATGGCCTTTTTAAAGTGCCGACTAAAGACGAGAGTCCCGAATCACATCAGATACACGTACAAAGAACTTTTTGAGTAGGTACTCCTTATTATGCGCTAAAACGCGGTAACACGGGTACTTAACCTGATTATAAAACCAATACATCATCCCTTATATCGTTTAAAACATCGTCAAAAAAAAAAAAAATTATATGCGTAGATTTAAATTGTTTATCTTATAGTTTTCAGTAAAGTTAATCATAGTAAAAGTTCGTATCTTAAACAGATTTGTAAATAAATAATTATTGACGAGAAACAAACGTTTTTTGAAATATATAATTATTATTATTATTATTATTATTCCGAGTAAAATCCTAGCGAACGCACGATAAATAATATTCTATACTTGGTAGGGTTTGAAATTAGTTACGGAATCTATTTCATCCAAGTCCTACTTTAACGTTGTTATTTAATAATTATAGCCGTAAACATTTAATGTGCACTCCGGTTTGATGCGGCATTTTAGACTGGAAAACAATAATGTGATAATAACCCGAACGACGAGCATAACGCGTTCACAGCGATCACTTTTATGGGGGAAAAAAAATTTCATTTTCAAATTTAGAATCGTATATTTTAAACACTCCTACAAAATATTTATTCATAAAAGTTATCAAAGTTTTTAGTCTGTAAAGATGGGAGGATAATGGCACGCATTGATGGACCGTGTTTGAAAATAAATTCGTACGACGCGTTAGTGTTAGAGTAATTTTCGAATTTTCAATTTGTCATAGTGCGCGGAATCCGTTTTTTATTCGTTTTGATGTAAACTGTTCCCAAACGAGTGGTTTACCTTTAAGCGAAAACAAGTCAGCTTTTTGGTATTATAGTACGCGAAACGACAAACCAACACAGGCCCGTTTTAACACGTAATATAGTCAGTGGCATATTTTCAAATTTTTTCTGGGGAGGGGTCCAAACAATATATTTATATTCTGAGTGATACAAATGACCTATTTATTTTAATGTTAATTAAAATAATTTTTATCCAAAAAATGAGTGAGTTTTAGTATTATAATTAATACCTATAAGAGTTATAAATTCATTATTGTTTTTTCAAATTCAAAAAAGATTTTATAATATATATATTGTATTTGAGTCTGTAATCTTGTAGATACAACTATTATATAATTAAATAATAAATTTCAATTCAGACGTAAATTTATTTTTTATTTTTTTTACTTATGAGGGGAGGGTCGAGATTCGGCCCCCCCTAAATACGCCACTGAATATAGAATAACGGGTACCGAATACGCGATTCTTTATCAAACTAATACTCAACTATTTAAATCTCTGGATAACGTTTGGTCGAGTATTGACGCAACATCAATCTCTCTCTCTGAACCTCGTCCTTCGTCTGTTATTACGGTAAATACCATCGGTAGAGCACGATTCCGTACGTTTTACACTTTTAGGAACACGATTCTGTACGATTTGTAACAAACAATGGAGAGTATAAATGACGCTAAAAATAACACGATTCCGTACAATTAGGTGTATATTAATAAAGAAAAAAAATAATGTATTTCTTCAAGTCTATATCGCAATATAAAAATTACTAGTGTACCCGTTGCGAAAATTCGCAATGAATAGTTTATTATGATTTATAATAAAAAGTATACAATCGCGAATCGGTACATTAATAAACTAAATTAATAAATAAATTAAACAAATTAATAAATATATTACATAATATCGAAAATTGAAAGGCATATAAAAATAATAAAGAGGGTAAGTATATTAAAATATATACTTTTTCCAAATTTTTCCCATGCAAATGCCAATGAGCTTTCGTTTAAAAAAAGTTCGAAGAAATCCGAGAATTTTAAGTATCAGTTAACGCGTTCGTAAATTCGGCCTTGTCTTACTCGTATTATATAGTGAAATGAGTTGTATGGAAATCTGGCAACATGGGCACCGACATTTTCGAAAAACTTACGGAATCGTGGCCCTTAAAATGTGCACGATCCCGTACGCTGATAAGGACCGTACGGAATCGTGTTGTACCCCAAATACCATCACCGAATCACTCTGAATCTAACTGTATTTTTTTCTATTTTTTTTTTTTTTTATTATTATTTTAAAGGGAGGTACACGTACAAATCGTCGTCGTCGTCGTCGTCAAAGCATACGTACCGAAGAAATAGTAATCCTCTTGGCTGAACTTTGAATTAGCCGAGAACGGCAAGTGCATGTACGTGCTCTGCGGCAGCTCCATGGACACCTCGCTGGTGCTCGTGTTCTCCGTGGTGACCTTTGACGCGGTGAACCCGTTCGTGCCGTACTCGTAATTGTTTTTCACTTCGCTGCTCTTAGACTTTTCCTTCTTGTGATATCGGCCCGGCCCGTTTTCCGGCGGCACCAAGTTGCTGGAAAAGTCTTTTCGACAACAACACAACGCGCGTGAGTAAAACGCCAAAATAACATAATACGTCAATATCGTGTTCGAGCCAGTGGCGATCCTAGGGGGGTGGACCCCGGGTCCAGACCCCCCCCCCCCTTGGCTTATGTCATAGCGTTGTTTTTAAAAGTTTCCGTGAAATGTTCATGGAAACTTAATGATTAGATTGATTATTACCAGTGATGTAGTTCTAAAAATATTCATGGGTACACGCCTAAATCAGAGCTCGATCCATAGGTAGAAATTGAGGGGGCTTAGCCCCCCTCTCCTTATTTTTTATAAATCGCAGAAGGTTGGTACCATTAGAAAGGCTAAATTAAACAAATCATTATTTCAGAGCTCCCAACATTTTTATTCCATTTCTGTCACTTATTCCATACATTCATATATGTCTTATAAACACGAACAAAATTGCAAGTTAACTCATTTTTTTAAAACTGTTTAAACTTAGAATTTGTGTGAAACTGGTCATTTTTTGGTAAATTAATATAAATATTTTTTAATCAAAACCTCATAAAATACTCAATTATTAATCGGGTAGAACATTTTTTTCCCAAAAAACAATTGTGTATAATTTACAAGAAATAACAGCCAAAGGATATATTTGGCTGTATTAATAATTTTTTATTTAATGTTTACGATTTTTATTACGATCAGTCTAAATAATGTTAAATTTCTCCTCCTAATTTGTACGTAACATATTCAATTTTTTTTTTGTTTTTAGGGTAGATAATTATCAGTTTATCAGTTTACTCAAATATATCTTATTCAATTCAACTTATATTAACGTTTTTGTGAATATCAGTTAAAAACATTGACCACATGACTATAGATACCATGGTCATAATATTATTATTACGATATCGTCTATGAGAAATCTTATCATTTTTATTTTTACATTGAATCTCAAAACTCAAAATATTCAAAATGTATTATTAATATCAATATTTTTTATTAATATTTATTATTAACTGGATAAACGTTAACACGTTATGTCCGACGTCAGTGTACGCGCGGACCATGATTTCCGTCACGGGTACACGTGTAAATAGAAAATTAGAAGGTGGGTACACGCCGCGTACCCGCGTGTACCCTCGGCTACACCACTGATTATTAGTTATTAGATTAGATTTGGACATCAGGTATTTTGTTGATAACACTTTGAACCCGATGCATTTGATAATATCACGGTGTTATATATCTAATAAAACAATAATATTATCAACGATTGTCAATAACATATCTATGTCCAACCATGGTTTAAGATGAAATATAATATACGTATGCCGTATATTATCTTAAACCGTGTTGCAACTCAGTTTTTCTATAATATTGTTATCGTGCAATCATGAACCAATATAATATATTTTTATTGTATTTTTTTGGACTCCCTCCTTGAATAAATCCGGGTTGCGCCACTGGTTCGAGCGAACGACGGCATGCATTAATAATATGTTGAGTGAAATGTGTAATTCAACGTGACGACAATCGCAAAGCTCGTTGTTTCACGCACGCCGCCGGCGTGATCGATCGCAAACCGACGACGGTATCGCGTTATGTGCCGGTAAACCGGGTGAGCGCGCGCGCGCGCGTGTGTGTCGATGCACCTCTAAAAAACCGGAAAAAACTACGAGAAAAATAATATCGTCCTATAAACCAGCGGTTCTCAACCTTTTTGAGTTCGCGACCTCCTTATAACGTCACCGAGATGTCTAACGACCCTTTTGTAATGTAAACATTGAAAAATTGAACAAACTGTCATAGTTGTATTTATTTGTGTATATATTTTACCAAAAAAAAATGTGTATTATGTATATTTGAAAATTTTTTCCCACATGAATTGGTGACCATAAAATAATTGTTGGCGACCCCCCCTCCCCCCGGTTGAGAATCGCTGCTATAAACTATGCGCAACGCAAACGATAACATGCTAAATACAGATTTACTACTGTATACTAGGCGTGGCACTCGATGACTTCAGCTCATAGTAAATAAAGGTACAACAAAATATATACTCATGCAATAAAAAAAAAACAAAAACAAAAACTAGTCGAAAATCAAAAAAACTAGTCAAAAATCAAAAATAACTAGTCAAAAATCAAAAAAAAAAAAAAAAAAAACCAAAAACCAAAAACGGCTACTCGTAAACGGGCCCGCCACCACAACTCAAACTACGTCCACGTCTACCTGATAGATAGTAACGACGGTCGTTGGGCAACACGGCGAACGGTATCTGCTGGTCGCCCGTGTTTATTTCCGGTACGTCCGACGCCATGTCGTACGTGAACGTTTGCTTGTCGGGCAGCTGATCGCGGGCGATCGGGTACTCGTCCTCGAGATTGTTCCGAATCCTATAGCTTTGGTCCTTGATGATGTTCGTCAACTCGTCGATTATAGCCTCTTTTTCATCTAAGCACAAAGAACAAACGAAAAATAGACGACAGCCCGACGCCATACACACATATATGTATAAACATTTCTTCCATAGACTTGTACTATAATCTTTTATACTCTTTAACTGTTTTATTCATTTTCGTGTATACATTTTCCGATTTTAAAATTAATTTGTACTTTTGTCAACTACACCATATCTTTGTCATGGGCTAACGCCCGTTTATACTTATCGTAAATAAATAAATAAATAAATATAATATATGTATTTATCACGACGATAATTCCGGCCGCATATGATTATTTTTCGTCGTTCTTCTATATTATCTTATCGTGCTTGTTTGCATGCAGCGCGGGCCACGGCACGGATGTGACCGGGTGACCGATAAAAAATTACACACGCGTCTACTCCCGTCCCCCGCCACACGCCGATTCCGGGAAAAACGAAACAACTTTGTCGTCGGTGACGCGGATGCGTGGCTTTGTCCTTCGGTTTTTATGTTCGTTATTTTTACGCACAAAATTATAACGTTATTAACGTTCGCCAATTTTTTTTCACAAATTCGCAATATCTGACTCATATACACGTATGTATATATTATATTGATCTGGTCTGTGTACACAGCTGCAGTCGAAATAAACGGCCCGATGACAATATTTTTCGTATAAAAAAGAAAAAAAAATCTAAACGATGGTTTTAGGCGATTTTCACGCGAACACATTATAATTTTATACGGTTTCATCGCTCGGATAACACAAAACTTTTATCGGTTCTATTATTATTATTATTATTATTATTATTATTATTATTATTATTATTATAAAGAATTACAATTATTTTAAGAGTTTCATTTCGCTCTTTTTGTAGAAATCTACTCGGAAAATATTATAAATAAATACTAATATTATAATAATATATAACTCGTATAATAATATAGGTATACCTAATACTTACGTCACGTATTGAACTTGTGACACGCCAACGTTGTTAAAAAAAAAAAAAAAAAAAAAAGATTTAACCGTGTATTATAAAAAGTTTCAAACACTATAAACTTAAAACGTTAAAATTGATTTATCTTTTAGACGGTTCTGAAAAGTAGCAATTAGTTTTTCAGTGATATTTTAAGCACGATTTTTTTTTCAGTTGACTTTATTCGTAGCAGTGAAATAGTTCTAGAAAAAAAAAAGCGTGTAATAACGACTCTCTAGCCGATTATAAACGAAACACTGTGTACACATTGAAGAGTAAAAGATGGCGTACTAACTTCAAATGTATCTACTCTTAAGAAAAAAATCAATAAAAGCCTATCGAAAATGCAAACAAAAGCTCCGGTTTTTTTAATGTACCACAATCCGCTCAGATTTATTTTCCAAGTGCGAGAATCGTTTACAAATATTTAAAACAATAATAAAATGTATTCTGTAACTAGTCGTGTCTTTTTCACGTGTACGAAACGAGGTACTCGAATACTTCAAATTAAAATAATTATTTGTAGGAGTCACAAACTAGAAAACAACATTTTTTTGTTTATGAATTACACGTTTTCCACTGTATAGCACTGTCTACCACTGTAGACAGCAGAATTACATTTGAACATTTGACACCTGAGGACCGTTTATGAATCCAACTATTAAAATAATTGAGTTTATCGTAAAATTTAACGACATAAATTGACTGCGTACAAAAAAAGTCCATTAAAATCTCGATTCTAGTAGAACTCAAAATATTGAAGTTTCCGATCGAATAAATTGTCCAGACGATGAAATACAAAGTCAATGTTTTATGTATAGGTAATAAAACAAACAAGGGGTCGAACGTAAACAACTGATATACCAATGATCAATGATTATGCACAGACTATACTTTTAAAGATAGAAACCGTCTTCAATAATTGCATTGAATTATTATTACAAACCCTATAATATATAAAAAATGAATGTTAATCTTTGTTTGCAATTAGGTACGTTTAAGTAGAGTATACAAACAATATCGGTCTCTTGGTGTTATATTTTTGTACCGTCCAAAACGTTTTAGTCGGTAACAAATGCAAGCTTCAAAAAATGTGTGTACTTTTTATTTAAACTTGATATAATTAATACCTTTGATAATTGTTATAAAGTAAAAAAAAAAAGGACGTACTTCGCACCATAGGGTATTCTTTGCTCTTCAGACCAAGTAATAGAGACGGTGCATTGCATTTTCAAAAAATCAGAGATCATTTCATTTTTTGTTAAACGATTCTAAGCAAAGCAAAGTATAAGAAAACATATACCGTCAATATAATATGTTTAACCATTTTTAGTTAAACTGCCGATATGTTTTTTTTATCAAACCTGTTTATAGTTTTCTTGTTTGATAAATGAGCAATTATTTTTCACCAAAACATCCAAAACATTTTGTAGCCAAAGTTTCATAATGATTGGTCTGATCAATGTTTTTTTTATAAACATTTTAAAGTTGAAAATTGGCATAAAAACAGTCAATTCCGTAAAAATCTTATAATGATTTACTTAAACGCTTATTCAAAAAATCTTGAATCACGATTTTCGAATTTTTTCATTATCATTACTTAAGTTGAGAATAAGTATGATCATATTAAATGTCCAGAAATTTTAGTCAATTAATAAAAATTTTATTTTAGATAAACTTTTAAAAAAATAAGGTGATTTGAAAGTGTTATTTTTAGGCCAAAAATCGTCGAATTTTTTTAAACTTTCGTAAAGTATGGACCAATATACCATTGATATATGATGGGAATTCCAACTTTCTAGCAATATTATTTTCCGAGTTATGAGTAAATCACTAAAATCGATTTAGAGGAAATATCATTTACTGCAAATATTACCGTTTTTACTTGGTTTTTGAGCAGTTTTTCCTACCGTTTGGAAAAACTATTGAGAAGAGAGATTCGATTTCCTATTTACAGTGTTGTTGGATGAAACTTGGGATAAAATTAAGTGTACCAAAAAGTGACTCAATAAAAAAAAAAAACTTCACTGTAAAACCAATAGAATATTCGCTTCACTTAGAATTAAAAAAAAAAAATGACAACGTGTATGAATCATATTGATATTGATCAAAATTATCACAAAGCTAAAAATAGAGCCAGAAAATTAATTGTAACTCGTATTTTATTATTATTATTATTATTTTTTTTTTTTTTTTGTTCTATGGCGAGAACAAAGATTTATTCATATTTTTAAATGTTATAAAAATAAATATTCTATAAATTATATATATTATATAAATTAATTTAATCCATTTTACATATGTTTTAATTTATTAGTTTGATTAATGATTATTAAATTAATTACGGAAAAATGAAATATGTGTAGGTACTGTACTAACAATAAGCGATTTCCAACGAAAAAACGTACTCATAACTTTTAACGCGAAAGCAACGGTATTGTAATGGAATAGAGAAATGTATAAATAGTGAAAAAATTAGCGTCATTCTAATATTGATATTTGCTAACCATTAAATACCGATACGCATTCTTACGTGGAAAACCTTAAAATGATTATCATGTCAAAAACAGATGGCACGTGCTTAATTAAATCGATCGAGCGGTGTGATATTAGAATATTCGTATCAAGAAGTACACTAATATTTTACTAACACAACGATACACATAAGTGCTCATTATAATGATAGTTGTACCTATGCCCATGCGGGTAATAATAATTTTTTTAAACTTCATTTATTTTAATAGATACCTAAAATCTTCCGTCGATAAAACCGTAGAGTTGTTCTGTTGACGGGTAGTACGCGTAGTTTGACTCGTGCTCAAAAACAAAAAAAAAGCCCGTGAGCTCTATTTCTATAAAACCGTATCGCCATCACGTACGTTCTCGAGGTTCGAAAACCGACTAATTCGAATTTGGATTAAAACTAAAGTAGTTGTACAACAATATCGTGTTTGTAGGTTGTCGCTGTATACAAATTTCATTGTGAAACACCTGCCGCCGTAGTCCTCATTTCCATAAGTAAAAACCAGTGGGTGACAGACGTGAACTCTATACGTCGCCGTAGTCGTGCTACTAGCTCGTGTGTAACTGCGAACGTTGTAGGCACGCTGGCGGCACAACGTCATATTCACGACACGACTCACACACACGCGCGCGCATACACACACACACACACACACACACACACACACACACACACACACACACACACACACACACACACACACACACTGCGTCTGCAGTGCCTACAACGGACGTAACGAATGCAATAATTGCAAGGGCTTGCTGCAACAACCAGATAAATCCATTTTTTTTAAACTTTTCAAGACAATGTAAATTTAGTTTAAAAATTATTATTTATGCTAAAATCCTGTCAACGAAATATGTTTGAATTCTATATCCATTTATACATACATCTTTGAAGTTAGAATTGAAAAAAAATTGTTTGGCATTGAGATATCGTTAGTCAAAGTTGTTGGGAACATGGCTTTATCTGGTTGTTGCACCGAAAAGCACATAATTTTTTATTAATTCTTAAATAAAGTTAATTTTGCTCTCGAATCTTGTAGTGTATTTAATGCTATTATTATAGTATATAAGTATCAAATGATAGCTTATGCCTCTAAAAAAGTAATCACTGGATCCTGTGTCATCACTGCAGCAAATTACAAAACACGATAAATCCATTTCTTTAAATAACTCCATCACTATTGATCGGATTCAACAGGTTGTTGCGTCTGGTTTTCAAGAAAAATTTTCTTTGTACATTTCCGCAAAAAAGTGAGTTTTTGGAAAAACGTGGATTTATCTGGTTGTTGCAGCAAGCCCTTCGATTTCAGTAATAACCGTATAATCGGCACGGTCGAAGATGTTTTACTATCACTTTTCACGACGACTCTATTGGTTCGTTAAAAGTTCGTTTTCACCTTGCGGTTTGTGTAGGATGTGAGTACGTGTGATGCGAACGACAAACTTACGCGTTCGATCGCAAAACTGAACGTTTGAATCGTGGGGGGGGAATCGTGAAATCGAATCGTTCGAACGGTAAGCCTATGATATATGGTTCACGACACCCCACGCGATATGAAGACAAACGCAAGGAGCGGTGAAAAATATGTATACACAATATGGCGCCAAAGTCAGTTTTTAAGAGGAATAGCGAAGCATATTTTCAAAGCGAGTACTCGTCAACCTGACCACAATACGTCAAGCTTTTGTCCCTCGTTTTTTTTCCTACCGTCGAGCGGATCTAACCTAGTGTGTTTCGCAGCCTCACCACATCCAGCCACCCTCCCATAACAGGTGTTGCGACTGCACATGTGCGTAGGTAGGGGGGGGGGCGTTCAATCACCCCCCGAAATCAAATTAAACAATTTCGAGCATTTCGTGAATTTGTTAGGAGAATGTTATTAACTGGCATATTATGCAGTACTAACTACTATAGGTATAATTTGTGGGAAACCACAATTTACATTTTATACTAGTTCATAGTTGTATTGGTAGTACAATACTTTCGGATAATCAACAGTTTAATGCGGAATATTTATTGTGGAAATCCAAATGGGTAATAGGAAAAGATGATTGTAGACCATCCTCAGCATTTGAAGCATTTTTAAAATGTGATTCTGCATTTTTTCCAAATATGAAACAATAATTGTCAACTATTATCTCAACACTTCTCGTATCAACTACTACTGGAGAGAGAACTTTTTCAACGTTACGACGTATTAAATTATATTTGAGAAATTCGGCAGGAAATAAAATTGCCTTGCTAAGCGTTCATCGTAAAATTAATATTGACCCCGAAAAAGTAATCAATATTTTTAAACTTCAACCAAGAAAACAAGGTTTCATCTTATGATTTTTTTTATATATTTTTAAATTTGTAATTTATATGGACAAAATATTGTAATGGTATTCAATCGTATTCAAAAAAAAAAAATTCATATTTAATTTTAATGTTTTATAATATTAATATAGATCTAGAACAAAACCCCTTCCGAGTATATTTCCTACCTACGCCCATGCGACTGCAATACCTAGATACAGGGACCGGCGCCACTGCATGTACGTGTGGAACGAGTACGATCAAAGACGCGACTTTAAAACGTTATTTAATAAACTAAGCTATTGAAATCGCACGATCGTTTGTCAAATTATTAATTGGCGGCCCGCAGTCGCCTTGTATGGTAGGCGTAACGAATTAAAACCCAACCGTCGTTCGGGAATACACTGTGTCATCACACGCAGGGTTTATTTAAGGTATGTCTCCGGGGGGAGTGGGGCAATGCCCCCCTAGACTCAATCTACCACCCCTCCTAACAAAATCTAAGAAAACAAGAGTTTTTGGCTCGTTTAATCGTTATTTGCATCATAAAAAAAAAATGTATGTTAGTTTTTTCTCATACGTGATAATGGACTATTATACCATACCTATTACAAATTATTTTTGTAAAAAATTAAATCAAAATCATTATCAAATGAATAATATGTGTATTGATATAAATTAGTATATAAGAATTTTACCGTAATAAGAACCATAAAATATAAATATATGTATTATAATATAAAACATTAAAGATGTAATCGCGGTACCAGGCAGTCGGTGTTTTTATTTATTTATAGATGCTTATCGAATTAATATTTATGATGTCTACATATTTTATTTTTTATTTGGATCAAATAGATTTCTAGTTAACGAGTAGTACAAAAGTTGTGTAGAACATGATTTAAAATATTAAAATAATACATTTTTAACAAATTGATTAGATCAAAATTGTCTTTAATTGTATTTTATATTTCATGCACATTGCAACCTCGAAACGTTGTGATGCTCCCCCCCCCCCAAAAAATGACTGAAAGAAACACTGATCACACGAACGATCAAACGAATCTTTCTGCTAAGAACAATAGTATATGTTTTCAAAGCGTTTCGGACGTTATTTTATCTGACGACGTTGTTTTCCGACCGTTTTAATGTTTATAACTAGGGCCCGGATTCCAATGCAAAATGCATATTTTTTTGGTTGATCCTACACAATGCGTTCCAAATACATAATTCGTTTCATGTAACGAGGTTTTCATAGCTACAAATTTTATATTGCATTTTTTTGCATATTTCGACGTTTTTGCATTTTTAGAGCATTTTTAGCATTATTTTGTCATTTTGTTGGTTTTTAATGCATATATGTTCAATATACTATACAAATTTAGCCAATTCAAAATATTATCTAAAAATAAATTATTCTATTCAATTTTTGTCTCATCTTAATTTATTATTGACTGTATTCGGTCAAATCACAAATAATCAGTCAGTTCGTGTTAGTCGTGGTCATTGCTCGTGTTATTTGTGACTTTAATGTGTTACACTGTTACATAATGCCCAAGATAAAATCATCTACTTCTTCTCGCTAGCGTGACTACGTAAATGAATTCAGAAAAGACGACTTTACAACAGATGGGACTATTTTACTCAGTAAAATTTGTAATATTAAAGTCGCAGCTGAAAAAAAATTTTCGATTCAGTGAACATATGCGTGTAAACATCAATCAATTTTTCAGTTTTTTTTAAAAATAAAATAATAACAAATAATTCAATATTATTTATAAATTACAAATCATATAAAAAAATATGTGTCATTTTTAAAGTCATTTTTTCATTTTTAAGGTCTTTTTTGTGGAAAAATGCATTTTTTAAGGGCATTTTTGGATATATTTTAAAGCATATTTGTATGGTTTTAAGTGCATTTAAATCCGGGCCCTATTTATAACAATACACACTCATTAATATCGGTATATACAGAACGTACGACTATAACCGAATTACACAGCAGCACGCGTTTGATTTTCGTTCGTCGGATACGTCGAGTTGTCGAGTTATATTGTCTAGCTACAAAGATCTAATAACTATCAATTAGTTATTAGAAACGTGTGTGGGTGTGTTTGGTTTAAAATAGTAAATGTTTTATCGTCGACCGATGAACCTCGCGTAACACAATTAATGGTTGAAATTCCGTTTCAAGGTGACTGCACCGAAAACCTATTTGTATAATAATCAATAATTTATAATACATGTCGTCTGTTCTTGCGGCGTATATCTCCAATTAGCGAATTAATTCTATTTATTTTCCCTCTTCGGAACCTCAACAGTTAATCAAAGATCGTTGCTTGTCTTTCATCATCATTCATAATGATTTTATTTCCCGATAGATTAACCCTTCAAAAATCGTCGGCCACAAAACATAATATACGCTTTGACAAAATAATAAAATATCAAAAAACGACCAAACGCTTGTGATATTCCTATAGGACTAGAGTATCATACATTTTTTTTTTTTTTTTTTTTTTTTATCCTAACCAGTACTAATCGAAAAATCTAGAGATATTTTTAGTTTAATCTATAAAAATGATTTTTTCTTAACATTTTATCATTACAATATAAAATTTCATAAAATTTACGAAGTGTGTACTTTGATTTTTCATCAAAAGAAATTTAGACCTAAATGACATCAAGTTTCTAACAATTTTTAAGCACATACCATGAATCGAACTCAAAATTGAGTTGACATAAGATTATATTAATAAACGTTATAACGTTATAACACTTTGATATAACAATAATACACATGGCATGTAATACTTACATCTCTATATGATAAATGAAATAATTCTTTTTTTTATTCAATGTTTTTTACTTTAATTTTTAAATTCTGAATGAAACGAAAAACGTATTGGTTTTACAATGATGTGTTTTTTTTTTTTTATGTACGTATTAAATCATTTTTTCGGGTAATAATAATGCTCTAAAAATTGCATCAAGCATTTCTATTGATAAGCACGTTTCATCTCGTTGGTACTTTAGAGAGGTCATTTTTCTCTGTTCTCAATAGTTATTCCAAGCGTGTGAAAAAACAATTTAAAGTTTAAGTTATGATGGTAAAACTTACTGTATATGAGATTTTCATAACGTTTATTTTTTTAATTTGGCCATAAATCCAAAATTAATAGTAATCCTGAACAAGACTTGTCGATTATTTAGAAAACATTTTACCATTTTCGGGCTATACATAGAACTTTTAAATTATTGAAAATATCTCATTTTTCGGAAGTTTTTCTCCGATAAAATGTTCAATATTTGATACAAAACCCTAAAATTGCAATAAAATCTTAACCATATACCTTATAGCTAACAGCACTCAAAACAATTTTAAAAATCGTTAGTGCACTTTTTTACATAAGCTAGAAATGTCTAAATACGGCTAAATGGTGCATTTTTACGAATATTATTAAATCGACACGGATTATCGTTGATATTGTTCTTAAACTTTTTTTACTAGAATCTCGAAAATCACATCAGTTATTTATTAAAAGGTATTTCATTTCTTCGAAAACTTATAAACTGGTTGATACTAAAATTATTACTTGAGTTTCGCTCAAAATGATTTTCTGAAAACAATGATTTATCATAGATAACAGATTTAAAATAATACCATACTACACGTTAAGTTCGCCAATCGTTCAATTGGTTTATCTAAGGTTCTCTATATCCAACACCATTATCTTATCTGGGTCCCAAAGATATCCCGTGGTACGGAGTATGTACCGGGTTTTTTTTTCACAGTAATTACCACACAAGTGCTCTAGAATCGTATGAAAACATCATTTTTAATTATTTTTTGTCCAAGTGGTTTTTGAGGTTTTTTTTTGTCTCAAACGTTTACTACCATCAATGACCTAATGTTATGAAAGAAAACACTTTTTTGAAATTAAAATATTGAAATTTATATTATATGACTTAGAGTCGTTTATAGTCTTAGAGATATAAGCATTTAAAATTTAAACTATTGGATTAGTGGCAATACAATTTAGTGGTATACCTTTATAGGTAAAAACACTTTTCAAACACTATAGTTATTTAAAAAAATATAGTCAAATACATTGAAAAAAATAAAATATAGCTTATCGCATTACACTCTGTATCAATATACATTATAAATACACAACAATGATTTTATATGAAAACTTGTGAAGTAGAAGACGTATCAGTGGAGTGTGCTGTAATCGAAGTCCCTGAAAACTCTAGAATTCGAACAATTTATACATGCGTATTCAGTTAGGATTAAACGTTTATGCGGGACGTGAAAGATTAAAAAGTTAGAATTGAATTCTAGAGCTCAGGCATGTTCCAAAAAGTTTGAGTTCTAAAATTACTTAGTTTGTTTTATATAAGAAAAGTTTAGACAATATCGAAGTAAACAATATTTTTCCAACGGTGAATTCACAACTACTGTTCTTTGATTATTTCAAAAAGAAACTCGATACCGTTGACAGAATTCCGAAAAGTATACCGTATTACCGTAAAACACGAACATAAACGATTGTCTACCGAAAACATTTCTAAAAAAAAAAAAATGTTATCTGCACTTTTTCCTCAAAATCGTATGAATATTATGTAAGAAAATATTGTCACTTTTTTTTACGAATTTTCAATAAATTTAACATGGCGACTTTCGAACAATCTTTGTTTACATCGGATATAAATCAGTTTTGAGATGCGTTACGAGAAAGACTAGTGGATAGATGTCCAAATATCGTTATAAATTTAGCAAAACGTGAGATGTAAAGCTCTCCGCACCGTACCGTGCGCATTATACGAACATCCACTCAACGTCCACGCCACTACGGGTTTTATGAAATATGTACATAGAACATTCCACTTTTAAATGTACACTTCATAAATTTATTCGTTTTATATCCATACATTCTTATGCAAAACAGTTTTATTTCGTCCGAATGATGTGGTTTATTTCTTGTTCGCAAGCATAACATGCAAATACTGCTGTTCCGCTGTACTATTTAAAATATGGTAAACACTATCTATAAATTATTTTTTTTGTCTGCGGATTTATGAATCAAATATCAAACACACTTTTGATGTGATTCAATTTAAATAAACGGAAGCCGAGAAAGCAAGATGTTGAATAGATTTTGTACGGTGAGAAAGTTGAGTTAAAATAGAACCTAAGTTGAAAAATGTTTTAGACAGTACCTCTTATGTATGATTTGTATATATTTTAAGAATAGATCAAAACTTAATCGATTATCTAATTTGTGATGCTCATAAAATTTACCAAGCGATGATTAATGATAACCATTAAATCGGCAAAGTAGTGAAAGTAATAATAGTAACGATCGCTAATTTTATTGAAAATATAAATATAAGTGCACTAAATAGGTATGTTAATTTATATTTTCATTTTATATTATGCGTACTGTGTACAATGTGTTATTTGAATATATTAGAATGTTTGTAAATAATAAAAAGTAAACACATTCAAAAAACATATATATAATACTCATGTGATTCAAATGAATACAATATTAGTTGAAATATTTCAATATGATTATAATTTTTTCAGTTCACACTGTAAAATATAAGACGATTTGAAATTATAAAAACATGTCGATTTGTCTATGCTATGAGGGACAGATAATTATTATCGAAACATTATTAAAATATCAGTATAATACTAGAGCATCATGTTTAGTTGTTATTAAATTATAATATTTTTTATTTTATACACGTAATGTGTTAAAAAACAAAATTTTACGACCGTTCGTTTACATAATACCCACTATATATATATATATATATATATATATATATATATATATACAATATACATACATTAAAACGTTTCGAGCATTTGACAAAGCACAAACACGAAACACGTACTTCTACCTTATTTTTTAGGTAAGAAAATTAAATGCTGTGAAAAAGAGTTGACGATTATATTTTCTGGACTTTTCCACGTATTCGATGTAGTAAACAAAGTAAACATAAAGAATTTAGTTTCCGTAAATTTTATGCAATCATTGAAAAAAAGAAAAAAACGACCGTTATAATAATAATAATAATAAATGTAATACATTACTTTATCACGTGTGTTCAGTTGCAATGAATGATTCATTTACAAAACTAATTTGAATGAAAGTACACAAAAGATATAAATCTGCGTTTGAATTATTAGCACAACTAAGTTTTCCGTTGTCGTTCGAGTGAAATCAAAAGCAATGATGCTATTTCAAATTTTATCGCGCATATTCCGTGGTATTGCATTAATCAGCATAATAACGTGAGCTCGCATACCAACATGACGTATAAAAACAACAATATTATCATGAAGTACGTAAAATTCAAGAAATAAATTAACTTTTCATTTTTTAGAGTGGAAATAGATGAACGTCATAAAGTACTGAATGTTTGTTGTTCTACTCGCAATTTCTAAATGAATTAAACCATTTATGCAATTTATGTTGATCATTTTTATGAATAAATATTAAATCGTACAAATGAATATTCTTTAACGTATAAAACCTTTGACGAGAAGTGTAGATACTTCACACAGCTAAGGAATGTCCATAAAATTAACGTTAAGGACAATCAATTAAATACACAAAAGTCCAAACAAGAAGTTTCGGCGTTTTAATTATTCATGAACTTCATGCGTCACAGTGATTTAACATAAAACCAATAAAACTTGTTGGGTATCAACTATATTGAATAAAAACGAAACAAAAAAAAAAAGAATTAACAATATTTTATTTAGTTAAATGTACACACAGATATCGAACGGCAGTATTACGAAGTTATTTAATTTACGAATCGAAATCAGTTTGTATTGACAATAAACCAACTGATTGAGTACCAACCGATCAATAATATTAGTCTAACACTATTTCGTACAATGAATTATAGTAGAATAACAATATTATATTATTGTTCCGTGTTTCGTTGAATACGTAAAATCCGTTTTAACAATGTCCCGAACTGGAAATTACGAACGACATGTATATGCATTATGGACAGTAAAATCTCAAATTCGACATGAAATGATGTGTACGTACGTTAAAATATAATGTAGTATATTAACTCATAAGGCTTCCATTAGCGACGAACGCTATGTCGACGTTAAACTTCATTAGACACCTAATCTAATTTGGCGATGATAATCAAACGAAAATAATAAAACCGTGTTAAAAACATAATAATATTATAAAGGCCGAACCGGACAGATAGTGCGATAGAAATCTTCGCGAACTTTACAAGAAACTTTGTGTAATGTGCTAAATATACACATTTATCAACGTTAATATTATATATGCACACAAATCATTATAATTATTGGCTCTATGTAAGTACGTATCTCGCAGCGAAATACATACGATTCGTGGTCAACTAATTGGGTTTTATTCGTTTTAGGTACGCGCGTAGGCTCCTCGATTAAAGTAATAAAGGTATACGCTGTGGTATCTAGTGGATAACTGTATTATCATAAGATTATATACCAACGAAACGACACGCGTAAACCGCGATTGTGGTTTAATGTTACGATCGTGCATAATTTATTCGTATTAAGAGTTTAGCGCGTATCGCGTACCGTTTGGAAAAAATTTAAACTCGAATATATTTTCCGAGCTTTTTTAGCGGACTTGAATGTAAATTGTGATTTACATTCATACGTATATCGTGCGCTCGAAAAACAAGTCGCGATTAATCCGATTTCGTACGGTTTACATAGTTCATAGTGAATATTATAATAATATAATAATCATGCGTAAACGTCGACTTTGTCTCGCTGTTCAAAGAGAACCGGAAATGTAATCGGAATCGAGAGTCTGAAGCCCGGACGAAAATAAAAAACGACAACGGACGGATTTCGGCTAGCGACGAGTGTCCGCCGTTTCGGTTGTAAAATCGACGGATTTTCGCGGAAATTGGCCGGATCACGACGACGAGCGCGGATCGTTTCGGCGGATCCGTCGATCGAAATCGTCGGCGGCGACGAGTGTTCGCCAACGACGACGCATAATAATGTTTCGACGAACGCAAACGTACAGCAGTGCGCATCACGCACTTTTGTTCGACGCCACCTGTGTACGTCGTCGGTTAGGTTAGGCGGACGTGTGTTGTGCGAAAATACACGGCACGCACGTCGCGAATAATGACAACACGACACCGGCGCGGTTTCGTGTCGGATTCGGCCGGGTGAAGACAAAACGCCGCGCCGTGTGATACGTGCGAAAAGGACGATTTCCGATCGAACGCGACGGTGTGACGACGTTCGCGTGTACGTCACCGTCGATCGACAGCGGCGGCGGGCAGAGTGTCGTCACGCGACGTTCTATGTACACCCGCGATACGCGACGCCGTCGGCGGCGGCGGCGTTCGGAAAATCTCTCGCGGGACCGGAAGCCGTTTTTCACGCGACCATATTGAAAGTCCGCGGGGAGAAAAATCCGTCTTGACGAAACAGGTGGTGGCGACACGCGAACGCGACGAGGGATGATACGCGCGCGTGCGACAACAAGTGTCCGGAGACGCGGGGGCGCGCGCGTCACGTGCAGCAGGACGACGGACGACCGTCGTCTGTCGAGAGAACAGTGTCGTACCGCGGGAAAGCCCGGAAAACGTCTCGGTCTCACACCTGACAGAGCGTGTGTGTGTGTGTGTGTGTGTGTGTGTGTTCGCGCGAGGGACGAGACTTACCGTCCAGATACGGCACGGCGGCCAAGGCGGCGCGGTATTCGCCGACGAACGTGCAGCAGCACGCGACCAGCAGCACGGCGTTCATGGCGCGGGACGCAAAGTATATAATATATACGAGGGCGAGACGGCTACGACGACGGCTACGACGGTAGAGCGGCGGCGTGAGACCGTCGGCGGACGGCACGCAGCTGTTACTGTTCGGCGACTGTTTTTTCGTGGTGTTTATTTTATTTTTTTTTTCGCTCGTCGTTTTCCGTCGCGCGGCGCCGGCGGCGGCGGCGGCTGCGTGCGTACGGAGCGCGCGCCCGCGCCCGCGCACACGCTCGTCGTCGTCGTCGTCGGCTTCGGCTCGGGGCTTCGGCGGCGTTCGTCGTACGACCACGTCCTCTCCTCCCGCCGCCGACGACGACTCCGACGACGGTTTCACAATGAAAACGATATTCGCAGTGGCGGCGGCGGCGTGGGCGATGCGCGCGCGCGCGCTCGTCCGTCCGCGGCTAACCTAACCGACGACGCCGGGGGACTTGGCGCGCGCAAACGCCACACGACGACTACGACGCGTTTCAGCCGCCGCCGCCGCGAATCGATAAAAAGTCCGCCGCCGACACGCGCCAGCCACCTTATATACCTATATACACGGTTATGTTATATTTGCGCGCGCCTGTGTACACTGTGTTACAGTATACACTCGCGACACCGTAGGCCGGACACAATCGATTATACCGCGAACCACCGTTTTACCGGTACGCTCTCTTCTTCCATCCTTGCCCCGCCACACCTCGCCCTGAGCAACACATGACGTATGAAACCGGCATAGCCTATAACTTTGTTCTCGTATGAAAACGGTCGAAAACGGCGCGAAAATTCGAACGCTCTCGAGTACACGATTCCCTCTCCTTCCATCCCTCTCTCTCTCTCTCTCTCTCTCTCTCTCTCTCTCTCTCTCTCTCTCTCTCTCTCTCTCTCTCTATTCACGTGCGTGCCCTGCAGAAGTCTCGCGACCCATACCGTATAGATATTATATTCTATACCTGTAGACGTACACAGCGGTGGTGAAGAGGTTCGAATCACTATGAGATTCTCAAGATGCTTTTTATAAACATTGAAATTGAGCATGGGTTCTCGAACTCTTCGAACTCTCAAACACCTCGATCCTTTAAAAAATCCGAACAGTTCGGATTTCGAGAAACTATAAGTTCGAATTCGAATATCTCGAATAGTTCGAGTTTAGAAATTAAATTTTAGAAATGCCGTTATCACTAATACGTTTTTTAGTTTTTTATGTTCGAATTTTCGTATTACAATGTTTAAAACATGTATTGTTAAAAGTTACTTTTCAATACGTAATATTTAAACAGTTTTAACTATAAAGTATAATCACTTAAATTTTACTTATGTTGTCAATATATCTTTCAGTTCGTGGTTACATGAAGAATAAAGTATAAAAAGCTGGTAAGTGAGATGATGGTGGTACATGTTCGTCCTTCTTCCCTTCGGTCCTCGGACAAGATATTGGTGATGAATGTATTAAGTTTTAAAGAAATGATGACTCATTTCTTTAGTATAAAACGATTCTGAGCAAAGCTTCAGTGTAATATAATATATTATTATTTAAATACTGTTTACGTATTTTGCGGTTATTTGTATAATTTTTGGTGAGTTTTTTTGTAATTAAACCCTCATAAAATATTCAATTAGATATAACTCATTTAAACTTCAATTGTTATAAAAATTATAACTCATTAGAAATAAACTTAAAAGAAATCGGACAATATCGAAAAAAATCGTATAATAATTTATTAAAGTGTGTATAAATAAAAATCCTGACTAACGATTTTTGAACTTTTGTTAGGATAATTAGGTAGGTATATGAGTAAGGTCATATTAAATTTTCAGAAATTTTTGTCAAATATTTAAAATTATATTACATAAAAACTTTCAAACAATTTGGTAAATTAAAAGTTCTATATTTAAGTCAAAAGTGCTATAATTGTTCATTTTGTCCAATATAAAAAAGTATGTATTTGATATCGGATAAAATTTTCAAGTTTCTAGCTTCAATACTTTTCGATTTATGACTAAATACCTAAAATCTGAACAGTGAAAATCTCGTTTACGGCGGATTTTTACCGACTTTACCGTTTTTACTCAGTTTTTCGATAGTTATTCTTGATTACTGGAAAAACTATGGAGATTTTGGAAAAATGACCTCTCTAAAGTACCATTTCAGTTCAATTTCGAATCTAAAACGTTGCTGGACGAAACTTTTGGACAAGGATTTCTATACGAAAAAGTGTTTACAGAAAAAAAAAAGAAAAAAAAAAAAAATAAACATCATTGTAAAACCATAAGATCCTTCGCTTCACTCAGAATCTAAAATGTTTTAGAAGGTTGTTAAATATATGCTTAAGAATATTAAAATTTACTGTTTTTAAAAAAAAAAAAAATTATCTAGTTAAAGTCAATGATTCCTAATGTACTAGTTAGTTGTTACTAAGTCAAACATTCATAACTGTATATTATGTTTTCTGTATAAATTTTTTCGCATGGTAATTACTTATCCAAAAAGTTGGACCAGCAACTTTTTGAAATCAAATTTTTATTGATTAATAATACGACTATTATTGTTATTATTGTTAAATTTTCAAATGTTTTAATTTTTTAAAGTTCGAAAAAAGTTCGAATGAAATTCAGATTCGAGTTCGAACAGTTCGAGATAAAATGGTAGTTCGAGTTCGAAAAAATTAATGTTCGACCCATCCCTAATTAAAATACAGTTTTAGTATGACGTTTATTCATTTCATCGGACGTTATATGTAGGTAACACTGCAAAAGTGGTTCGACTAAACAAATTATCCACTTTTTGTGAGTTTTTAACACCCTCTTCGTTTTCGAGTCGAACTTTTTAAACGCACTCCATTCTTCCACCGAAGGTTGAATTTGTTTTAAATATACATCAAATGCCGTTATCACTAATACGTTTTTTTTTCTCTGAATACATTAAAATAATACACCCATTTTAATTCTTGCGCGAATGCCACCTCTTCCTTCTTATAATCCGGCCCTGGTGCCCGGTGCAGCTGCTGTTCTCTTCCTGCACTCGCTTGTTTTTAGACCGTCGCCGGTATACGGTATGCGACGGGCCACAACGACACGGTAATTTCACGCTTCTGCAGAAGCACAATATTCTGCTGCCGTCGGTTTTACGCCACCGGCACGGTTTTGTACTGCCGACCTATTTTGATCTAACCGGTGTAGAGTTATTTCGGTAAAAAAATAACTATTAAATATCGTGCCGAAATCTCCGCCGACTCGTGGGTATCTTTTTTACGCCTTCACATAATCGTTGGACCACTATTGAGCCATTCCCGAAAATACCCGAGTATTCCGTCAAAACCGACGAATATTCTGATGAGAATACCGGAACAGCGATGACGGACAATTTAAACTCCAATAAAATGTTGTACGATTGGCAATGATTGACATGACATTAAGTCGGCAACATATGGTATAAAAACTATAAAACAAATGTGTGATGCAGTAAAAAAAAAAAAAAAATTTTAAAACCAGCGAATTACGATAATCCAATTTAGCCACTCGTTCGTGACACATTTATTAGGTTACTCTCACATGATAATATTGTCGTGTAATTTTATAGATTTCTTTGGGATTTTCATACTCATTGTGTACCGTATTATGTTATTTTTTTTCGAATTCCTATTTGTGTAGCACTTATGAATATATAAATCTATACAACACACTCCGTCCAAATGCTTTATCGATTACGGCCAACAGTACTTAACGACGACTTTAAATTTAACAATAAACATGCGTGTGCGGGTGAGATGTGTACATGGGTTTTAGAAAAATTACAATCATTATTACGAGGCTAAGGAAGGTCATGAGGTAATTAAGAACCAAGGAAATGATAATACGTTTAAATACGTCTTATTGTCAGTGTAGCAGAATGACGGAGTTTCGAGAAAAACGAAACACAGAATTAAATGTTACTGTATAGAAATACCTTTGTTTTGACGAGATATTGTGAGGAGCTCATATTACTTTTGTGAATTTTTCGTTGCCCGTATCATCTGTTCTGATCTATTATCCAATTGGGTTACGTTATCTTATTTACATTAAACTAACTCTGAGCGGAACAGTTACCATGGTTAAGAATTACTACATCGATGATATATTATTGCTATCATTAGTTATAACCACGATTATAGTATATCCATAATCGTGGTTATAATACTATGATGACCATAAGCTTTATTTTTAGTTTGAAAATGTTTTACCGATTTGACATAGTAATATTTAATTAAAATAGTCATATGAATAAAAAATAAACAATTTAAACACTCCGTGTAATGTTGTTAAAATGTATCTAAAATCATACCGATATAAGTGCATTTATAATGATAATAATAATAATAATAATATAATAAACCAGATTTTTTGTACTCTCCATTACCGAGTATCTTAACATATTTCTAAAAAGTTAATTATAAAATTAAAAAAAAATTAAATTATACGAAAATCGTACAAAATGACTTAGTTATTAGTAAAAATATCCCTTTAACCGCAAATCAACAACTTATTATAACCCTTTTTTTTTTAAGAATAAATATTTATACATCTGAATAAATTTTGTTAGATTTAAAATCGACCATTAAATAATATATTATTCAACATTTTTTTTAAATTATTGGGTGACACAGTTTTGATATATTAGATTCTGAACGAAGTGAAGAATGTATTGATTTTACTATGATGTGTGTTTTTTTTTTTTTTTTTGTTTTTTTTTTTTTGTTTTTTTTTTTGTTTTTTTTTTTGTTTTTGTGTCTGTGTACACCATAACTACTCGAAATAATGCTTCAATTTTGAACTTCAGGGTATGTTTTCGGTGGCAAAACGAATATCGGAGGTACCTTAGAGAGGTCACAAGTGAAAATTCCCAAAAGTTTTCAAATGCCACGGGAAAAACAAACAAAAAATGAGGAAAAAACGGTACTTTTTGTGCAAAACCCGTTTTCGACGAAATCGATTTTTTTATTTAGCCGTTACTCAAAAACCAAAAATTGTAGATACTTGAAATTTTCACCAAATGTTTATATTGAAATCATCTATACGTGGTAAAATTTTTGAACACTTTTGACTTTTTTTGAGCTTTTTATAGACAATTTAAATTTTTGACTTTTCGTAGTTTTTTTTTCTGAAAAGCGGATAAAAAAAATTTGGCTGGACAAAAAATCTTGAAAATTTAATATAAAGTTCCTCATAAGAAGTACTTATCGGTATAAAAAAAAAATTCAAAGCGAAATGCACACCTTTTTTTTTATAAGCATAAAAAGTTTAAATTTTTATGAAATATTGAAAAATCGCGAAAATTTGAACTTATTTTTTTCTGAAATGTGGATAAAAAAAATTTGGTTGGCCATAAAACTTTGAAAATTTAGTACAAGGTTCCTCATTAGAAGTACTTATTGCTATTAAAAAAAATCAAAAATCGTGAGTCACAATTTTTTTTTATAAGCATCTAAAGTTCAAACGTTTACGAAATAATTACATGATTGCGTAAAATAATAATTTAGCCTTAAACGATTTTTGATATTTGTTCTTATTCAAAAAGTATAAGTCGAAAAAACTTGAAACTTTCACCAAATGTTTATATTGGAATCATCTATACGTAGTACAATTTTTGTAAACTTTAGACTTTTTTTGAGCTTTTAATAGACAATTGAAATTTTCAACTTTTCTTTGTTTTTTTTTCTGAAATGTGGATAAAAAAAATTTGACTGGACAAAAATTCTTGAAAATTTAATACAAGGTACCTAATATGTCGAACTTATCGGTATAAAAAAAAAATTCAAAGCGTAATGCACAATTTTTTTTTTATAAGCATAAAAAGTTCATATTTTTACGAAATGTGTAGAAAATCGCGAAAATTTGAAGTTATTTTGCAGTTGAAAATTCATAAAATTTTAAGTATTCAAAACTAAGAATTGTAAATTCGGTACAAAGTTTGACATACGTTTTCCTTCAATTATCTGTAAAAAAATTTGCACTGGAATAAAATCAAAAAAATCAAAAAAATTTTTATGAGTGTTTGAAATTACAATTTTTTCACATAATCGCGTAAAATAACAATTTAGGCATCATTGATTTTTGATATTTGTTCTTATTCAAAAAGTATAGGTCGTAGAAACTTAAAACTTTCACAAAATGTTTAAATAGGCATTTTCTTTACATAGTTGTATTTTCAAAATATTTCGTTTATTTTTTAGCTATTTATAGGCATTTGAATAATTCGATTTTTCTTAGATTTTTTTTTATAAAAGTCGATAACAATTTTTTGGCCCCACCAAATCGCTTGAAAATTTAATAGAAGGTTTTGAATAAGTTGATCTAAGAGTGATTCAAAAATTATTCAAATACATAGGCACAATTTTTTTTTATAAGCAGTTGAAGTTCAAAAATCGACAAAATTTGTCAAAATCACGAATATTTGCAAATTATTTTGTAGTTGAAAATGTATAAAAATATTTTTGTATTCAAAGATAAGAAATGAAAATATTATGTAATATCACAGCTGATAAAGATAATTAAATAGATTAAGTTTATTATAATATAATCAGTAGCTGACAGCTGTTCTATACAAAATATTGGTAGATTGTAAACACAAGGTGTATAACGTACCTTTACATGGTTGAATAGAACGTTACTAACTTCCAATTTCCAGTTATTTTAATGTGTGTATCAGTTCCATAAACATGCGGATTTTATATATTATTATTAATTATTAATATTTAAATAGACGTAGCCACGGAGCATTCAGCATATATGGACGGCGGGGTCGGGTGGTACCGTCACGATAGTGCATTTAGGCAAATAATATGGTATTTACCTACGCCCTATCTATGCACATCCTGGTTTGTCCAATGCTCACGAGCAGAAGTCACATGAATAGACAAATGTAAATTTAACCCAATCTAGGATATTAAAATAAAATATATATTACAATTTAAGGCTGACATCTTCATCTTCGTTCAGAATCGTTTTTTTTTTTATAATATAAAATAATTCCAAAATCTATCCAATAATGCCTAATCTAGCAATGCATCTCGTGATCCCATGATAGAAAGTGCTATACACTCCTCACCATTATCTTGTCCGAGGAGCGAAGCGACGAAGGACGAACTTCCACCACCATTATCTTATCGGCTTTTTTATTATTTAAGTATGTATGACGTGAAATTTAATAATATTTAGTAGTAGCCACGTTTGGACGATTCAATACTAACTGAATAACGAAAGGATGAATAAAATAACACATAATTCAAAACTGAGGTGGAATATTTAAATATTTTTTTATAATAATACAATATACAACCCAACCGTTATAAGGTGTAATATAATTATTTATAAATGCAAAAGTTTACGATAGGTTTAGTTATGCAAAAGCACAAAATAAATTTAACAAAAATTACAAACTCTCGGGTTTTCACCTTAAAATTCTATATACACCTATTTAAGCTATAAAAAACGCATCATTTGTAAAAACGAAATGTAATAATACTTTGTAGTGCTAACTTGTAGGTGGTCGATACTAACTGAATAACGAAAGAATGAATACAATAATACGTAAATGAAAACTGAAGTGAAAAACTATTATCTAATTACGACGCATCAGTAAATTCGACATTGTGAAAGGAATAACTTAAAACACAGGTAGACGTATTTAAAGGGCACCCCACAGAATTCACTATCTATGTCCTTCTATACTACGAATGAGATGGGAATCGGTTTGTTGTGTGTTGTGTCGGTCATTAATGCGAGGTTAATTCTAAAATAATCGTAATAAAATCATTTAATACCGAATCGGCGGGAACGTATTTAGTTTCTACCATAATAAAAAAAAAACTGTTCAATCCTTTCAGACGTTACTTTTCACACGTAGGCACTTAGCAGCGCTTCCGAGAAGCTTTGTTAATGGAAAACCATAAGGAAATATTATAATATATTATAGTCTCGCGCACTACCACGGCTACGAATTAGAAGTGCTACAGACGATTGCCTTCGCCGCGAAACGGGGCGTTTACAGCACTTCTGAGTGGCTTCGAGTAAAAGCAGTCTAATGTAAAAAAAAAAAATTATTAAACATCGAACGATCGTTAACCTCGTCGAGTCGAATTATTGGAACGTAATTTCATTACGGCGTGTTTAAAAATTAAAAACTTTGGCACGTCTTAGTCGATAGATAATTATTATTTTCGATTTGATTACAATTTATTTCACTTATATTTAAACCGATAATTCATTTACAGTTTTTATCTGATTCCGGCAATTAAAAAAAAAAAAAAGTTCTATAAAATATTACAGACAGTGAATGTCGGTGGATTTTCCGAAATTAAATATGTAATAATATTTGTGTTTTAACTTAAAAGTTATAATTTGATACGAATATAATATTTATAATTTCCAAATGATTTAGTGCCAATGTCAATGCGTTTATGAAAACTTCATTCGATGATTTATGAATACACGTATTCAAATTTATACGTAAGTAAATAAACATAATATTTGTTAATTGTAATTTGTAAAATTTATGGTTATATTTCAATTTTAAACATTATTTTGAAAATGGTACATACCTATTTTAAATTAATTATTATGTAATTACAATATAACTTGTCGACAATACATTTTGGATATTATTTCGAATATACGTGGGCTTTAATGTAAAAACCAAAGGAAAAATCGGCTCTGAACGGGTTGGATTTTTTTCGACAAATCATTCGTTTCGCTTTCGTTGGTCTATAATCATCGTGGTTATAACTTATCGTTTCTTTCGATTTTAATATAATATAGTTGACGCTATTATTTTGGTCTATACCGTGTGGATTTGTCTTCAAATTGTATTCCGCGGAAGGATTGAGCTCGAAGTTACGGTGTCGGTATACAATACGTGCCATAAAATATAATGTATACATTTTCAAAAGATATGATATCACCAAGAAGAGCTATAAAACTCAATATTTTTCTGAAAAAAATAAAAAAAAGCGCGTAATATCGTCTTGACGTGATAAGTCGTTATTTTTTCCGTGGAGTGCATATGAATAGGATTGAAATGATATTCCGAAAATTGTAATACCTCGTAGAGGATAAAACATAATGTTGATATTAACACTGTGTAGTGTGTCGGAGTAAAACGAGTGACGAACTATATGAAACGACATCATATAGGTACAGCTGCGATCTACCCTGCAACGTACCCGGTTGCACGAACAAAACTTCAAATGAAAAAAAACACCGAAAGTCGTTTGTTTCAAAATGTAAATTAATTCGGTTGTATACGCGCGTCCGGTGAAAACGTCCGTACGAACGATAAAAGTTGATAAAGTTTCATTATTATTTATTTATTTTTTGCATCGTTTAAAATATTTATAGCGTGCGCGCGTCAGGGTTTACCGTTGACACGTCCAAAACATTACGTATTAATTATTTGAATAAAACACGTACATATTTATACATCTAGCACGCAGGGACGTACTCGAATTTTTGTTAAATTTTCATATACCGTGCGCAGCGCACTTCGAATGCACCGCTATACGGCATGGCGTATAATATACGGCAAGTACGCATAATGTGTTGTACCGTGTTACCGTCCCAACGAGAAAAAACTTTCCGCGTAAATGGAAAAATTCAATTTTTCGTCTAAATTAGGACAGTCGTAAGTTAAAATGTAGGTAAACGGACCGATTTCAGAATGCCTTATTCATTCATTATTATAACTATAATTAAAGGCCGGATTTTTGAGCAGCTAAAATCTAAAAAATGTGCAATTAAAATGTTAAAATGTGCAAAAACGTGCAAAAACAAAATTTTCATTATATAGATAGGTACCTAAAATTTCCATTTTAATACCATTTTTTTTTTTAATTATTATTTATTACTAATTATGTTTATTACTACTAAATGTTATGACGTATTTAATAACGGCGTACGCGTGTACAATGGTGATGGGAAAATCCAGATTTACCGAAGTTCGAAAATCCGAATTCATGGGATTCGAAATCCGGATTTAGGATTTTGAAACATTATATTATGGTACTGTTTTATCTATAACTTATAATGTCGAAATCACTAAAGTGGATTTAATAAAAATATCTTTTATGGGGAATTTCACCGTTTTTGCTCCATTTTAGGGTGTTTTACTCTCGCCTGGAAAAACTATTGAGATAATATATTATTTAAGTACCATCCACATAAAATTTTCAATCTATAGAGTTGCTGGATATAACTTTTGGACAAATTTAAGTTGAGCGAAAAGTGTCTCCAGATAAAAACCATTTCACTCAGAATCGAAAATTTGATTTACTGATTTAAACACCATAATTCACGATGCAAAACGAGAATATTCGGATTGTGATATCCGAAAATCCGAAATCCGAAACTCGGATTCGAAAATCATAAATCCGGATTTTGTAGCATAAAATCCGAAATTCGGATTTTTCGGATTTTCGGGGAATCAGGATAATCAGGCCCTATTTTTTAGTGAACCCCGACACAAAGTGTGCAGTCCGAAATTGATAGTGTGCACTACAGATTCGAGAAGTATGTACCTACTAAATACTAATAAATATGACTACTGGCTAGATAGTAGGTAGTACCAATACAGTACACATTATTCAATTTTTTTAAAAAAGAATATTTTTTTAGTTTTTCTATTAGATATCAATTATCACTTATCATTGACTATAATCGGCTATCGTGAATCTGATATCAGCGGTGGTTTATGCACAGGTTCTGTGGTGTGTGGTTTATGTGTTTTCATAGTAAATCAATGGTTACAATGTTTTATTCATTACCTTATTCATAGAACATTATGTTCTATGAACATAATGTTTTATGCCTTATTAGTTCTAAGTTATCAACATTTTCATCGCACGTGTGAGAATTTTGAAGTGACAGTAATAAATTGTGAATGTGTTTTCACTTTTTAATTTTTACTCTGGTATAGTGGTTTTTATACAAATTGAATAGATAGTGAATACGATATAAAATAATACATTCGTACCTAAATACATTAACTACTAAGTATTAAGTATGACTTCAAACAACATTAAAAATAAATCCTAAATTAAAAAATGTGTAGTACGAATTTTTATGAAAAATAGGGGCTGCGGATAATATATATCACATCACTAGTGCGGATTGTTCGAGCGTTTGTCGCACGCGCTCGTGTGTTTCGAAAACATAAATCGATGATCTCTTACGAGCTATTACGACTGTATATTTTAATAATCGCGGCGTGCACCGACAAAGCGAACAATGCGCGCGATTCCCGCAGCGGACCACTTACCATAATGGGTACGTTCTCGGCGCCGACTTGACAAAGGTCGGTCGAACGTTGCGCGCGAAGCCGCAGACAATGCTGCGACATGTCTGTATTATTTCCCGGAAAATTATCACGAGCAGACGACGCGTACCGAATCACGTACATATATTATACGACTTTTCCGGCCGTGCATACAATCCGATCTCGTGTATACGCATATCTCCCCTACGTGTATGTGTTGGTGACCTTTTTCCGGGTCTCTAGCCCGGCGCGTGCCTTCGGACACGTTTTTCCGACATCCGTGCGAAAAACTATCCCTTATATCAGAGATAGGTTATATTTTAGTTAACCCCTAGGGGTCCGCGAAAAGGTATTAGGGAGTCCTCGAAAAAACAGGCGTAATGGCGGAAAAAGTGCAATTTGTTGTGTTTGATATATTTGTTATTGTGATTTGTGAAATATTGTAAATAGGTTTTTCCTAATTTATGATTAAGTAAGTGTGTAGAGGTATAATAATAGTATAATATGAAATATTTCTATGAGTTCAGACTTACGGGTTTACCTATCAACTGTGGGGCCGGATTTCAAAAAATTAAGTGCTAGCAAGCAAGCCCAAGGATCGCATTAAAACTAAATTTTTAACTTAAAGTCTTAATATATATATATATTATAGATACATTTTATGACACATGTCGATTAAAACAAATAGACATTTCCAAATTGTTTTGGATTTAATTATTTCATTTTATTTTTGTTTATTTTTTATTTATCTTATGTGAAAATAAATGACTAAGTTTAGGGGGTCGGTAAAATAGTGGTGAGAGGTCAAGGAGTACGAGAATGAAAAAAGGTTGAGAAACGCTGCATTATATCATCACGCCGAAGAGGTGCTAATCGTTATTGTCCGCTCCACTAATTTCGTCGCTCGATCACAGACCACTCGAAAATAATTCCATATCGACTGGTATTCTTCATCGTTTAGGTGCTGATAATGTTACGTTTCACCCTCATGAGTATCAATGATGTTAATTTATTTTTTGTGGATTAAAGGCAATAATTCGTCTGGTATAGATCGGAATTCGCATGTAAACGGTACTTTGAGGGTTCGTTTATCTCTTTTATCAATAGTTTTCCCAAGAGTGAGGAAAAACGAAGAAAAAACCGAGTAAAATAGATAAAATCAGCTGTGGACATGACTATAGTAAAATCGATTTAAGTTATTTAGTCATAACTCCAAAAGCAATGTTGCTAGAAACTTGTATTTATTTATTATATGGCAATAAAATAATATTAAGTGCATATATGACAAAAGTTCAAAACATATTTAAGTACTTTTGATCTAAAAATATAATTTGGGGTATTTTGTGTATATTGTACCTATAAAATTTAAACATAGGTATTTGTAGCTCTATAAGAGTGACTAAAAACAGGACAAAAAACGTCCTGAGATACATTCGTCAAGACAACAGTACTCAACTCTAAAATAAAGGACAATCCTTTAAAAAACAGGACGTCTGGTCACCCTAAGTTAATAGCTCAAAAAAATAACTTGATCCACTGAGGGTTCTGAGAGTAAAACGATCAAGATCCAATCATTAGAAGAGGAGCTATGAGAATTCGAATTGCTTGAGTGAATGTGTCCCATAAGAAATATACAGGGAAGAATCGCGTTTGAGTGTAACTTGAGTAAGGTGGGATTTGAGTAAATTTCAATGATTGATGACGTATAAGTGTCTAAATACCTTTCATTTAAAAAAAAAAAATGAGGAAATCAGCCTGATAGAACGGCCAGACGGACTGACTTTAGTTTTCATAAATTTTTTTTTAATATATAAGATTGGGCGCACCGTATATTGTAGAATAAATGCGGCATCATACGTTTATAGCGTGAACGTTTGATAGAGTCCTATCTTACCACGAGAGAACACGCGTATGTCTCTGCACGTATCCTGTACACATTTTTCCTGGTCGTAAAAAACCACCGCACACAATCTCGACCGATCACGGTGCTCACAACATGGCCTCGCAAATCGTCTTCTCGCGCAGTTCCTGAGAACAATGTAGGACAATGATAACGCTGCAGATGACGTATAGAGCAAGCGTACCTGAAAAAAAAAATAAAAACGAAATCGATACGAGCAAAGCCGGCGTAATCTGGTCCACATAAATTTTTATTTTTTTTTTTTTTATTATAATGGCGTTTATTGACAATTTACAATCTGTAAATTACAAATTTAAACAATTCAGTTGACTCTGTTAGGAATTTTTCTTATTTTTTCAGGTATTGTATCCTTAGATCAAAGAAGAAAATACTTCGATGTTAATTTTGCCTTTAATTTATTAAATAATAATATTGAAGATTCCTATTTGCTGGGAGCATTACTAACACTTAATGTTCCAACATTTAACTCGAGAAATTATGTACCATTTTTTATAAATCACCACGCTCAAAATTACAGTAATTAATGGACCTATCAATAGAATGTTAATAAATTGTAATGAATTAAAAAATTTAGATTTTTTTCTATGATAATATGTATAAATAAAAAAGTTACTATTGTTATAAATTAGTTTTATTGTACATTGTAATGTTTTGTTATATAATTCTGTACTATTGCCTTCGGGGCGTAAATAAATAAATAAAATAAAAATACACAATAAGTAAACATGATATAATATAATAGCGTAATAATATGAAAATGGCTTTGAGTAACGTGTAGGAAGGCTCGCAGTCGAGTCACCTTTTACAACGAATCGAAATTTTTATGAGTAATATAAATGTATTTTATTGGTTAAGAAGATCTGTGCACCGGTTGCGTTTGAGACGTCTTGTGGGGTTGTCAGGAAGTGTTTTTGAGGCCAATTAAGAGATGAGGTGGTTGTGATTCAAAAGGAGTTTCCCACGAAACCTTTTGTAGAAATCGGTGTCTGTGTCCTGGATGGTTTTGATTTGAAGGTCGTCGTGGAGTACTTTGTTCGTTACGTACCAGGGAGCTTTTGCAATGATACGGGGACATATTGATTGGAAAGCTTGAATCGTTTGAGTATATTAGATTTTCTGGCCGGGCCCCAGAGTATGATGCCACAAGTCCAGATGGGACGGATGAGACATTATTTGTATATAAGAATTTTGTTTTGAACGTTGATGTTGGACCTTAGTAAGGGCCTGATTAGGTGAAGTCTGCTGTTTAACTTTTTCCGTTTGTCCTTGAGATGAGGCCCCCAGGTAAGATGTCTGTCGAGTGTTAAACCGAGATTTGTCACTTGGGTGCGATGCGGAATAGTAGAACTGTTGTTCTAAGTGATCGGCGGGACACGTAAATTTAATCCGCGCGTGTTCCTAAAGTGTGTGTGTGTGTGTGTGTGTGTGTTTTTTTATAACAGTTTTCATGCGAAATAATAAGACTTTCTCCCCGGCCGATTGTGCTCGGTGAATAAACAATATTCAAGTTCATATCGACTCTACATAACGCCGTCTGAAATACGTTTTAAGTTATTGAAACTTCAACGTCGTGTTTCTCTGACGCCTAGTGAATTGTCGTATAATACGGGGAATGACCGACCATATTTGAAAAATTGGCCTCACTGTCCCGGCTGCGAATGCTATCGGAGCGACGGCGCCGTAAACACGACGTTTTGACGTAGATATATCCATTTCTTGATTGAAAAAAATAATTTAGTGATCGCCGTCAGCGGAAATGCCAATCGCATAAGAGATCGGGTGATAAACAAAACGATCGATTTAATTCGTGCGTAGACTCGATAAACGATAGTAGGCGTACAAACGGTACTAGCTCATACATAATATAGTTATGAAAACGATTTCCACCGGGAAGTTTTCAGACGTGTTGTGATTTTCCGAAAATTAGATATCGTCGAAGAATCAGACGAAACGAAGTAAAATTAAAGTCGTACGACAATAATTATTGTTATCGAGTAGTAGTAGTTACAATTAATTTATCGAGAGTTATGAGTAGGGCTAAGATTTATATGCAATAGCAAAAATATGCATTTGATTTACCAAAATATGCAAAAACAAATTTTTATTATTTCTGGAATATTATTATTAATCGTAATTCATAATTTTCTATTATTAAATTAAATATAAGTTTATATAATTTCATTAAATCATCGTCATCATCATTGGCATCACAACTCTTCAAGAGTTTTTGCCGCCACCGACAACTCCCTCCACTCTTCCCGATTTTGTACCTTTTCTTCCCAATTTGATATCCCTAATTTCTCTAAATCCTGCTTTATACCATCTATCCATCGCTTCTTTGGACGTCCTCTTGGTCTCTTCCCCGTGGGTTTCCATTCGGTCGCCGCTTTAAGGTAATCAGAGTTTGACCTTCTCATCACGTGCCCAAACCATTTTATTCTTTGTGCTTTTACAAAGTTGATTATCTTTGGTACTCCTATCAAGTCTCGGATATCTTTTTTATTCTCCTGCGCCAGCACCCCAGGTTGTTGTCATGTCAGGGCCGCAGATGATTCTAAGTATTTTGTTTTCGAACGACATACGTTTTTGTTCAATTTTGTTTGTTAAAGGCCATACCTCGCATCCATATGTTAGTGTTGGTCTAATTATCGCCATATTTCATTAAATATTAGTTTATATTCAGTGCCGTAAAAATCATAGGTGCAGGCGGTGCATGGCACTGGAGCCCTCCGGATCTAAGGGTCCATCGGCCATCACCGTCAACTACAGTTTTTTTTTTTCATTCGCACATTAATTTGATTTGTTATCATTTTATTTCATGTTAAGCAATAAATAAAAATAATCAATTTCAACCGTAAAGAGATAAAAACAATTAATACAGTAGTTCTTTCAAATAACAAATTTAATATAGATTATTCTAGAAATTTGGATTCTTTTTAAAATATAAGCATGAAATGTTTACCGATTTATCATTAGAGTGTAATTTACATAATATACAAAATTTTTCAACAAATTTGACCTCTTTTGGGCTAATCATTGAATTTCAATATTTTATTATTTGTAATTCATTTTTTGAGAGTTTTTTCTATTAAAACTTTTATTCTTGTAAAATTGTAACTCCATTACTTTGAACATAATTTCATAGATTTAGATTACATAGACGCAGTATTGAGACATAAAAAAACCTTTCCTGAACATTTTAAATTAGAATTTTGATAAACTATTTATTTTGTTGCGAAATAATGATCTAATTCTAATTGATGTGAAAAAATACTCAATAGTCAATACATTATATATTTATATATATGAAAACCTCAATATGAGCTTGTAAATTATATTGAAACTCCACTTAAAATGGTTGTATTGAAAAAATTATAAATCAGTAGTTTTAAACTCAATACATTCACCATGAATATCCTTTATAACAAATGAAGAATACCCATGGCGATAGTCCTTTTTTTATGTATTAAAATTTATGATACTCAATAAGTAGAAGGGCCCCATACACATGAGTTTGCACCGGGGCCTTTGACTCTCAAGCTACGGCACTGTTTATATTATTACACGCTACTATGATGTGTTGTTTCAAATTTTCAAATACGAAAGACCGGCGAACGTAGAATAGATTTATGCTGACTTAAACTTCTTTCCGCATCACAATGGGCTATTGGTGCATATTTGAATGACGCGATTTTCCCTGGAGTTAGATTAATATTAATATCTTCTTATTTATTTTCATTAATAAATTTTTATTCGTGAAAATTTTCTTTAATATTAAGGTAACATGCATACTATGTATTAATACGATTCGACGGATAAACCAAAAACTATCGGTATAATGAAATAAACGCCATTTTAAATTAACAATAATTTATAAAAATTAAAAAATTAAAGTTAAAAAAAAAGAATAAAAATCTCAAAAATCTATAAATATGTAATTATATGCATTGTGTTCAAAATATGCCAAAAAAAAGTGATTTTATTTAAACAAGAGTAAGTAAAATCGTGGCCAAATCTGACAAACAATCAATTTGGACTTGAGGAAAAAAACATGCTGATGCACGTGAATCCTTGCCATAGTTATGAGTATTTATATGAGTGTTTGGCTTTCTAGTGGTTATAATATTTCACGACGTCGCGGCGCTCGGTAACTATTTTATTCTAATAGAGCCGTGAGTCCGTACGGTAACGTAAAATAAATAATTTTAACTTCGCAACTCGCAGCTATACAAAAAAAAAACACACACACACACAACTCTACCTCCGGTAATTCGTCGGACCGTGTTTCTATACATTTAATCCGGATACGCCGCGTCCTCGTTATTATGTCGTCCGCAAAATCTGCATTTGATGTACGCTCTCGTCAAGTTAGACTAAAGGACATGGTTATCAAAACAGAACACGAAAGCAGTTGAAAAACCTTATTATACGTGCTGCTGTACAGTGTGAACGATTACTGGTGAAAATCGCAGAAAACGTATTAAAATCATGTACGGAACTCGAAACGTGCAATAATAACTGCAGTCGTCGAATATTCGTACGCTTGTTTTGGACGTTACGTTGATTATTTTAAATCACAAATCACGGCCCTCCGATTTCAAGGATAATAACAGATAAGATAACAATATAATCGATTACGCGATATTCTGAGTATTTTATCGGTGTTTCGTCAGTTATATGTCGTACAACAGCTGGTGAAGCTTTAAAAAAATCATTTCCTTTTTCAACGACATACTTATGCGAAGCAGAATTTTCTACGATGATTCTATGACTACAATAATTAAAACTGAATCGAGAAATCGGTTGGATATATCGCCAACAATGAGAATAATTCCATCCAAATGTGTTGAGCTAAGAATTGACAAAATTATTTCAAATCAACAATATCAAAAGAGTCATTAATTTAAACAAATATTCAAATGTACATAAAATACCTTTTTTTGTAAAACATATACACAAATAAATACAATAATAACAGTTTTTTCAATTTTTAATGCTTACATTACAAAAGGGTCGTTAGATATCTTGGTTACATTATAGGGGGACGCGAACTCAAAAAGGTTGTGACACAACTGTGTTAAATCATTTAAACGTAGGCGATTTTTAATGCGTTTGGTCCTATTTTAGCGCGTATACTCCCACCGCTTGAATAGTTAATACTTTAATACACTTTTGACAGAAACACTTAAAAAAAAAAAAAAAAAAAAAACGGTAATAATAAATTACTGAATCGACATGGAAAATAATAATGGCGATCAATATTCGTTTTCGAACCGTCGAGATTAGCGAACGTTTCGGTTATTGAAACTTTTTCAAATTGAAATCGTAACGCGCGCGAATCCACAAATTGATTTACCGAACGATTTCGTTTGATAAACACGCCACGTTTAGAGCAAACGTAAAAATATAAAATCATTCGTGTACGTTTCGAGCACCGCGATTGCGACTAGCGCTGGAAAGTCTGGATTGTGCGTGCGTATGAAACTCATCAACACATTCTCGCTGTACACCGTGCTGCTTCCGTCGGAACTACCGACGCGGCGGCAACGGCGGCGATCCCATTAACTTTGAATTATCTACATTGTCTATAGAATAATAAATGGTCGAAATCGGTGGCGACGTGACTCGTGATTCACGGCGACGCGGAATTCGTCTTTAACTATAACCAATCATCTTTTTACGACCGGCCAAAATATAATTCTGTGTACCGACCGCCGACGGTACTTGTATTGTTTTCTAAAGATATTAACATCGTTTCATGTTTTTTGGTTAGGTTACGAGTGTTACGAGGGAGGAAAGACGATTGATTAGCGCGGGTTAACTCCGTCGGATTCATATGAACGCCTTCAATAAAAATATCGAAATTTGAATTAAACATACATTGCGTTTTAGGTAATTTTTAAGTTTTTCTGACGAAAATACTTAAAAATCTCATGTTTTTCAATGTCTTTTTATTGTATCATTTTACCGATTTTCACTCGAAACTTCATTGGATTCATATGAACGCCTTCAATAAAAATATCGAAATTTAAATTAAACAAATATTGAATTTTCGGTCATTTTTAAATTTTTCTAACGAAAAAACTTAAAAATCGCATATTTTTCAATGTCTAGTTATTGTATCATATTACAGATTTTCACTAGAAACTTCATTGGATTCATATGAACGCCTTCAATAAAAATATCGAAATTTGAATGAAACAGACATTGCATTTTAGGTCATTTTTAAGTTTTTCTGTCGAAAAAAATTAAAAATTGCATGTTTTTCAATGTCTAGTTATTGTATCATATTACAGATTTTCACTAGAAACTTCATTGGATTCATATGAACGCCTTCAATAAAAATATCGAAATTTGAATGAAACAGACATTGCATTTTAGGTCATTTTTAAGTTTTTCTGTCGAAAAAAATTAAAAATTGCATGTTTTTCAATGTCTAGTTATTGTATCATTTTACACATTTCCACGTGAAACTTCATGAAAACTTCATTGTATTCGTATGAACATCTTCATTAAAAATATCGAAATTTGAATTAAACAGACATTGCATTTTAAGTCATTTTTAAGTTTTTCTGACGAAAACAATTAAAAATCGCATGTTTTTCAAAATCTAGTTATTGTATCATTTTACCGATTTTCACTCGAAACTTCACGAGAACTTCATTGGATTCATATGAATGTGTTCAATAAAAAATCGAAATTTGAATAAAAAACACATTGCATTCAAGGTCATTTTTTTAGTTTTTCTAACGAAAAAACTCATAAATCGCTTGTTTTCATTGTCTAGTTTTTGTATCATGTTACAGATTTTCACTTGAAATTTCATAAGAACTTCATTGGATATTTATGATATTGGAATGATTCCCATCACTAATAGCTCTGCGCCCCGTGTAGCTCGGTCTGTCTTTTATTGTCCGTCGTTCGTAACGGTCACCACGCGACACGCCGCCAAATTCGTGTGTACGTTACGCAATTTTTTCGCGTGTGTGTTCGTATGTCATGTAAACCCAATAAAATAAATATCACTGATTAAATACAACGGATTCAAAAAATAAGGACTGAAAAAAAAATCGAAAATATTGTTATGATACATTTTGGTATCGACTATTTTCTTTCGGTCGATTTTAGTAATAATTACTAAAATTCAACTCAGGATAATGTTTGATTGGCTAGAAAAGAAGGTTTCTTCCCTTCTCGTAGGAATTACAATCGTATTTCTACTGATAAGAGTTTTGTATCGATAGGGTGTGTAAAATAAAATTTTACCCGTTTCACATCGGTCTATAAATGCAATTAAAGTTTAATGTGAAAAATAAATCGGCGTGTTATTTGGTTTATATGTAGGTATATAGAAGAAATATAAGTGGTCGATTAAATAAACTGACCACGATGATGTTATATAAGTATTCAATTAAATATTAATTCACATCATCGATTGTCTTGTTTATGAACTACACAGAAGCATTGATCTTTTCAGTCTTCAATTATTAAATCCTCGATTCCTTTTAATAAATGATTAACTGTCGTCTACCGCAGTGTTATATACGAACGAGAGAAATTCAATTGACCCCCGCACGTTTACTGATGGTTCTTTATTGCTATGAAATTAAATAAATGAAAGTGGTCCAAATATGAAAACAACGTTTTACCGAAAACGTATTAAGCTTTTTATATATTTTGTCGATTAAACAATGCACACACCACGATAGTATTACATTGTATCTGCCTGCAGCAGCACTATAACCCAAAAATACTTCGTGGCAAAACCCAGTACCCACCGTAATAATAGTAGTCAATTTAAAATTATTAACGCGTTTTTTTCCTCCCTAAATTTTAAACTTATTATTTAAGATTTAAAAAAAAATCGGAAAATCTATCGATTTCGTCATGGTGTTTATTTTATGGTTAAACTTATCTGCAGGTACGGTACACGTGAATAAAATACTGCAAGAAATACGGTAACTACGCGCGTATAACGTGTGCTATGCTGAAATTGTTTAAACTTCAAAAACACCCACAACATATTGTGGAATAGTTACCTTTTACTTAGATATTAAATTTTCGTGACAATACTTCACGCAAAAAAATTTTCTCTGAGAATTATTAATAATGACTCGCAGAAAATTTTCTCACATCACAATAAATTATCTCGGCGCGAAATTTCCGAGATTTTAGACCGTTTTGGCGTGAGGCGTTCTCGTACCGATTTTATTTCAGTGCGAGAAAATTTTCGGCGCGAGTGATTTTCGTATCGACACAATTTTAGCAGTATTGCAAATTTCGATCTTAGATTATTTCGACGTGAACAAATTTTCAACACAAGACAATACGATGGATTCACTGCCCACAAGGGATACAATATTAAGTAGCATGGGCGCCGACTATTGGGGTGCTGCGGTGCTCAAGCACCCCATGAATCATTCTATGGGGTGCTCTGCACCCCATGAAATAAAAATATAGAGCAATACGTAATTTAATACGTTTATAATTTTTTTGTTGTATAATATTTATGGAAACAATATATTTTGGATGTTTTGATAATTCGTTCCTAACATACGTATATGAAATGAAAATAATTGTATGTATAATAATTAATATGTATTTAAAAGTTTTAATATATGAAAAAGGTCGTATTAAATAAGGTAACAATTTATGTTGAAAAAAAATTATTATTTATTTAAATTGACATTTATTAATATCTAAGGATTTTAGGCACCCCATGAAATTTGGGAAACCTGGCGCCCATGTTAAGTAGGTTAAAATCAAAAGTTACATGTTCTAGAAACCGTTCATCAGAAAACGACAAAAACCAAAGGAAAACTATAGTAACATTAAATAAAACCAAGATACATCATTATTATATAATTTATCTCAAAAAACATAAATATTTCATAAAAATAAAATTTTCGTCGGTTAAATACTGTCAAATAAGTTATATTATGTTCGATGTTATAATTTTTTAAAACCTGCAGAGTGTAAAAAACGTGTTCCGTTTAATATACTATTTTTGTGTGCAATCAATAGGTGTTATATAGATGTGGCCACTTTAATTATAAATTCCCGTGACATTTTTAATCCCAGTCCACCCCTGTGTATATTAGCTATAATATAATCACCTCGGAAGCGGGCTTTCTCGTAATAAAGAGCGTGGACTACTTATCTATACGAATCGGCCACGACGACGACGATAATATTTGCCCACCGGCACGGCGGACAGTTACTGCGCAAACGTCGTAAAGTTTTATCCGACTCGCCCGTATGAATATAATAGAAAAGATAAGGTGTATTGAGATGGTTCGAGTAGGTAATATTATTTTGATATAGAATAAGCTCCGGCTATAATAGTACTGCGAACAATCATCTTGTATTTATTATTACATTACGGTGTTCTGACGTCGTGATAAAAACGAGACGACACGAAAAAAAGAAAAAAGTAAACGGAGTACAGCGAGTAGACGAACGAGATTAGGTGACTTATAACTCCGGAGAAACACGGAAAAATCTAATATTCCAAAAGACTCGACTCGAGTATAAAAACGATTTAATGGAGGTTATTTATGGCACGGTAGTTATACTTATTCAGACGGGACGTTTTTATTACTGTTCAAAAAACATCGACCGTTCGTTCGTATATAGTTCGTGATACCTGTTTTGAACTACAGTTGTATACGAGAGACTTTTATTATAATTAAAGTCTGTGCTAAAACACAATCATCGGTTTAAAATTTAAAATAAATTCCCTGCTGCACTATCGTGTGCCAAAACGCCAGACGATCCGATCGTTAAAATGGCTCGTCCAAAATGTTTTACGCTTAGGTACCATCATTTAACTAGGATGACAGTTAGACGAGGGCCAAAGAGACGAAAATCTGCTTCCTCCGTGCCGTGTGGTATTATCGGTTTTTCACATTTTATTTAACGTCAATCGAAATATACGATAATTATTTTCATGGCGGTGAACACGCTTTATCATCGCGGTTAGTCACCAGTTGTCCGCTAACGTAGGTTTTACCTACAGTACGATAATTATTATAACTTATCGTACCGCTACTACGATTCATTGATTTGACGGTCGGTTAATATAGTAAAGAATGAAAAACAAATTCAGGTATCAACGTTCCAAAAATCTAATGTCGAATTCATTATTTCTAGAAATTTTTTTTTAAAAACGACATATTTTAAAATTCAATTTCCCGACAATCACGAAAAGTGACATTTCTCCAAGCCATTATATATGTGTGTATTTTATTATGGCTACGCAGAATAACAATATCGCGTCCGGCACGCTCGCGTTCGAGGCGATTGTGCCGTGTGCAGCCACGTGTTCCTCCGGCACACAGATTCCCGCGAGCTCCGCTTTTACCCCGCGGTGTGATCATTTCCTGCGGTCGGGCGTTCGCCCTCCAGACGTCACCGCGAGGATATTATACTAACAAGTAACAGCGATGTTAGTAGTAATAATAATAATGATAATAATACGAACTGCGTCGTCAGAGCAAATGAAGTTTAAGGCAGGTGAAATGTTCATTCTTGCATTGTATATAATTCCAGTGAAAAAGAAACTAATCTCGATAATTACCGTTATCAATATGCTTCACGAAAAACGTATCCAGCATTAAAAATGTGTTATTAACACTTCCACCTTCTGAAACAGCTGCGTGAGAACATCATTCACTTCGAGTTTATCATCAAATTAAAATGTGGTTGGGAAATGAAAAATCACCAATAGAATGGGGCTGGCATGTAAAAATGACTTATTATTGCCAACACCCTTACCCACTAGCCCTTACACCACTAGCCGGCCAGGGAAGCCAAAATAGTGGGAGGGGTTCGCCCCGGGTTGACCCACCGACGTCAACTAAAAACCCAGTCGGTTGGTCAGAGGTGCCTACTTCGGCTGAAACGTGGTGGCTGTCGGGACAAGCGTGACGATAGTGGACCCCAAAACAACTGCACCTAGAATCTAAAAAGTTGCTGGATGAAACTTTTGGACAAGGATTTCTATACGAAAAAGTGTTTACAGAAAAAAAAAATAATAAACATTATTGTAAAACCATAAGATCCTTCGCTTCACTCAGAATCTAAAACGTAGTTTTTTTTTTAAAGTTTAGTATAAAACGCGTGAGATATGAGGTTTATTAGTTGTCAGCCTATTTCAATGTAGATATTATATGTTGTACCACCGCTTTCTTTTGTCGTATTTTTTATTTCAATGCGCACGCGTTCGCTAAATTTGTATATGCATCAGACAGAGTTGTCATCTGCACATACGTATTAGCATTATCAAAATGAAAAATTCGACGAAAGAAAGCGGCTATCGCTTACAGTATAAATCACTATTTTCCCCCCGGGCATTGCCAGGTAATTCAGCTATCTATTTATATGCATAAAAATATACTGCTAGCATAACCACAGGTAGGTAACGAATTTAACATACAGTTTGAAACATATAACTATAAGAGGTAGGATTTTTAACGGGCTACGAAGTTCACTGGTCCAGCAAGTTATATTATATATTATACGATTATATTATCTCGTATATTCTAACAAACGAGAGTTTACGAACAAAAAAAATAAAAAATTCTATGAAAATACCCGATTGTTTGATAATTTCTGACAACGAAATCTTGATTGATGAATACTAAGTGTTCGGGGAGAAAAAAATGATTGAGCGAAAAACCGTAAAATGTATATAGCGCTAACGAACTAATCTATAATATATTATGCGCGCAAGCGTTATTCAGACGGCGAGACGTCCGACCGGTTAGCCGTACGCCGGATACAACATCAATTATTATTATTTGTGTACAAAAGAGAAGGTCAATATTTTAGACTGAATCAAAACGAAATAAATGCAAACTACCACATCTCGATATTATACGGAATACGCTTGTTAATTCTGAAATAAGTTCGTGTACGTATTATAGGTTGGTATCGTTCATAATAAAAAATATATTAATGAAAAAAACAAAAAACGCTTGATTTCAAGAATATATCACTATACCGTGGGCGGCACTCGTAGGTAAAAAGTTACAGGGGATGAACAAAATTTCGAAAAGTCGAAATAAAGTTTCAACGTTATTTCAGCATATAAACATAAATAAATGATTATGTTGAGTATTAATAATAAATGATTGTATCTCTATAACCTAACCTTCGTTTTTTCGATTGTCTTGAATTTTCGAAGAAATGATAAATACTTTTTTACCAGAAGATTGAAAATATGTTTTACCATCAATGCCACATGTTTCATAATGATTAGATGGATTAATTATTTTTATACAATATATTTTAAGTAGAAAATCGATGTGAAAACCAATGAATTCCCTAAAAACCGTAAGAAGATTTTGTTGAGAACTTAAAAAGAAAAATCCTAAGTAATGATTATCAAAATTGTTTTTAGTATCATTGGGTGAGTATTTAAAGGTTCTGTATTAAATTTTCTAGTTAAAAAAAAAATAAATAAATACTGTATTGGAAATTAATTTTCAAAAGACGAGGTATTTTCATAATTCTATTTTTAGACCAAATATTATCAGTTTCTATTGAGACTTTTGTCAAGGGAAAGTCTCATTTGCCGTCAATTCTTCTTTTTTTCCAAAAATGTTCGTCATTCTTTCTTTACGTTTGGAAAAAATATTGAGAAAAAATAAAAACGAACTCTCATAATACAATTTACATCCAATTCCTGATCCATAGAGTTGCCGGATGAAATTTTTCGACAAAAGTACCGAAAAACATCTCCAGAAAAAGAAAATAATAAAAAATAAATACATTGAAAAACCGTTAGATCCTCAGGTTTACTCAAAAAAAAAAAAAAAAAAAATTGAAAATAAAATGTTATGAAACGTATTGTTTGATTAATGCAGAAAATCGTGAATTTCTTCGTTTCATTCCAAACGTATTAATGATATCCAAATGAAACCTAGTGATCGGATAACAGTAATACGGTAATATCCATTCGATTCAAAGTTTATATTTTCTCCAGCTCGGGGCAAAAGCCTCGTCTTGCCTCCTCGCCAACGAACGCACGTGATCACTACAACGCGATAATATACAGTATATGTGGTAACCCTCAATCCGCTTAAAATCGATGATAAAATTGTATGAAACGTTTTTTTACATTTTTTTCATTATTATTATTATTATTATTATTATTATTATTTTCATCATACACGATGAGTGCGCGTATAATATTGTATGACTCTCGCAGTTATAAGAAAAAAAAATCATAAAGCATAAAAGACTTATGAAAACGTAAATCCAAAATAAATCCCCCGCACGACCGCGAACGGCGAATTAATATCGGGACGACGCGAGAGTACGTCGAACGTTCGCATTGTGTACATACGCGTGTGTATGCGAGCCTATTTATTGATTTTCAAAGAGAAAATATTAAAGAAGAGAGTACACGACGCGTGTATTGAGACGTATGTATAGACTCGACGTGGGACGTTTTGGATCCCGAGGAGCGAAACGAGCCGTGGCAATACGTCTACGTGGTTTTTATTTTTTTGTATTTTTGTATTTTTGTATTTTTTTTTTTATATTTCTGGTAAAGACTTTTTGTGGCGGTAAAAGTCCTGTGCAGTGTGCTCTGCCTGCCTCCGTCTCTTGCTGCCTCGCCCCCGCG